>JASEVX010000004.1:50231251-50515871 GCA_031761405.1 Serripes groenlandicus
TGTAGAAGTGGTAGATCTGGGATCGAGTTAACCCTTTCCCACCTGCAGACGCGTTTTTACGCAATAGCAGCAGACGACTTTTGAAAACATCGTGGCCAAAGGTGAAATTGCTCATGATGAGCAATTTCTCCTTTGGCCACAATGTTTTTAACTTTATCTAACAAATTAAGCTATCTTTTATGTAGATTGTTAAGGTTTTTTGTCACTATGTTTTCAAAGTCGTCTGCTACAGATTTATTGTATATATATGGGAAAGAGTTAAGGGGAATATATAAACATCTGTCAATATTTACGTAATAGTGTGTGTTTGTCTTGTGAAATGGGAGATATGCCTACACAAGGAGATGCGTTGTCAGGCATTCTTAATGAACAAAACAGAACATAACATATTGTGTGGATTTATACAACTTACAATGTATGTATCGTTGTCAAACAAAACATATGTATATGTGAATTAAAGCTAATAAAACACGGTTATATCTAAACATAAACATTTCGAATGGTGTCTGGAACAATTTCGTATTTTACTATAAGTATGTGCATGGTAAACTTGTAAAGCTGTTAAAAAGTATTGTATTTACTTATAACAAATTACAATTCTGTATTCTGTATGAAATAACAGTTAAGATATACATATTTCTACGTTTTGTTTTCAGATATATATATAATTAGGAAGTTTATTCATTGTTTTCACAGTAGTCGATGACAGAATTTTGGGTGACTTTAAACATTTTCAGATATGCCGCGTGCTTGTATTCATCAACTGTTCTATATGTTTATATATGTATATGTTTACATATGCGTATATATGTGTGAATATATCTGTATATATGTGAACATATATGTGTGTATGTGTGCATATGTGTCCATATATGTGTGCATATATGTGTACATATATGTGTATATATGTGTACATATATGTGTACACATTTGTATGAGTGTATAGTTATATATGTGTATGTGAGTAAAGTAAATGGAAGATATTTCCTTTCATTCTAACTGACCTGGCATTGTTTTGTTTGTACACATTTGCTTGAAGTGTTGTATTGAAAATGACAAGAAATTGTGTAAGTTTAAGTCTAATAAAATATTCTTCTTCTTCTTCTAAAGTTCATTCTAATTATCCTATTGCATGCGTCAAATGACACAAGTTGATTACCAAATCACGTACAAAAGTTCACACAAGAGAGACAAGTATTATTACGTTTGTTAACGAAAGGCTCAAGCAAAACAGTTGCGATGACTACATCAAACGAATTCACATAACTATTACAATGTATAACCCATACGTCGAAATTAGAATGAGTATAAAGTGAAATGACACGTGACACTGGGTTCATGCTATTGCTTGTAGAGTATAAGACAAAGAGTTGGTCGTAATTCTGTAATATGTTTAAGAACGTAGAAGTCTACAGGTATTGGGGGTAATCTCCTCCACTAACCTTTAACTAGCGATATTACTCAATAGCATGTGCATTAACCCCTTTCCCTCATACGATAATTCTGCAGCAGACGACTTTGAACATATTTTGTCAAAAAAGGGAAATCTCTATAATTGAATGGATAACCTATGACTATAAGTTGAAAACATTGTGTCAAAAGGAGAAATTGCTCGTTTTGAGCAATTTCTTCTTTTGTCACTATGTTTTCAAAAAAGCCGTCTGCTGCAGATGCGTCAGAAAGCGTCTATATGACGGAAAGGGTTAACTGCCAAACGCAGCCAGATGTATCTCTTTTTATAATGTATTCGTTGATTCCATTAATAAATTCACGTCGAAAAATAATGAGATTACCGTAAAACAGCTAGAAACCTGTTAAGGAAATTAAAAGTGCTGCAAATATGCAAACCTATTATTTATCATTTCATGTTTAATATCTTCGAAAAAGAAGTGACACTATATTTCGTGAGTTTAATTAAAGCAAATTCTGCTTTGATTAAAAAGAAATAATAGTTGATACAGAACGGCATTCGGAAATGAATTACAGCCTTGTTATTATGTTTTGCGGGTTTTTTTCCCCATTGTTTTTTCTTTACATATGTTAATTATTCTTGTTCACATTACATAAAACTACATACTTTTTCCGATGTAAAGATTTACTTATAAACCATTAGTTTTGAGAATACATAATAATGACTACAGGAGTGTCAATAGTAATGGTGGAGTGAGGTCATGGACATCTAATATGTAATTTCATTTTTTTTCAAAAAAGCTGACTTACTTTTTTTTTCATTATTAGGGCCTTTAATTTGGTTTCGAATTATAGTAATACAAAATCTAATGCAACGAAAATTATGATTTTGTTTTGGAAATTGACGCTGATAAAAAGTCAACTTAAATGTGTACCTCCATATGATTATGATAACTATTTTACTTATTGCCAATGTTATAATTATGACTGTATGTGAATTATGTACGAAACAATGTTATAATATGACTTTATGTGAATTATGTACAAAACTAAGCAAACATAAAGAGAAAGCGTAGCGCTAAAATGTAATAAATCGGCATTTATTCATCAACTTACGAAGAAAAAAGACCGAGAAAAAAAGGCGACGCTTGAAATAGGTGATACAACCCCTTACAAAATGACAAAGACGCACTCCTTTTAAAAATGAATTAAGGCGAAGATAGAATAATGTTTTCGATTCCGTATGTTTCTCTATCCCCTCTGAGTATTGATGCAGACTAATGCATGAGATAAGGGGCGTTTTGTATGTTCTAAACTCCTTATTTGTATCTCTGAACTATTTAAACGAGAGGAGTGTTCCTTGTTTATTACCTACAGAACTATAATCGATTACAAAGTCATCAGCACCTCAATGGATAACTCTTTTTTTTTTAAAAAGTAATAACCACAAATTGAATTCGTTCATTTCATTCTCCCGCTGAATGTATTTAAACAGCGCTTATTATTTACAGCATTTGATTGGTTAACAAACTAGGTCAACGTGATATTATACAATGTATTTAAACAGCGCTTATTATTTACAGCATTTGATTGGTTAACAAACTAGGTCAAAGTGATGTTTTACAGCTAGGTCCAGAACAGTTAAATGGTTTAGATGATCATGATCAAATACGCATAAACAACGTTTTGGTAATATAAATTTAGTTCGAAATAATGCAAACGATACAGCATATGAAATAAAACAGCAGAGGGATAATAGATACGGGAATGTATTTTTGTATTTTCTCTTTCATTTTCAGATCAAAGTTTACGCAGTGGTACTCAAAACAATCCCCTCAGTGAACGATGTTATTTTAGTTCCTATAACAAAGGGTCTACGAATACAAAGTATTTATTCCTTTCTCACATACAGACGGATGTTGACGCCTCTGTAGCAGCTTTAAACAAAAAACAAGAGCACCGCGTACGGCACAGACGCTCGACTGATAGAAAACAGAAAAAAAGCTGAGCTGACCAAAAAAACTTAACCGGACGACCACGCCGCCGACGACGCCAGGGTCATGACAATAGCTCTCGTTTTTTTTCTTCAAAAGTCGAGCCAATAAACTGCTAATTATGATGTTTTCGACTTTATTCAATAATTATACTTTAACCCTTTCCCTCATACGACAATTCTGCAGCAGACTACTTTGAAAATATTTTGTCTCGTAATAGAAAATCTCTATAATTGAATGGATAACCTATGACTAAAAGTGGAAAACGTTGTGTCAAAAGGAGAAATTGCACGTTTTGTGCAATTTCTTCTTTTGTCACTATGTTTTCAAAAAAGCCGTCTGCTGCAGATGCGTCAGAAAGCGTCTATATGAGGGAAAGGGTTAAGTTACAGACATTTTTGTCCAGAAGTTTTCAAAGTAAGTCTGCTGCATACCTCCTGTATTTGGGACACATTAGAACATTGCAAAGATTCACTTACCTGACGACGAGTGCATTCCGCCGGACGGCAAAAACCTCCCAGCATATTGCTGAAGAGCAGACGGCGATCCGGCACGTGATAATTCCGACGGAGAAACGCCAGCCGAAGCAGCGGCGGCCGCAGCAGCCGAAGCTGCACTCAGACGACTCAGGGAAGACGACGTGGACGTTTCACCACTCGTATAGATGTGCCCGAGAGATCCACTGGGTAGCGATCCTAGTAACCGCGATCTGTCGAGTGCGTTAAAGTCTACGCGTCCTTCCATGTGAACGATGGCTGACAGTGGCGTCTATACGGCTCTTCTGGATACCTTTTGGGAGTCCATGGTTTAGCCAGCAGATCGCTGTGTGGCATGGCTTTAGGAGCCCATCTCTCTGTTCAGATAGTCAGACGGTACTGGGAAAGTCTACCGACCCATATCTGTGTGAGAAAAAAATAAAAAATAAGATATTATGAAAATATTTTATTACAGATCTGTTGTTACATTTCGGTTTTATTTCTTATAAACATATCGAGGTCTTGGCGTGAAACTGTTGTAACTAAAATTGGTATTTTTTTTACCAAGGTTAATCACCTCGCCATGAAGTCTTTATAAGCGTAAAATAATTTTTCTTGGTAAACAATGGACATTTAGGTGCCATTGCTCGTTCTGAGCAATGGCACCTAAATTTGCATTGTTTACAAAGCGGTCAAAATTGCCCATAAACCAGGGTTTTCAAAATAGGTTTTTAGTTACAACCGTTTCACGCCAAGCCCTCGATATCAGACGGGTCCACTCTTTCGTGGGTATTATTAAATCTACGTAACCGGGTCACATAAACGGATCAGGTAGTATTACTAGAGGCACTACAAGTACAAAGTTATGCTAAAATTGTTACATTACACCAAATAAATTCCTTCTTTGTTTCATGTAAATCGACCAGTTTCAGTCCTAAATTGTCACACTTTCTAAGCGTTTCTGATGTAGAACACCGTATATCATTGAAAAGAGTTACCTCTAAGCTATAAAACAATCCAAAGAAAATGTGGGATCATGAATTATGCAAGAAAGAATTTACCAGACGAAAATGGTTACCGTCATTTTTGACGAGATCGGGCCCGGACAAAACCGGTGTTTAGCATTCTCTACTTTCACCTTCAAACAAGGTCAACATACTAAAAGTGATCAAATCAATCATTTCCAGTGCATCCTTTACACATTTACAATGATTTTAAACTCTGGGTCATATTTTCAATGCATTCTGGTGATGGTATATATACATTCATTTCTACGCAAACAAATGTTTTTTTAGGGACTATTCAATCTGACTAAAGTACACGATCACTAATGAGATTGGGGACTATTTGGCTATTCATCATGACCGCGGATGTATTTGGCGTAATTTAACCAATACTACATGCACAGGGAAAGTGAATACACTGTGTGCGTAATGTAACAGCCTCGCAATAGTCTTCACTCTACGTTGATGTAAATCACCTGACGACGCACGTGTGTATATAATATTATATGAGTCGAGCGACAAGATGCCTTGCTGAATATACCAATCGAACATTCTTTGACAAGCACAAGACCATTTATTTTTTCGCAGACATGTAAAACCGTCCTTATTCTGACTTTTTAAAAAATCTATAACTCTTATTGATTACCCATACGAGCAGGGCTTCAGGAAAAGCAGCCATATGACATTGAAAACAAGAGCAGATCCAGATCACCTTGCGTATCTGTCTGATCTTGTCCTGCATTATTCTTTAATATAAGTCATAGAAACATGTAACAAGCCTTGGACATATATATCCATCACATAGTATGGGTGTGGAAATTGATCATCAATTGCAAATGTCTTATAATAAATTTAAAATGCACCCATTTTTATAAAGTAAAACTAAGCCTGTCACACGTTCTTACGTTACGTGTTAATAAATCAATCAAAACGAGCATTACATTCCGTATATTCTATCTCCAACTTCTCGGAACTTGTACACATCCTTTTACTTTTTAAAATATTATTATTTGTTTGGCTATTGGTATGTTAAATTTAATGCAAAATAAAGATATGTTATGTGATCTAACACGTCGTTAACTCGAACTAATTCATGGTTACCTTTCAAGTTCGGGTTTTGGCGAGACCACTGCATTATGTGATTCTGTCACGGAAATGTAACAAGACAGTTTAGACTACATTTAACGTACGTGTCTCCAGTACATACCGACATATATTGTAAACACATAAGCCATATGTGCGTAGCTCAGCAGTCCTGTATACAGGTTGTTAACACATATGCCATTTTAGTGAAGTTGAGCAGTCCTGTACACAGATACAGGGACTATCTTAAATACATTATTTTTTCTAAATTCAATATCGATCTCGCCGATATTGTTGGTACTCACTATAGAGCCGTCTCGTTGAAATTTTTCTAAAAGTAACACACCAACATAGGAGATGTTAACAGCTGGAATATTTGCATTTTTGTGCCCACTTTATTGTAATTTTCCTGCAAAGGATTTATGCAAATGTACCCCTCAGCCTGTCTTACTCAGCCCCGCGCCTTATTAACAACTATTTGATAACCCGTATATATAGATGGATGGCCTGTGAATTACTGCACGCAGACTTTGTCAATAACCTTCGAGTCACGTCAACTCCCCCTGGTGGTTTCGAAATTAACCCTTTCCCTCACCGACAGACGTATTAAGACGCTGCTGTAGCAGACGAATTTTTGAAAAATTTGTTTTCAAAAGGAAAAAATGCTCTCAATGAGCATTTCCTCCTTATAATACGATGTTTTCAACCCCCTTCACAATAATTAAACTTTCCCGTTATAGAGATTTTCTATACGTTTTACGTGGATGTTTTCAAAGTCATCTGCTGTTGATTTGTGCTATGTGGTAAAGGGTTAATCGATTAACCCCTTTCCATCATACGACAATTCTGCAGCAGACGACTTTGAACGTATTTTGACAAAAAATAGAGAATCTATGTAAGTGAATGGATAAACCTATGACTAAAAGCGGAAAACATTGTGACAAAAGGAGAAATTGCACGTTTTGTGCAATTTCTTCTTTTGTTACTATGTTTTCAAAAAGCCGTCTGCTGCAGAGGCGTCAGAACGCGTCTATATGAGGGAAAGGGTTAATGGCAAATACAAACAATTTGCAAACGTATCTAAGCAATGTTGTTGTCATATTTGCATATCTAGAGGCTTCCGTGAAGCTTGTTCTACAACATGACGAACAGCGAATATCCTGATCAGCTGGCATTGAGGAGGCGCATGCTGATCTGGGTGTTCACTGCTAGATTACTCTCGAATATCGAACTTTGTGTGCCGTGGTCCGTTTTACTTCGTGCATATATGGTTTTATTTGTCATGCATTGATGATGTGAAAATCGCTGTTGTAGCAAACACATTTAAAATAATAATATTAATAATAATAATAATAATATCTTTATTTAATGAATGTTACATATTAAGATGTATTTTGATGAACAAAGAAAATAATCTTATCTAGCATATGACCTTCAACTTATATATACCTCTATACCCGTTCATGCACACACATATACGTACACCCATATACACGCGTACATATACATATATACAAACACATATATATACATACAAATACATACCCATATACTAACATACACATACATATCCTCATACATACATATATAAATATATACAGACACGCATACATAACATTTAACTTGTTGTCAACTTCGCGGCAGACAATCAGCAGCTTATATACTTAATATGACACAATTTCATGATAATTAACAGTCATATATATAATTTAAATAGGTAATACTCAAGACTGCAATTTTTATATTTTTCCTTAAATGTGTTAACGCTAAGCGATGCTCGTATGTCGCATGGGATATCATTCAATATAGATTTATTATAATACATGTATGTAAATGAGTTCTTCATACAATTGATACGAGATATATCTTTCAAAACAAGATCCTTATTTGATATTGATATTGATATTTCAAAACAAATACAGTGGACTCGCGATAACTCAAAGTGGAACGGGACGTATAAATAGTTTAGATTTTTGCTATTTTTTTTAATTTTATATATTATCAGCTTCAAATGTTTTCATACTTTAACAAGTGCTTATTATGCATTAAGCAAACCAGTCATAAAATCATATCAAGAGAAAATGCGCAGGAGCAGTTCTTAATGCTAGTAATAGCAATCATAACTGCTGCTTTGCTGTTTTTAAAAACAAATCCGTTCCTGAAAAAGTGTTCAAGTTAACCGATATATTCGCATGTCCACCTGTTCGAATTATTACAAGTTCCATGTAATATATGGAAAACATAAATTGCATTCCTTCAATAAAAAAAAAGCACTATATGGCTAAGATACATTTTTAAATGGAAACTAATATAATCCTTTAGCGGCAGTTATTCAGAATATGTGTTGGCATTGTTTCATAATATTGATATTGTCACGGAAACAATTTAAACTATTTGGAGTATTTGTTTTACATACGCAAATCCAGAGCCAATTTTTTCAGTCATATCACGGCGGTATGTTCACCTACCGATGTGTGTCCTGGCTTTCTCTCACCAGTACTCCACACAACAATCGTTCCAAGCAACTGGTTAATTGTCAGTCCACACAACAATCGTACCGTTCCAAGTAACTGGTTAATTGTCAGCCCACACAACAATCGTTCTAAGTAACTGGTAAATTGTTCCAAAGACTGTTAGTCTATTGGCGGAAGAAGAATGTTTCTTGTCGCATTGAATTTTGTCAAATGTCGGAAAGAATGTTGATCGAGCTGGGGTTCGAACTCGAAACCCCTTGATAGACAGCCAACGTCAATACCGACTGAGCTACCGGGGCTCGAGCGCCAGTTAACCCTTTCCCACATACAACAAACCTGCAGCAGACGAATTTTGAAAGAAAAAAAGTCAAATATACCGAATCCTTCTATAAATGATTAAACACTATTGAATTGAATATTGTATTGTGCAATTTATTCTTTTGCCGCAATGATTTCAAAATCCGTCTACTGTACAGGCGTCGGAAAGCGTCCTTATGTTAGAATATGTTAACCCTTTCCCACATACAGCAAATCTGCAGCAGACGATTTTGAAAATGTCTACTCAAAGATATGGAAAATCTCTACAATTGTAGGTCTAATTACCGAAAAAAGTTGAAAACATTGTGGCAAAAGGAGAAATTGCTCGTTTCGAGCAATTTCTTCTTTTGTCACGATGTTTTCAAACTCCATCTGCAGCACAGGCGTCAGCAAGCGTCTATATGTTAGAGAATATGTTAAGACGAAGGGTATAAGAAATATTTGGCTAGTTTTCTATACGTCGTGTTTTTACGAAATACTACATCACGCGAACAGTGCGGATGGACATGTATAATTATAGAGCAGAGGGTAACTAGATAACGATCTCGGGGAACATGAATAACAAACGTTACATGGGTACTCTTTCAAGCAGACGATTATAAAGTGATCATAAAAAGCTTTCCTATGAGACTGTTTTTTTTTTTTTTTAAAATCGTAATCCTTAACCCTTTCCCTCATACGACAATTCTGCAGCAGACGACTTTGAACTTATTTTGTCAAAACATAGAAAATCTCCATAGTTCAATGGATTACCTATGACACAAAAGTGAAAAACATTGTGGCAAAAGTAGAAATTGCACGTTTTGTGCAATTTCTTCTTTTGTCACTATGTTTTAAAAAAGCCGTCTGCTGCAGAGGCGTCAGAAGAAAGCGTCTATATGAGGAAAATGTTTTTTTTTGTGTTTTTTTCCATGCGTATACTTTGTTTGTTTTGTTTGTTTGGAGTTTAACGCCGCTTTCAACAGCTTTGGTCATATCACGGCGGTCAGTGCACCTACCCATGTTTTCCTGGCTTTCCCACACCAGTACTTACACAACATTCTTTCGAAGCCACTGACTACTTTCTCACATAGATCAGAGGTGAGAGGCAATGGAAAACATCGCCCGAAAGAATGTCGCCGCAACCGGGTATCGAACCCGTGACCTCCAGATCACGAGTCAGATACGCTACCAATTGAGCTACCCGGCCGGGCCCATGCGTATACAGTATAATTGAAATGTTCAATACTAGCGCGCTTTGACTAATGAATATTTATGACGTTATTTATGTACATGGACCCGGGCGAACGAGATGAGACGGAGTTACGACTTTCACCCTGATACAGACGACTGTCGACGCTTGTCTCTTGTAGAAGTCCTTTAGAGGACGCATTTTTCTCAGTTTCTCACAAATGTTTATCCGATAACTGCAATGTTTTAGAATGCCGTCTGCTGCAAAATGCGTGCACATGTGAATGAATTTTAGAAAAAGTTAATTTTAAAGGTTTTTTTAGCACTTTCTCATTTTCTCACAAATAATCAGGGCGAGCTATTTATCCTATAACCGAAATGTTTTAAAAGGACATATGCTGTAAATACGGCAAAAAAATGTGAATGCGTTATGGTATAGGTTAAGATCTAGCACGTGGTAGGAATATTCATTACATAGACTGCGTCTTGTGATTGATTGATTGATTGATTGATTGATTGATTGATTGATTGATTGATTGGTGTTCTACGCCGCTTTCAACATGTATTCAGTTATATCTACTGGTAGTTATATCTACTGGTAGTTATATATACTGGTAGTTATATATACTGGTAGTTATATATACTGGTAGTTATATATACTGGTAGTTATATCTACTGGTAGTTATATCTACTGGTAGTTATATATACTGGTAGTTATATCTATTGGTAGTTATATCTACTGGTAGTTATATCTACTGGTAGTTATATCTATTGGTAGTTATATATATTGGTAGTTATATCTACTGATAGTGTTATATACTGGTAGTTATATCTACTGGTAGTTGTATATACTGGCAGTTATATCTACTGGTAGTTATATCTACTGGTAGTTGTATATACTGGTAGTTATATATACTGGTAGTTATATATACTGGTAGTTATATCTACTGGTAGTTATATCTACTGGTAGTTGTATCTACTGGTAGTTATATCTACTGGTAGTTATATATACTGGTAGTTATATCTACTGGTAGTTATATCTACTGGTAGTTGTATCTGCTGGTAGTTGTATCTACTGGTAGTTATATCTACTGGTAGTTATATATACTGGTAGTTATATATACTGGTAGTTATATCTACTGGTCCATTTATCCTGACTCCAGCCAGTCTGTCGTAATGCAAACCCCACAATGCTGAGTGTCAAGGCGGGCAGCCATTTTTAAATTCTGCCGCGCCTAGGAGTTTTGTGTATGAGTGACATTCCGTTTTGACATCATTCAAAGAAATATTTGCAGAGCTCTAGATAAGGAGCGTTTGTCATGTTCTAAAATCCTTACCCCCCCCCCCCCCCTTAACCCTATGTTGTCGGTACTCAAAAGTATCGTCCTAGTGAGACGATACGATTCTTTTGATTATCCACCACATCATAGGTTTGGTGGGATAATAAGAAAGATATTTTAGGGAAAAGAGCTATAAACGCCCCTGCCGTTATATAACTAGTGTGGCTAGGCTCTATGTTTTTTGTCAGAATGTGATTACTTTGTAAGTATCACACACATGCGTACAGTGAAGACTCTGATGAGACTGTGCGAATACACAAACTCGCCCGAGTCTTTACCACGCGCATATATGAATTAATACCCTAAATATGTGGGACGTGGCACACACAATATAAAATCGCTTACATGTATAAGGGTTATACCTCCAAACCGTTCGGTAGAGGGGAAGGAAATGAGGAAAAAATAAGACATGTACGGGACATTCGTCTATTAATTAGTTTTTCCCTCTTCTACAGATAACATCGTTTGTCTGTCTGGCTTTTCAGTTAGAGGGGATGTTACTTGTGACTTAAGGGCGAGCCAAATAAAAACGCTCGTCGGCGAATCGAGAAACGAGATCGAACCATTTACATACGCGCATGTTTGAACAGAAACAAATAAGGCCGATACCAACGGCGCGACTCATTCTATCTCTTTGAGAATGTAGTAGCGGTTTCTTTAATCCGTTCCCTCATATAGACGCTTTCTGACGCCTCTGAGGCAGACGACTTTTTAAAAAACATGGTGACAATAGAAGAAATTACTCAAAACGAGCAATTTCTCCATTTGCCACAATGTTTTCTACATTTAGCCATAGGTTATCCGTTCAATTATAGAGAATTTTTTTTTTTTTTTTGACAAAATATGTTTAAAGTCGTCTGCTGCATAATTGTCGTATGCGGGAAAGGGTTAAAATAATAACTGGACAGCTGCCGTTATATTTATAAAGACTCTCAAGCAAACGGCAACAGCAGAATGGTAACGTGTCTCCCTACATGTCTTACCCGAAATTACGCAAACTCTTTTTGACACAAGACTCGCGAAGTTTCCAATTATTTACCTATGTCGTATAACCATTTTAATTATATATATGTGGAAGTTCAAGTTCAATAGGCAACATGCCCCATGATAAAAACAAGATAACCAAATAAACATGATGTTAACTACAGATGTACTACAATCGTGTGGCACACATAAACAAATACCATTATAGCATAACCGTAATGTCTGTTTATACATAAAATAGGTTATGTTGTTGTGCCATCATACCGCGGTACAGGTATAGATAAACTACAATCGTATGGCACACATACACAATTACTAATACCATTAAAGCATAACCGTAATGTGTGTTCATACATAAAATAGTTGTTGTTGTTGTTGTGCTATCAGACCTTGGCACATGTTTAGCGTGTCATACATGTCATTGTCATGTTTTATATTGCACAAAGATGATGAACCTGTGTTCAAACCAATATTGAAAAAGAAAAAAAATCTTCTATGAGGATCACATCACACACTAAATAAAACACTGTGTAGAACCAGATCAGCCTTCATCAACTGCCTGATTGTACAAGTGGTGTCCAGGAATCCCGCTGGAGAACAATATTGAACTAAGCCTAATTGTAGAAATGTTAATTTAATCTATTCAATGCTTTGCATTTGGGATGGGTCCATATCCATCTTTAGGAATATCAAGAAAATCACGTTGAGTTAAGCAGACAACAATATAGAGCCAGGTCAGACCGTGTGGGTGCACCAGTTGGCCTGGTTCTATACTAGTGACAAATGCTTCACTACACTTAACCCATTACGTCACACAGACGACATTTGACGCCTGCTGTTGCAGACGTCTTTTGAAAACATTGCAATAAAAGGGTGAAATTGCTCAAAACGAGCAATTTCACCGTTTATTTCAATATTTTTAACTCTTTATATATATAATTCTTTCAGTGTTCTAGATTGGTGAAATTGTTAGTCTGATGATTGTAAAGGAGACGACCTTTGAAAAGTCATGTGAAGTAAATGGGTTAATCTGATCCAGCTGACAAAAGGATACAGACGACATTATATAATACAATTACAACAATCTGCATTCACTCTCACAAAAACAAATCTACATAATTTGAGTGCGGTTTGGGCCATACACGTATATATCTGCATACACAAACTATCACCAGAGTCTTTAAAACCTTTTCCCTCATACGACAATTCTGCAGCAGACGACTTTAAACATATTTTGTCAAAACATAGAAAATGTCTCTATAATTGAATGGATAACCTATGACTAAAAGTGGAAAACCTTGTGGCAAAAGGAGAAATTGCTCGTTTTGAGTAATTTCTTCTTTTGTCACTATGTTTTCAAAAAGCCGTCTGCTGCATAGGCGTCAGAAAGCGTCTATATGAGGGAAAGGGTTAAATTAATGTCCGGTTATTCCCCGCATGCAACAAATCTGCCAAAGAAAACCTTGAACAATTCTTAAAAGCAAACATATGGGGAAAAAAATATCTGTAAATGAAAGTGTAATAAATGAATAGAGTTGAATACATATTAGCAAATGGAAAACTTGTTCATTATTGACAAATTCTTCTTTTGCCATAATGTATTCAAATGTCGACTGCTGCAGAGGCCTCAACATGTGGGGAAAAGGGTTCATAGATTGATCAATGGTCGATCTACTGCTTGTAAGTTTTGCCCCCAAGTCATGGATACATGCACATGTATTTGTGTAATATGATTACTTCACTTGATTGCTTAAGATTAAAACCTTGCAACAAAAAATACGTCCAAATGATGCTCTGTCACGTCCGAGGCTCGAGGCTTCAGTGGCATTTTAATGTCTTCAATTATAAAGTTATCTGCACAAGTTAATTACACTTTTATGGTTCTGTTTTATGAATGCACGGTTGTGTGTGTGCAAAACAAACGGTATCAGATTGTATATATTACAGCATGCGTTTATCACGAATTTGAAAGAGAAACGTCACAATAAAACCGATACACAATGAATGGTATGAACTATCTGTTTCGACCTTTTGAATAATAAAAAACCCTCAGAAAGTGTAGGTACTATATACATGTACTTCCTACTTGTAATCAGAAGCTGCATCAACAATATTAGCATACAACAAAAACATATAAATGCTCAGGCTATGCAAAGACTTGTACACGAGTCATGACTTTGTCGGATGTGTTATTATATGTAAACGAACGGCCTCTGGCGATTTGGAGTTTTATTGCCTCTCTCATTTAGAATCTTCTTCATTCGTCTATTACTTTACTTAACAACAATAATAAGCAAGAAACTGTTACATCGTACAAAGTATATCAAGGAAGTATTTATCTGGAGAATAATATCGTAACACATTGCTACTGTAAGATAAGATTAACCCTTTCCCTCATATAGACGCTTTCTGACGCATCTGCAGCAGACGGCCTTTGAAAACATAGTGACAAAAGAAGAAAGTGCACAAAACGTGCATTTTCTCCTTTGGCCGCAATGTTTTCCACTTTTAGTCATAGGTTATCCATTCAATTATAGAGATATTCCATTTTATGACAACTTATGTTCAAAGTCGTCTGTTGCAGAATTGTTGTATGAGGGAAAGAGTTAAGTATCATACTCCTATTACACTACGAAGGTCCAGCGAAAAATTGAAGTTCTACTCTTCAATAAATAACTAATAGTATTGAGAAAGTATTTTTTCTAAATATTAGTATCTTTTTTGAATGATAAACACTCGATGATGTGTATATTTCTTGTTTATTCACGGTAATAAATGATATGGATGTTTATGTCTTGTATACATTACTGCGATTTGTTGTATGACTAGAAACTATGTAGTTTACGTCAATAAAGTATTGTCATTGTCAATATTACTATGATTTGTTGTTTGACTAGAAACTATGTAGTTTACGTCAATAAAGTATTGTCATTGTCAATATTACTATGATTTGTTATTTGACAAGAAACTATGTAGTTTACGTCAATAAAATAGTGTCCATGTCATTCAGAATCATCCTTTGCAACAAGTGGAGCTACACTTCTAGTTCTTTAGACAGAATATGCATGTACGTGTGTCCCGCCTATAAGACGCCTTTTAACTCTTTCGGCGCCGAATTGTTTAAAGTAAACAAGTAACTCTTCCATGTTCAAACTCGGACGACTCTATTTTCATGTTATAGGATTTTTGGAATATTTTTATAACTCACAGCCAAACAATGCAGATTTCAGGTGAGACAGCTCGTTACTCACCTGAATCTGTATTATTTTCAAAAAGCTCAATATTGCCTTTGGCGCTGAAAGAGTTAACACATCTGCAGCGGACGACTTTTGAAAACATCGTGACAATTATACCTACAATTATAAAGTGTTTCCATATTTTTTAGTTACATTTTTAAAGTCGTCTGCTGCAGATTTGTTGAATGTGGGAAAAGGTTAAGTGTTTCGTGAGACATTTCTCCTTTATGCCACAATGTTTTCAACACTATATAATTATTAAACTCATTTATGAAGATTATTCTCATTATTTCAAGGATGATTCCAATGTCGACTGCTTCCGGTTTGTTCCGTGTTTTCCCTCATACGACAATTCTGCAGCAGACGACTTTGAACATATTTTGTCAAAATTTAGAAAATCTCTATAATTGAATGGATAACCTATGACTAAAAGTGGAAAACATTGTGGCAAAAGGAGAAATTGTTCGTTTTGACTATGTTTTCAAAAAAGCCGTCTGCTGCAGAGGCGTCAGAAAAGGTACGACTAGTGGGTCTAAATGTTGTCACACTATTCAGCTTGGACTATACCACGTGTAGGCCCAGTGTGAAGGCTCGTCCGATTCGCGAATGTACGCAGGTGAATTCTTTCCCACATAGAACAAATCTGCAGCAGACGACTTTGAAAAAAACATCTACTCAAGATACGGAAACTCTCTAGAAATGAAGGTATAATTACTGGGGGAAAAATGAAAACATTGTGGCAAAAGGTGAAAATTGCTCGTTTTTGATAAATTTCCTTGTTTGTCACAATGTTTTCAAAAGTCGATTGCCGCAAATCGTTAAAATGCGGATTCCATTTGGAAAGGGGACCCAAATCCGATACACGCGGCTCGTATACATTTGGTTGAAATGACGGTTATTTGGGTTTTTTCTCAACAGTTAAATATACATTACATTAAACATGTTGCCGTGGTAAAATATCCGACCTGCGCAATAACAATAGAAATAAGTTCTATAGAAATAAGTTATAACTGAAATATTACGTTTTTATCCAATGTTATGTTTCCGTTTCAATGCGTATGTCATGACACACACAAAAAAGTTATGACATAAAAAATAACTTTAATACGATCAGAGTAGCAATTTAAAAAAGTAATCTCACTGTTTTGACACGTATTTCTTTTTGTCCGATGCACGTCCCCAGTGCATGCCAACATTGCAATGTGCCGTTTTAGTTTTATGTATGTGCTGAATTTCAGCTATGATAATATTATATGTACTAAGTATCATATTATATGTACTAAGTATCATATTATATGTACGAAGTATCATATTATATGTACTAAGTATCATATTATATGTACTAAGTATCATATTATATGTACGAAGTATCATATTATATGTACTAAGTATCATATTATATGTACTAAGTATCATATTATATGTACTAAGTATCATATTATATGTACTAAGTATCATATTATATGTACTAAGTATCATATTATATGTACTAAGTATCATATTATATGTACTAAGTATCATATTATATGTACTAAGTATCATATTATATGTACTAAGTATCATATTATATGTACTAAGTCCAAAACTTCGTGAAAAATAACCCTTGGCGTCGTCGTCTGTGGCGTCGTCGTCTGTGGCGTCGTCGTCTGTGGCGTCGTCGTCTGTGGCGTCGTCGTCTGTGGCGTCACAAAACGTTAACTTTACCTCATAACTCAAAAACCGTCCAACATTTTCAAATGAAACTTGGTGCACATGTTCCTAAGTACAATACGCATGTATATACCAAGTCACATAACTCTGGCTTCAATAATCATTCAGTAATACCCCTTTTCTACTTAGAAAAAAAGCGGGCGAGCGCTGGCATTCGCTCCACGGCGCTCTTGTTCTCAATCGTGGGATGTAACACGTGACAATATCAACCTCACCTTGACCCTGTGTACAAACATGTAATATAAGTAGGGATGTCAACGGTTACTGAGTATTTACTTACTGATTAACCGTTAAACACTTTTTCCACATACAGACGATGTTTACACCTCTGCAGCAGACGACCTTTTAAAGCATTGTGGCAAAATATGAAATTGTTCATAATATAGGCAATTTTTCAGTTTTCCACTCTTTTCAAAGATAACATTTTCATTTAGTAAACCTTTCCAACATACGACAATTCTGCAGCAGGCGACTTTGAACATATTTTGTCAAAATTTGGAAAATCTCTATAATTGTCAATTGAATGGATAACCTAAGACTAAAAGTGGAAAACATTGTGGCAAAAGGAGAAATTGCTCGTTATAGGCAATGTCCTCTTTTGTCACTATGTTTTCAAAAAGGGGTCTGTTGCAGAGGCGTCAGGAAGCGTCTATATGAGGGAAAGGATAACGGCTTTCCATACTTTTCTGAAATAAACAGTTTGTATTCGGTTCTGCTGGCATGAATGAGTAGGCAGATAGTGGTTCACAAGTGAAACAATTACGCTAAGTATAGTTGTCTTGAAGCAACGCGCATCTGCATGTGAAATTAATACGCTAATCTGAATGCTCTCGATTTTCGAGACAACGAGACAATTTCATCAACAATATCGAACAGCACTGCCCAGAAGACTTATCCATATTTTTAAGAACATTCGTGTCTCGAAGCGAGGCGTTTGCTAGACATTTATTAAATACCAAATTATCTGCAGCTTTCGGCACGGACAACACTAAGCGGACTGTGTATATACAGTTATGTATTCAGTACATACACAGAGTGCTTAAAGGATCAGAGGTCACACGCGAAAGCGGCGGACAAGTTGATGATTAATAATAGCCAAACATTCATATGTGCATCTGTGTTTCTGTCTTCACTTAATCATTTGTTTTCACACGTAAATCATACCAATGAAAAGAAGTGAAAGCGTCAAGGTTGATAAAATGTTCATCAGCTAATAGAAACATTCGTACATGCTCATAAAAACGCACATACACATGTATCCAAACTGCAATTGGCCGATGTAATCGAATATCTGTCAACCTGTTGGAACACATTCCTTTTCGTTTCGTTGAAAGTGCTCTAAACGGGTATCACAGATATAAACTAATCACGAAACACGGAAAAGCCGAAATTAACCATTAATCTGAGACAAACATATATATATTCATTTGTTGTACATGATGTTTATACGTTCTATTTATATTGTTCTGTGTTATTAAATTCATGTAAATCTCCTACTGCTTGGAGGAAACAAATAAATAAATAAAAACGAAGCACCGTTTACCTTCCTGGTAATAATTACGCTATGGTTGTGTTTTACGAAGCACCGCTTACCTTCCTGGTAATAATTACGCTAAGGTTGTGTTTCACGAAGCACCGCTTACCTTCATGGTAATAATTACGCTAAGGTTGTGTTTCAAGAAGCACCGCTTACCTTCATGGTCATAATTACGCTAAGGTTGTGTTTCAGGAAGCACCGCTTACCTTCATGGTAATAATTACGCTAAGGTTGTGTTTCAGGAAGCACCGCTTACCCTCATGGTAATAATTACGCTAAGGTTGTGTTTCACGAAGCACCGCTTACCTTGCTAGTTTAGACTGAATAATTTTACATCGATTGCGAAACAAGCTTTCAGCCTATTATAGTAATCACGATCGATGTCGGCTTCCTGAAGACTTAACCAGTACACGCGCCGTTTGTGTGGAAAAGTCCAAAAATCAACACCCGCTCAACACAGGACTCGAACCCGGTGCCTTTGGTACGAGAGAACTACGCTCTACCTCTGCACTACGGTTGTGTTTCCCGACGCAGTCTTTTTTTGTCATGTTTATGGTACAGTGGCTATAAAAAAACGTGTTAAAGCATTACAAAAGAAGACACATTTCAAGGTATTATTCAGAACTAGATTAATATGAAAATTATCTTCACAACCGGTGTTAATATATTTTGCTTATATTATTACGTACATAAATCAAAATTACATTGTAACATTTCACATATTTCAAACTATTTTATTTTAAATGTGAGTTATATGATCTGCCTAATGATTTAGGGTCTAAAAAACACAAAATATGCAGGAAGTAATCAAAACAGTTGTAAAAGAAATTATGTTTGTTAAAGTCTTTCGAAATTGAAATATATCCATTGATGTTTCAGTAATATATTAATCACTTGATTTAAGGTGAAATCTTACCTTGCAGACAAACGCAATAAGGTTATTTTTTTTCAGATTTTATGCTTCACAAAATATACTTTTCATACAAACGCTACATAACCTTCGGTAATGATTGAACTATTGAAATGTATAATTTTCTAATCTTCTTTTGAAAATAATAACATAAATGAGCGGGGTTCTACACAAATTAATCGAAAGGCATTTGAGACCAGTGAAGATCCAGATCACACTGCGCATTCGCGCAGTCTGATCTGGCTCTACAATGTTCGCCAAGAAGTCATGGGGTTCAAGAAACTTCTGTAAAACAGTATCGGTAAAACGGTTTCGGTAAAACAGTTTCGGTAAAACAGTTTCGGTAAAACAGTTTCGGTAAAACAGTATCGATAAAACAGTTTCGGTAAAACAGTATCTGTAAAACAGTTTCGGTAAAACAGTTTCGGTAAAACAGTAAAACGGCATCCGTTTGCATCTTAACCCTTTCCCTCATACGACAATTCTGAAGCAGACGACTTTGAACGTATTTTGTCAAAAAATAGAAAATCTCCACAATTGAATGGATAACCAACCTATGACAAAAAGTGGAAAACATTGTGGCAAAAGGAGAAATTGCACGTTTTGTGCAATTTCTTCTTTTGTCACTATGTTTTCCAAAAGCCGTCTGCTGCAGAGGCGTCAGAAAGCGTCTATATGAGGGAAAGGGGCAAGAAAGCACATGCAGGTATTTTTTTTTAAAAAAAAGGTGTAAAATAACGTTAATGTTTGTTTTCCTATAGAGCATAGCTCACAAACACACAAAAATTACATGTTTAAAGGTGCTGATTGTCACTTCAAAAATGCAACGCTAATCAACCCAATGCTAAACAATCCGTTTGATAGTTCAAATATTTCATGCGTAATCTTACCTGAACAAGTGATATTATCTATTTTCAAAGCATGACAAATTTACAGAAAAAAAAAGTTCAAAGGGATAGCGTTAGCTTCAAGTGAAAATATTGTAGCTACATCTTGTAATATTACGTAATTAAAACACGCTTTCCACGTGCACTTTTTCTTGAAGTATCTACTTACAGGATCATTATAGTGTGCATGTTCAAACCGCGCTTTTAATAACGCTAGACACGCCTCGCCTCGCCTCGCGTTCAGTGTAGTGAGTTGGTAGTGCACGGTTTGTAACAGTTCAACTGATGGGGGTTTAACGCCGTTTTTAACAATTTCTCATTTATATCACGGCGGCCAGTTCACCTACAAATGCATTTCCTGGTTTTCTCACACCAGTACTCCACACAACAATCTTCCAAAGCAACTGGCTGCTTTTCCACATAGACTTAGCCCATTGGTGGAAGACGAATGACGCATGCCGCACTTTTGTCAATCGGTTGAAAGAAAGTTGACCGAGCCGGGATTCGAACTCACAACCCCTGGATTGACAGCCCGCGTCGCTACCGACTGAGCTACCGGGGCACGGTTTGTAACAGTTTGTACCAGAAGTGAAAAGATGTAAATTTGGTTGGTGGATTGCCTACCGTACGCCACCGTTATAGTTGAGCAAGTCCCACGAGAAAACCAACAGTGTGGATGGACTGACTCTGCGTAAATTATCGACCCGGATCAGCCTAGGAATGCCGAGCAGGCTAACCCGGACAGATAATTGTTGCCTCTTGTGGATTTTCTGTTTCATGAATCATTACTCTATACTTCTATCTCCCTGAGACGGAATGTGTCGGCACGGATTAGCCTGCGCGGATTGCACAGGTTGATCTGGGTCGATACATTACGCAGAGTTGATAATGTTGGTTTTTCTCGTGGAACGGCTCATTTCATTGAACGCAGCGCAGTTTACGAAACTATCGCATGTGTATGATTGAGTACAAAGTAAGCATGCACTTTCATTAATTATTTCACTTTTGTTAAGGTAAAATGAAACATTATTTAATCTACATTATGGCATATCAATTCATAATTGTGTTATAGATTTAATCCATTGGGGCTGCACTCTTTAATCAGAAATCTTAGTTTATGATTAATGTCCGTGTACATAGAAAGAGAAGTAAATAACTTCCGGTTCCGTGTATACAACCTTCGTTACTATATAGTTACAATGCGGTTGTATTAGTCAACCACTTTGACCCTGCCCTAACCATTGTCAAAATATATACCGGTACGTTACTATGATGTGTATGTACTAGTAACCAGTAGTACTGGTCCATTTATCTCGACACCAGCGAGTCTGTCGTAATGCTAGCCCGGCGCTCTGCAATCCTGATCTACACGGAGGGACACCCATTACTATCATTTTACTAGTCTTTGATATGACCCGGTCGCGGATTGAACCCGCGACCTTTCGCACACCGAGGGCTTGGCGTGAGACGGTTGTAACTAAAATTGGTATTTTTTTCACCAAGGTGAATTACCTCGCCATAAAGTCTTTATAAGCGTTAAATCATTTTTTTTCTTGGTAAACAATGAAAATTTAGGTGCCATTGCTCGTTCTGAGCAATGGCACCTAAATTTGCATTGTTTACAAAAGGGTCAAAATTGCCCCTAAACCAAGGTTTTCAAAATAGGTTTTTAGTTACAACCGTTTCACGCCAAGCCCTCGACATGAGGCGGACGTTTTGTCACGACAACACCGAAGCGGTCTGGTTTATGAAAATAACATTCTGTTTAAATTGGATGGGAATAAACATATGTCATAATAGTATTCACTGTTTGCTTACAGTTAAGGCTCCGCCAATTGTATATAAAGTACTAAGTTTGTTTGGATTTAAGCCAAAACTATTGGGCTTTTCATAGTTACCAGTAGTTACCAGCAAGCTATTAATTGATTTTATTGGTTAATTCATTGTCGTGTAATGTTACTTAATGTGATTTGTCAATATGTAAATTACTTCATTTTAATACATGATGTATCTGTATTGTATACCGCAATAAACTTTCCCAGATATATTAAGCTGATTTGTTTGATTCATTTCATCTCCAGTCGCATTTCACTACGAAAGGTTATTATACAAATAAACGATTGACCTTTTGTCGTCATACTTCAGATAAGCCGGGTATTCCTTATGTTGTAAAAAGACAGCACATTTCGACACTAAAATCCTATGTTGTCAGTACACAAACACAAGGTTTGGTTTGTTTGGTAAATAGGAGAGATATTGTGAGGAAAAGACCAACATATTTACTTTGCTGTCTTGGCTGGGATCAATTCCAGGTAAAGCAAGCGAGTCACATCTATCGGATTGTGGTCGTTTTGTTCCGCGTAACGGAATAATATAAAGGCACAATGGTGTAACGGGATCATGTAAAGGCACAATGACGTAACGGGATCATATAGTCACAATGGCGTAACGGGATCATATAAAGGCACAATGGCGTAACGGGATCATATAAAGCTACAATGGCGTAACGGGATCATATAAAGGCATAATGGCGTAACGGGATCATATAAAGGCACACTGGCGTAACGGGATCATATAAAGGCACAATGGCGAAACAGGATCATATAAAGGCACAATGGCGTAACACTAGTGGGAGCTTCTATACGATTGTTTTGGTTAAAATATCCTTAAATATGTCAGTCTACTCTATATACCATATAGAAGGGCAGTGATAATTTGACCGTTCACAATAAGACTCTAGACGATATTGGAGTATATGTTATGTGTACATGTAAATGTATTTTAGACGAATACTGGGTCGTTCATGTTTTGCAGCATGACGATTTTATATAATGCATTAATGGAAACAAGCGATAAGGCACTCCGTGATACATATCCCCTTTTTCAAAAATCCTACTTTTCCCCCATTAGCCCGTTAATCCTTTCCCTCATATAGACGCTTTCTGACGCCTCTGCAGCAGACGGCTTTTTGAAAACATAGTAACAAAAGAAGAAATTGCACAAAACGTGCAATTTCTCCTTTTGTCACAATGTTTTCCACTTTTAGTCATAGGTTATCCATTCAATTATAGAGATTTTCCATTATTTGACAAAATATGTTCTGCTGCAGAATTGTCGTATGAGGGAAAGGGTTAATACATTTATGACATTTCCTATTGGGAGACTCTCAACACGTTAAATCATGTTACAACATACGGTTCTTCAAGTGCATATTATTTTGTCCATGGACTACCAAAGGTTTTTCGGAGGATCCACACTATAACAATCTTACAAACATTGCAAGAAAAGGTTTATCAGCCTCGATGTCTGTATCATGGAGATTTGATCAGCTGTTTTAAGCAAGAATGTATATATAAGAGTATATTAAAAATAAAACTAGAAATATCACTGAAGGTGATGAATACCCCCAGCTGGTGCCTGACAAATATACATGTATGAACAATTCAAGGGCCCATAACCCATTTAAAAATAATTCCAGTGCAACACGCCGACAATATGCACAACTAAGCTTGGTATCAATCATTCTTGTGAAGTTATATTTAATTCTGACCAAGGGTTGCTGAGAAATAGTGTTCACAAGAAATGTCCACAGACCAAAGGACCGACAAACCGACCGACCTACAAGCGTGACTCTCATATAGCCCCCATATACTATGTATCTGTGGGTATAATAAGCTTAACAAGCTCATCAAAATTTGGAGACTCAGTATATTTGAGCCATGAGATCAGAGATAGACTCAGAATTTCTGAGACAAGAGATCAGAGATAGACTCAGTATTTCTGAGACAAGAGATCAGAGATAGACTCAGTATGTCTGAGACAAGAGACCAGAGGTAGACTTAGTATGTCTGAGACAAATGATCAGGGGTGTATTCAAATTGTCTTAACACACTTGGGCGTGTGCAAACCGAATCCATCAATCAAATTACAGCTCTTAATTAGCACACGTCCGAGTAATCGGTAAGTTAGGTTAACCAAATATCTGTATTTATCCAAAACTGTCTAGCCCATACATATTATAGTTTGACGGGTTCATTCCAATCGGACATTGTTACAAAATACAGAGACATTTAATGTTCAGATAAAGGGTCGTTTTTCATGCCATTGGCCCTTCTATTGACCCTTCTTACCAGTATGTCACTCGTGGAGACGATTCTTTTGAATACCCACAACACATATGTTTGGACTGAATAATAACAGATAGATTGTAGGGAAAAATATCTGTTTAAGCCTTACCCTCATACGACAATTCTGAAGCAGACGACTTCGAGCATATTTTGTCAAAACAAATGTAAAATCTCTATAATTGAATGGATAACCTATGACTAAAAAAGTGGAAAACATTGTGGCAAAAGGAGAAATTGCTCGTTTTCAAACATCCGTCTACTGCAGAGGCGTCAGAAAGCGTCTATATGAGGGAAAACGGTTAACCATCGTTATCTAGACATCTGATATCTATAGCTTGGAAATAATGCTAACGATTTTATATAAGGTCATTGCGGTCTGCATCAAGAGATCAATAAAACCCACTCACTGTACTGTACTATCACAGAGACAAAAGAATGATCACATTACCTATGTACATTACCATCAATAACAACTGTAGTTTACAACATAGCTCGCATTTCAGACGCGTCAAGCGATTTCGTATCTTGATGCATGCATACGAACTGTGAATCCTCGAGTGAGTGTTGTGCATACCCCCGCACAGTCTTTACCGAATCTTCACTATCCGTAAGTTTGTGATATAGCTCTTGTTGTATCTTCTTACAAAACAACTATATGTGTAGCCCCCCCCCCCCCCCCCCCCCCAACCCCCATTAGACTGACGTTAACCCTTTCCCTCATACAACAATTCTGCAGCAGATGACTTTGAAAACATTTAGAAACAAATATGTAAAATCTCTTTAAATGAATATGTAACTATTGACTACAGTTGAAAACATCGTGGCAAAAAGGAGAAATTGCTCGTTTTGAGCAATTTCTCCATTTGTCACGCTGTTTTCAAAGGACGTCTGTTGCGGATGCGTCAGATAGCGTGGGAAAGGGTTGATCTGCTTTTAAGAATAACCCAAATCGAGGATGCAATACGACACCAAATCGCAAGGCGCGGTTTATTTATATAAGGTACACTTTATGTAACTGACCACTTATATAATCACTCGTAGTGAGTCGTACACGTGACAGACTATTTAGAAGATGGCGTAGTTCGTGCTATATAAATCCTTAACGATTTCCCATATACATACGCTTTCTGACGCCTTTGCTGCAGACAACTTTTGAAAACATTGTCGAAAAAAGGAGAAATTGATTATAATGAGCAATTTCTCATTTTGCCACAATGTTGTTTGTTCACTTTATTGAATAAGTGTTCATCCATTCATCACATAGTCTCTATATTTTAACAAAATGTTTTCAAAGTCGTCGGCTGCATATTTTTGTATGTGAGAAGACATTATGGGAATTACAGACCCTTTGTAATTGGTATTCAAATGCATCATGTCACGGAGAAAATGTTTTTGAGCGATACAACAACATACAAGAGAAGTTGCATGTTTAATCCTCCTTGGTCACGCCTATGTTTTTGCAAAATAGGTATTGTCATTACCAACTTAACGCTCTCGTCAAGAACCATTTGAGCCGTTCCACGAGAAAACTTACATCATGAATCTGCGTAATGTATCGATCCAGATCAGCCTGCGCAGACCGCGCAGGCTAATCTCGGCCGACACATTCCATCTCAGGGAGATAGAGGTATAGAATAATGATTCCGGAAACAGAAAATCCATAGAAGGCGAACAGTGTCTGTCCGGGTTAGCCTGCGCGGCATGCTTAAGGCTGATCCGGGTCAATACTTTACGCAGAGTCCATAATATTGGTTTACTCGTGGAACGGCACATTTATTCATTATTTGTTTGTCTGAATGGTGTATTACGCGATTTTCAACAGTATAGTTTAGTTATTATCACCTTTCACCAGAACTACGATTTACAAATAACAAATTGATTGGATGGTACGAGGAAGGATTGCCACCACGACCTTCACATACCTATGCACGTGGCTAATACAGTTAAACATATATGTTTTTAAATATACAATTAATTTATTTATTGGGGCTTTAAGCCGCTTTCAATATTATTTCAGTTATATCATGGCGACAGTTCACTTATTCATGATCCCTGGGTAAACAAACCAGTACTAGGCTAGAAAATGTTCCTTGCCCAAGGGCACTCCACCATGACCGTTTAAAAATACAAAGACTACCGGTAATTTTTAATCTGACACCGATGTATCCGTGATGCTATCAGCGCAACACTGAACGCCAAGGAAGGGGAGCCAAATACTTGCTTTTTATAACGGTATTTGGTAGAGCATGAAAAGGCGATCGAACCTTGGTCTCCGGCTCTTAAGGCAGAATCTCTCATACTACACCCGTTCACTATGCGATAAATGAGATTTATCATCCAATGAGAACATTTGAAAATAATTATATACAAATATTTGCTTTCGAAATGGGCTTTTATTTTTATAAACATTAAATTGCATTTGAACCCATTTCAAGTATTTGTTACACGTTAAAATGCTGGCTAGTGTTGCCTACTGGTGACACAATAGTAGACGTACATGGTTGTACGAGTTTGGGTCACCATGACAAATCGACGTGGCCACAGTTTAGATTGCATTTATAGCATCCGGTTTAAACATTTCATGTTCGAAATTTGAATTTCTGTAATGGCGCCAAGAAGCAAAATCGAACATGCTTCTTTAAAAAATAACAATAAGGAAAAAGTGTTTCATCCTCTCTCATGTTTAACAAAATCTAACTACAGTGTCCATGATAACTGGAACGTGAGATAATTCGAATAAATTGTTGAACTCGAACTTATTCCTGGCTTTTAAAAACAGCGTAGCAGAAGTTCTGATTGCTCACACGAGCATTCAAAACTGCTGCTATGCTATTTTTCTTGATGTGCTGTTATCATTTACTTATCTTTAATAATTATATAAATGAAAATACATTAAACAATTTAACATAAATAACTCAAGGGATCACTCGCGCATATCGATAACTTGATAAGTTATTCATGTGTCTCTTTCGAGTTCTAGATATCGGGAGTCCAAGGTGGTATTGAACTCGTTCAGCGACGAAATGTTTAAAGTCGAATCGTCCATGTACAACGTCATGCGTCTCCATTTCTTATATAAAAAAATAGTTTTAGTTTATTTTGATAACTAAAAGCCAAACAATATTATCATTGATTGTCGTTTAACGCCGTTTCAACAATTTTTCAGTAATATCACGGCGAACAGTTCACTTACTCATGCGTTTCCTGGTTTTCCCACACCAGTACATCACACAACAACTGGCTGCTTTTCCACATAAACTGTTAAACAGCCCATTGGTGAAAGACGAATGACGAAAGACGAATGACTTTTGTCAAACGTCGGAAAGATTGTTGGCCGAGCTGGGATTCGAACTCACAGCCCATGGATTGACGGCCTGCGTCGCTACCGACTGAACTACCGGGTTCTCGGCCCAAACAATGTTGATTTCAGGGGAGATAGCTCGTTAGGAGCGGGCTCACATGTATACATATGTATTGTTTGAAAAAATCGCAATATTTCCATTGGCACTGAAAGAGTTAAAAACACACAAATCTTTTTGCATGATGAAACATGCTTTATCAAATAAAATGTTTTTGTTAGGTTTTATCATCTGTTTGTTTTAAATTCAAAGGGATACAAAAAAAAAAGACTTGTCTCAGAACGGTTTAAGCCAAAAATGCTATGAATATCACTATTGTCACATAAAATTAGGAATATTTATAAGCAGCCGTCGAGCAGTCTATATTAATACGTGATTATTCATAATGTTACCGTTTATACCTTCCTGAGACCTTATCAACAGACGGAGGGGAAACGATTTGGTTGATAAGGGGGGCAGTGATCACTTTAGACTTCGTCGTGCAACTGAACCGGTCTCTCCAGATAGTGCATGCTGTGTCAAGTCAGTCACGAGGAATTACTTCAAAATTATTTATTGCCTGTTATGTATTTTAATCGCATGTTACAAAAGATGCGTTTGTGTATATAAATCACGATTTTTCTCTGATAGAATCGCATTTCGCCACGATAAAAGTCAACACATTATTGCGCAGTATATCCATCGTTCACCCATACTGTTTTCTGTCCCATTGGGTTCACTTGTTCCAAAGAGTTTAGCACTGGCTGTCAGACGAGAGGATGGTCAATTACTCGTACTAATACGTATCATACATGACTTTATATCTGGATGCCTTTCTCCATCAAAGGGCCGAGCCCCGGTATCTCAGTCGGTAGCGACGCGGGCTGTCAATCCAGGGGTTGTGAGTTCGAATCCCGGCTCGGCCAACTTTCTTTCCGACGATTGACAAAAGTCAATGCGACATGCGTCATTCGTCTTCCGCCAATGGGCTAAGTCTATGTGGAAAAGCAGCCAGTTGCTTGGGAAGTTTGTTGTGTGGAGTACTGGTGTGAGTAAACAAGGAAATGCATGAGTAGGTGAACTGGCCGCCGTGATATAACTGAGAAATTGTTAAAAAACGGCGTTAAACCCCAATCAATCAATCTACATCACAGGAGATCGGAACTAACAGCACTATCCGAGTTTCAAACAAAACGGATTCAGAACGTAAACCTTGATCAGAGCTAAAGATAAGGGGCATTTTTTTCAAGTTCTAAAATCCTGATTTGACATTCAAACCCTATGTTGTGGGAACTGAAAAGAATCGTCTTAGTGAGTACCCACAACATAGGATTTGGTTGAGTAATAAGAGAAATATTGTGGAAAAAAAGACCTGTTCACCCCTCTTATCGAGTCCACTGCTTAATGAATCTTGAGTTACAGTTCTTGAACCCCGACCTTTATCTCATTGTCTTAGTATATCCACTTTTAACTCTTTCAGCGCCGAATTGTTTAAAGTAGACTCTTCCATGTTTAAAATCGGGCGTCTCCATTTCTCATGTAATAAAAGTTTCGACTATTTTGATAACTAAAAGGCAAACAATGCGTTACGAGCTGACTCACCTGAACCAGTAGTGTTTGCAAACAACCTCAATATTGCCTTTGGCGCTGAAAGAGTTAAACACATGAGCTACAATAACATGGAAGTTATGCTTCCGGGCAATCAATTTTTTGACTTCAAAAAGGAGAGCACTTAAAGATTAATGAAGCTATCGTTACAGCGCTGTTACCACTGACTTGCGCTAATTGACCTTTATACACGTATGTACTTTTAAGATTTGACATTTTAGGAGCTATACACAGAGCAATATAGTGTTAACCCTATCCAACACACAACACAACTGCGGTAGACGAATTCGAAAAGAATCTAGGCAAAGATTTAGAACTTTTTCAAAATATGAAACTATGATTTTCGAATAGAGTTGAAAACATTGTGGCCATTTATACTTGTTCATTTACAGGGGCGTAGGTAGGGTATACAGAGTGTGTACGCAATTTGGTTAGGGGGTGGGGGTGGTCATGCTCCCCCGGGACATTTTTTCCCCTCTATATCGTCTGTGGTGACTTCTGGGAGCATTTCAGTAGCAAAATATGACTGATTTTGATGGTGAAATCAATTTATTTTTTTAGGAAATTTTGAGATAGTATAAAATGTGTTGCATTTGTAATTTTTCGTCAAATCTATCAAGTCAGATCAGTTGATTTATACTTACGCCTACCCCATGTCAAGTTTTTATTGCAGATTTGAACTTTTTAAAATTTAAGTACGGGAGACAATGTGTACGCAGCTGCGCGCCTGATTTATGCTGATATCAGTCAATCAAACGAAATTCTACCCAGTTACCAATGAAGGAAGCCGAAACTACCATTTTCAATGTTTTTTGGTATGAAGCGGCAGGGGATCGAACTAGCGACCGAGGCGGACGCTCTACCACGAAACCACCGAGTCGATGTGTGTGTGTATTGACTCTCCACAATACATTTATGATTTGATAAGAAAAAGCACGGACAACAATTCTTATTGCGTTAATTAACCCTTTCCCTCATACGACAATTCTGCAGCAGACGACTTCGTACGTATTTTGTCAAAACATACTCATGCATTTCCTGGATAACCTATGACAAAAAGTGGAAAACATTATGGTAAAAGGAGAAATTGCACGTTTTGTGCAATTTATTCTATTGTCACTATGTTTTCAAAAAGCCGTCTGCTGCAGAGGCGTCAGAAAGCGTCTATATGAGGGAAAGGAGTAAACTCGATGCCATGTAGTACAAGATAAAAGTTCTGACCGTGTTATATATAGTAACTGGTCAAGCTGATATTGACCCTTTATCTGATACAGACAACGCTACTGACCAGCTGCAAAAATCGATTTTTAACAGCGTTTAGGAAAAGAAAGGAGAAACCTTTATGGACAATCAACGTCTCCCTTTTTATCGCAAAATGTAGTCAATCCGTAACAAACTTCCACTTCAAATTTCCCAGAAGTTTCAACTTTTCCTTTAGAAGTGTTCAAAGCAGACGGCTGTAAAAATGGCATACCGGGTTTAATCATTTCCCTCATACAGACACATTCTGGCAAAACTGCAGCAGACGGCTTTGGAAAGCATTATGGCAAAAAGAGAAATTGCTCAAAATGAGCAATGTCTCCCTTTGTCACAATTTGTTTCACCTCTTTTCAATAATTATACTTTAATTTATAAAGAGTGCATATTCTTCAAGCTCGTCTGCTGCAAATTTCTTGTAAGAGGGAAAGGGTAGTTTCTGACGCCTCTGCTGCAGACGGCTTTTGGAAAACATAGTGACAAAAGAAGAAATTGCTCGAAACAAGCAATTTCTCCTTTTGCCACAATGTTTTCCACTTTGAGTCATAGGTTATCCATTCAATTATAGAGATTTTCAATTTTTGGACAAAATATGTTCAAAGTCGTCTGCTGCAAAATTGTCGTATGAGGGAAAAGGTTTTAAAGACTCTGGTGATAGTTTGTGTATGCAGATATATACGTGTATGGCCCAAACCGCACTCTACATTATGTAGATTTGTTTTTGTGAGAGTGAATGCAGATTGTTGTAATTGTATTATGTAATGTCGTCTGTACATCCTTTTGTCAGCTGGATGCGATTAACCCATTTACTTCACATGGCTGTTCATAGATCGTCTGCTTTAAAATCATCAGACGAACATTTTCACTAATCTAGAACACTGAAAGAATTATATCGATAAAGAGTTGAAAAATATTTCAATTAAAGGTGAAATTGCTCGTTTTGAGCAATTTCACCTTTTATTGCAATGTTTTCAAAAATCGTCTGCTGCAAAATTGTCGTATGAAGGAAAAGGGTGGTTAACGGGCTTCACGGTCCGCTTTTCCAATGCCTTGCGGAACCAATAGTGACGTATATTGTGAATGTCAAAGGAAAAAAACATCTTCTGAAGGTATCGATTCTATAACAGGATCCAAAGACCGACCTCGACTCACCGGAGCCTGTGCAAACAGCACATATTATAACAATCTCAAATTGTGAAACGTTTAACCTTTTCCCTACATACCGACTCTTTCTGACGCCTCTGCAGCAGACGACTTATGACTTATGAAAACAATGTGGGAAACGGAGAAATTGCTCATGATCGATGAGCAATTTGCCCTTTTGCCACAATGTTTACAACTTTATTCAAATGAGACACTTTCATTAGTAGAGTTTTCGTCATTTTGAACCAGGTGTTTTCAAAAACGTCTGATGCAGATTTGTTGTATGTGGGAAAGGGATCAGTAGTTTCGTGAGAAATTTCTCCATTATGCCACAATGTTTTCAACACTAAATAATAATTAAACTCTCATTTATGAAGATTATTCTCATTTTTGCAAGGATGATTCCAAGGTTTTGCTGTGTGTTTTCCCTCATACGACAATTCTGCAGCAGACGACTTAGAACATATTTTGTCAAAAGTTAGAAAATCTCCATAATTGAATGGATAACCTATGACTTAAAGTGGAAAACATTGTTGCAAAAGGAGAAATTGCTCGTTTTGAGCAATTTCTTCTTTTGTCACTATGTTTTCAAAAAGCCGTCTGCTGCAGAGGATCCTTTTATTTTATTTTTCCCGCGGGAACGAGAACTATCTTACGTTAGTTGCGGGGGCGTGTCGTACCGAATGCTTGAACAAATCACGGTAGTTATAGAAGTTACTTTCCTTGCTATGTTCCTATACATGCACTCATTTCTGCATGACCTTCAGAATGAACGACGGAAGGGCGATATTTCCGGATGTCTTCTGTGAATTAACTCCGGGTTTAAAGATTTTTATTAACATATGGATGCTTCACTCTCCCGCTTACAATATTTTTTTGTCAGACATTTTTTTTTAAACATCTCGGCAAAAAAAATGGAAATCTCTCAAAATGAAAATATATGATCATTGATTGCAATGTTGTAACAATGTTTTAGAAATTCGTCGGCTGGAGATGCGTCAAATATCGTCTGCACGTGGGAAAAGAAGAACATATAACACATGCCATCGAATAATTCGTCCATATGTTTCTTGATTCAAACAATTGATTGCATATGTATTCAATGTTTATATATGTACTTTGTATAATACTTATATTTTTCAGTTAATGGCAAATGTATGTTTTGTGTAAACATCAAAGTGTAATCATACGCTTTCTATAATGTTTAGGAAATATATATGTAAATTAATACTTCTTGTGTGTGTACTACCTATGTTAATATGTACATTGTTAAATACTGTATATATATATACTCATGGGCATTCTATCTACTGTTATTCTCAATACACTTGTAAACTTGTAGAGTCAAAACAATTCAAAGAAATATGAAAGTACAGTATGCGTTTCAAACAGTACAAACCTGGGGTGGTTTCCGTAACAGACATTGATCAGTGCAAAGATTGTTAACGATCTCAATACATAGGATATCGCTACTATTTTTTTCTTTCAGAGCTCTAGATAAGGAGTTTTATTCATGCTCTAAAATCCTTATTTGACATCGAAAACCTATGTTGTGGGTACTCAAAAGAATCGTCTCATCGAGACGATTCTTTTGAGTACACACAACATAGGTTTTAATGAGTGCTTAAAGAGATATTATATAAGAAAGACCTATTTACTTCTTATCTAGTCCTCTGTATTCTTTAGATCGTGTCTAGTTACCCTGTTCTCACTCGCAGACGCATGTTAACGCATCTGCAGCATACGACTGTTTGATACATGGTGACAAAAGGAGAAACTGCTCGTTTGGGTCGCAATGTTTTAACTCTTGTTCAATGATTACTTTCATACTTTCAGTTATAAAACTAAATCAATAGTTTTGCATTAATGTTCAAGGTTGTCTGCTGTAAAAGTGTTTAATGGACAAGGGTTAAATGAATAGTGCAGTGGAACAATCAATATTGAAATAAGTGTACAATTTAAAATAACATGTAAATGCTTGCAAGACTGCATGATTTAATGTATTTCCTTTTCTGTTTAAGTTCAACCCATTCCCAGTTGCAGACGACGCATTTAAACGCATCTTCAGGCGACGAATTTTAAAAACAATGTGGTATAATAAGCAATTTTTCCATTTACCACCACGTGTTCAACTTTATTCAGTAATAATATTTTCCCTTATAGGTAGTTTCCGTATGATTGTCTAGATGTTTTCACAGACGTCTGCTGCGGTGTTATCTTAAACACGTGGGAAAGGGTTACTATTAATTTTAAAATGTCCTATTGCTGTAAAGGTTATATTTTTATATTCCTTATTAACCCTTTCCTACATACAACAAATCTGCAGCAGACGACTTTGAAAAACATCGTGACAAAAACCTGAAAAATCTCCATTTAAGATAGCTTAATTGTTAAATGAAGTTGAAATAATTGTGGGCAAAGGAGAAATTGCTCATCATGAGCAATTTCACCTTTGTCCACAATGTTTTCAAAAGTCGTCTGCTGCTATTGCGTCAAAAGTCGTCTGCAGGTGGAAAAAGGTTAACACTCTAAATTTCAATTTTAAAAATATCATAAGATCCCAAGTTGTCTTACATGTATCCTGCTGAATTCCAGTAACTAGTTTCACCGCCATTATTTGATGTCGTTGTTTGTATTTATAAATATTGTCAATAATTGTATTTCGTGTGCAGGAGAAAGGGTAATACCCGTCGAGCATTAAGTTGCCCAAGCCCTTTATTATATATATTATCTTCATTTAAAGTCTCATCTATGTACAAACACACATATAAAACATCTCAATAACACATACAATGTACATAGCCATTCAATATCAGAATTACAAGAGACAATTGTGAACACTAATTAACCGCGAACTTATGAATACATGTGCGTCATTCAGACCACTTCACTCAAAAATGGGCAGACTGGTACATACGTTAATGATCGTGGTGTTGGTTGAATTATAACGAACGAGACTGGTTTTGTGAACATTCACGAATGTATCCATTTATCAACATGTGAGAGGAGTGGGCCTTAATAATATATTATCACGTCAGCGGTCAATTAGATAACACAATAATTATAATATTGATTGCAAATAGATGAAATGTTTTTTGTTTCATGGGAATTGGTTAACCCTTTCCCTCATATAGACGCTTTCTGACGCCTTTGCAGCAGACGGATTTTTGTAAACATAGTGACAAAAGAAGAAATTGCTCAAACGAGCAATTTCTCCTTTTTGCCACAATGTTTTCCACTTTTAGTCGTAGGTCATCCATTCAATTATAGAGATTTTCTATTTTTTTGACAAAATATGTTCAAAGTCATCTGCTGCAGAATTGTCGTATGAGGGAAAAGGTTAACGAGTATCAAACAGTGTATACCAAGATATGAATGTGTTCATGTCATTTACAATTGTTTTTTAAAGTAGGGTACTTGACCGACCATATAATATTGTTTAATTGTCTCACAAAGGGGAAACAGAGTCGGACATCCTTCGCAATAATAGAAATAACCATCGCCGGACATCCACGAATGCTGACTACGCTTTACTTAGTGTTTCATTTTGCTTCGCTACCCGATTCAAAGACTCATTAAATGTTGACAGGACTCATTAATATGTGAAAATACAGTTTGTTTACTCAGTGTTTTGTGACGAACACATAAAGGACTCATTGATAGAAATTTTAAATTGAAAAACTGGACAGATAGCAAATATTGATTCTGATTGGATGCAGCATAATGTTGTACTGTACCAAACAGCCAATCAGATCCATCGTAATAAAACTAAGCACCATTTCGATTGGTTAATGTGTATTCTATTATGTTCTGTCAAAACGGCGAAACGACAGTGAAAAAAATCCCGGGGTGATGTCGGAGCAAAGCGTAGCCAACAACCGTGGGTGTCCGACGATGAGAAGTAGCATGTTCTCTTACAATGACGTAATGATTGGATTATAGCGCCGCTGTCAGCTGTAATTCAGTAATATCACGGCGGTTAACTAGTTCACCTAACGTATGTTTCTTATTCTTGTCATACCTGTTCCAAACACAACATTTGTCGCAGGCAAATGGCTACTTTCTCTCATAGACATTTTAGCCCGTTGGTGGAAGACGAATGACACTAGTCAGTCACATTGGCCTTTGTCAATATTCGCCAGACCCGGGATTCGAACTTACGACTCCTGAAGTGATAGTTCTTACGGACTGAGCTGTTTCGGCTCGACTGCTATCCTAGAAGCAATCTTACGAGTTTTGTGTATAATTATATAAACACTGTAACCCTTTCCCACCTGTCGACGCATTTAGATATGTCAGCAGAAAACGACATTTGAAAACGTTGTAGCAAAAGGAGAGATCGCTCGTGAGAAGCAATTTCTCCTTTTGTCACAATATGTTCGCTTTATTTGTATAGTAAGACTTTAATTTATAAAGAGATTCCATGCTGATTTTTTGTATAGGGAAAAGAGTCATAAACTGCTCTTTCAACTGAATAAACCTTACACGATAATTGAACCCTTTCCCACAAACAGACGCTTTATGACGCTTCTGCAGCAGACGACGTTTGAAATCGTTTTGAGAAAAGGACAAATTGCTCATGATGAGCAATTTCTCCTTTTGTCAAAATGTTTTCAAACATCGCTCGAATATTGTTCTTTCAATTTATAGAGGTGTTTTCGTAGTCGTCTGCTGTCGATTTGTTGAAAGGGTTAAACTAAAATATAACCCCCATCATGTACCCGCACTGTTTCAAATATCACAATAATTTTACTGTAAAAGGTTCATCGCTCTCAATAGAGCTATCACATTTCAGTCATTGTATACACTGAATCACGAACTTATTAAAAATGTGGGGGGAAAAACAGTGCGTTTTATGACGGTGCCTTCAAAGGGTAATGCTGTAACAGTAACGATGGTTTAAAAGGTCTTGCTTTATTTTGCACACGCTCTCTTCTGTCAGATTTTGATTAACCTATATGTTGTTAAGATTTGCAATGTTTTAATAAAGATTTTTCCGCAAAATAAAATGTCTTTGTTACCGACATTATTGGATATTTGTCTAAGGTAATTACAAAACCAAATAGTATGTAACTAATATTTGGGTACTTTATGTTCCAGGATAAATACAACTATCACTGAAGATGATAAATACCCCCCTAAACAGCACCTTGACCTACACCATAACTTAATTAGTAAAAGGGCCATAACTCTGTAAAATATCATGCAATTGTAACCCCTTTAGGATATGCACATCTCCTCTTGGTATAGAAGCTTCATGTAAAATGTTATTGAATTCCACCCAGTGGTTTGTAAGCAATACACCGGACAAAATATGGCTTCAAAATATGGCTTCCGACAGACAGACAGACAAACCGACAGACACAGTGACTCCTATATACCCCCTCCTCTTCGAAGGGTTCTCAAGTTAAAACATAAATGTAATAATGTTTTATAGATGTCATAATAGTATGTATATATGTTTTGTTTTAAACGGCATGTCACTTCTGTACTGTGTATATGTATATGTGTTGTTATGTGACTTTGCGCTTGTAAGCCTGATGTCGATTACAATGTATGTTCTGTTCTGCTTTGTCAGTCAACTTTCGGACATGGCTAGAAGTTAAACTGTTATACATAATTCAATGTTTTACATAAAGTAACAGTAAATGATGGCCGTGTTAACTTGAACCGTCGGATGTTGAATACAAAACAAGGCCAGTTTACTTAAACATATCATAATAAGCTGACCTTGTCAACCCTTTTTCACGTAGTCTTTTTCTGGCGCCTTTGCAGCAGACGATTCTTATTTTTTTTTTAAATATTGTTGCAAATGGAGAAATTGCTCATTATGAGCAATTTATCCATTTGCAACAATTTTTGTCACCTCTACTCAATAATTATACTTTCATTTATTTAGATATCTCATTTTTGCTTAAATGTGTTCAATGTCGTCTGCTTCAGATGTGTTGTATGTGGGGGGAAAAGTGAAGTATTCATAACAACTCGATTCACTTGGACACTAGCATGTATATCCCCGTATGTGTGTTTTCCTGAAATCCCAGTAGCATGGTTTACCCTTTCCCATATACAATCTGCGGCAGGCGACTTTGAAAACATCTAGGTGGAAAAAAATAGAGAGTATCTACTTATGAGCGTGTAGTTATTGAATAGGGTTGAAAACATTGTGGCAAAAGGAGAAATTGCACATCATATGTTTGCTGCGGAGGCGTCAGAAAGCGTCTGTGATAAAGTGGTTTATACTTGATATTTTCTCATACATGTATATAGAGCTCTTAACCCTTTCCCACATACAACAAATCTGCAGCAGAAACCTATATACAAAAAAAGTGAAAATCTCAATTAATGAGAGTTTAACTATTAAAATAGATTTGAAAACATTGTGACAAATGGTGAAATTGCTCATCATGAGTAATTTCACCATTGCCAAAATGTTTTCAAAATTTGTCTGCTGCAGGCGTCAAAACGCGTTTACAAGTGGTAGAGGGTTTACAATTCTAAAGTCAGTTATGAGAATAGCGTTTGGTGTTTAACGCTGATATCGACAGTATTTAGGTTATAGCACAGCGGTTCCTAGGTTTAAATCAGCTCGTGCGAAACGTTTAATTCAATTCAATTCAATTCGTTTATTATTAGACTTGAACAACAAGTGTTCCTGTCATTTCATATATATGCATATTTTAATTTGAAAAAATGAAAATTACTGCCATATATTGAGATGCTTATATTGTTGCATATATTTCTAAGTGGTATGTCCAAAGTTAATTCTAAAAAAAAAATGTAAAGGTATGTGACTTATCAAAATAATAAAACCTTCTTGCATATCTGAGAATAAATTACAAGTTTAATGTTTTAAACAGAGATAGCATTTTTTTCATCTGCCATAGTGTTAAAATCATTATCCCTATCCCTATACACACAGTATCTATCAGAGGTCGATATTCAGTTCCTTTCCCCACAATTTCTCTCGTATTATTAAAGCTAAACCTATGTAGTGGGTACTCAAACGAATCGTCTCACTGAGACGATTATTTTGAGTAACCACAACATAGGGTTAGAGGGTGAAATACGGATTTTAGAGCTCTGTATAAGACTATACATTCTTGCATACTCATCTCGATCTCATCTTGCTCTACAATGCACGTCACTTATTTATAAATTATTCAGAAGGGAAGGGGTTAATTTTGTAACCACATATTATTTTCAAGACGAGAATAAATTCAAAGTAACAAACCGTAGATTGTTATGGAAAATACTTTAAAACAATGTGAAAAAGGCAATGTTAAGAATTATAAATTGGAAGACTCATCACAAGTATTCAGCGAGGTAAGGTTTAATTGTGTAACCACAAGACTGGTATTGATCGAGTCAAGAAATGAATAAAAACTACATGTAGATTAAACAAACGTTCTAACGGAGCCCCAGCAACATCGGATCTTTTAAATTATTACTTTTTCACATAACTATTTGTTTCCCAAATGCTTGCATTAAAATGTCTTTCCTTGATATAAAAAGTTACGAGTATGCTTTTAACTCTTTCAGCGCCGAATTGTTTAAAGTGGACTCTTCCATGTTCAAACTCGGACGACTCTATTTTCATGTTATAGGATTTTTGGAATATTTTTATAACTCACAGCCAAACAATGCAGATTTCAGGTGAGACAGCTCGTTACGAGCTGACTCACCTGAATCTGTATTGTTTGCAAAAAGCTCAATATTGCCTTTTGCACTGAAAGAGTTAAGAACAGTGAATAACCAGATCAGCCTTTGTATCGACATTGCTGATCAAGATCTACACTGTTCACATATTACTTTCATAATCTTGATAGAAGCTCCTGTCAATTTGTCTAAATTATGTCCAGACGGAGTAGAAATCCTGCTTGATCTGAAGCTTCACTGCTCACAAATGCCTTTTTAATCCCACGGACGGGCTTATATGTCCCCGCCAGTTCGGGTTATATTATCCTAGGGCGGTGCCCCGAGGTAGGTATACGAGAAAAAGGGTGAACCATTTATCAGTGTCAAAAGCTGATAGTGACATGTATTACGAGTACGCTCTACATTACCTTGAGTGCTTCAATTTTGTAAACCCCTTTCCGATATACAAACAAATCTGCAGCAGACGACTTTTGAAAACACTGTGACAACAGAAGAAATTACTCAAAACGAGCAATTTCTCCTTTTGCCACAATGTTTTCAACTATTATTCATAGAGATTTTTTGACAATTTTGCAAATATTTTGTCAAAGTCGTCTGCTGCAGATTTGCTGTATGTGGGAAAGGGTTAATAAAAACTTGATTTCCAATCCAAAAATGATCCACTTCAATGTACACGTACCTTTATGTTTATAGTTAACCCTTTCCCTCATATAGACGCTTTCTGACGCCTCTGCGGCAGACGGATTTTTGAACATAGTGACAAAAGAAGAAATTGCTCAAAACGAGCAATTTCTCCTTTTGGCGCAATGTTTTTTCACTTTTAGTCATAGGTTATCCATTCAATTATAGAGATGACAAAATATGTTCAAAGTCGTCTGCTGCAGAATTGTCGTATGCGGAAAGGGTTCAGAGATCAACGTTACAATTGCGAGCTCGTTATAGGAGTGGGTTTTCTAGACGAAAGTACATATCGATATTATTCCATAAAATTGATAGTGTAATAAAAATCTAATTCCATCCTATACTATCCTTTTCTTTAAAGACTTTAACCCTTTCCCTCATACGACAATTCTGCAGCAGACGACTTTGAACATATTTTGCCAAAAATTGGAAAATCTCTATAAGTGAATGGATAACCTATGACTAAAAGTGGGAAAACATTGTGTCAAAAGGAGAAATTGCTCGTTTTGAGCAATTTCTTCTTTTGTCACTATGTTTTCAAAAAGCCGTCTGCTACAGAGGCGTCAGAAAGCGTCTTTATGAGGGAAAGGGTTAAACATGGTCGAAATGACTTTGCCCCTCCTTGTCGCCAAGGTTCGTGTGGGGTTATCATTACGACCGATTGAATTCGCTGGTATCCGGATATATTGACCAGTAGTACTAGTAACTAGAGACATATAAGCATGTTTATATGTGTGTAGTTAGGTACATCTAAACAAGCGTGTATGTGTAATGAATTGTATATACCATTATTTTGTTGTATTCTTTTGTATGTTTCACTGTTGTATGCTTTACTAACCACATGCGTCTATGACCTTCTGGTTATATTTTGAATAAAACTGTAAACTATTAAAAAAAAAAACATGTGTTTATATGTATCTGTGGTAACTTAGCCAGGAAACGTCTGAATATATCTAAACAGTTATTGAAAGTGGCTTACCACAAAACAAACAAACAAATCCTTTGCACTTACTTAACATTGTATACTTGCTTATTCAATAAAAGAGAAAGTAAAGATGCATTTATGAACCACGTATCATAAACAAAATGAGTCATGGGTTTATTGCGGCCATCGAAGATTGAGATCAACTTCCACCTGTATGAAGTCTGATCAGAGCCTGTTCCGTTCGTCAAGAATAACCATAAACGGATCTTTTCCATGACTTACACTGGCTGTCTTTTGACGATAGGTGTCGCTATCACACCGCCTTGTTGATTTACAAGACCGTTCACAATTTGGCACCAATATACATGAATGACATTTTGTTATTTTCGGAAAATAAATATCACACTCTACGCTCACAATCCAATAACAATTTAGCATTGACCTAGAACAAATTACATGTTAAATTCATTTAGATATTTTGGTTTTAAAGTCTGGAATAGCATTCCATCACATATAAAAGCACTCAACGTGTATTGTATCATTCAAACGAAATTATAAGAAATACCTTCTGGAAAAGGTTCCATACTAACACTATCTTGATTACTTGCCGTTATTATGTTAAGAATTGTGTTTGGAGTAGTTGGAGTGTCTGTCTTAACATGATTGAAAATTAATTATATTTGTACTTCATGCCATAATTTTTCATTGAAATTTGCATGTTGTTAAATGTAATGTTTGTGTGTGATATATTATTGAAGGCCATATGAAAATAAGATATGTATAGCCATTGTTAAATTGTCTGTATGTGTCTTTAGATGATACCTTAAAAAATAAAGATATTAGTATTATTATCATTATTATACATTCATTCAAACACCGCGAAATCCCCTGCAAAACGGATAGGACCAACTCCGATAATACAAGTCTTCTCTTTGAAATGTAAATACCAACAATAAAACAAAAGATAAGAACATTGAACGATCTAGGCATTGTATTCCCATGGCATGGACACAATACGGGTTGAGATTAGTTAACCTAATCCCAAGTAGGCCTACAACTATTCTTCAGCCGACGTGTTAGTCACATCATTTACACACAAACATATAAATTGTCTCTTTATGTGTGTTTTGTAATAAAAATGAAATAGAGGACGAATTTCATTTTCTTCTGGTTTGCCCATTATACTCAGATATTAGAGCAGTTTATTTTAAGCGATATTTTTTCATTCGCCCGAACATGAACAAATTTATTTCTTTACTAAACAACAAAAATAAGCAAAATCTATTACATCTTGCAAAATTTACCAAGGAAGCCTTTATCCGGAGAAATAGTTTAATAAACAATATGCTGTAGCAAAAGATTATGTATTATACTATTAACCAAGGAAGTCCAGTAAAATAGTGAAAATGCTAGTCTTCCATAAATTATTTGTAATATTGGGGAAGCATTTTTTTTTTTATTTTTTTTTTTTTTTTTTTAAATTTTCATTTATCAGTTATTTTGTTGTTGTTTGTTTTGTTTTTTTTTCACATTTTTGGAATATAACCATTCGATTTTGTGTATATTTCATGTTCTATGCAATTGGTTGTATGTTTTTTTTGTGTTGTATATAGTATAATGATTTATTGTTCGACAAGAAACTATGTAGTTTACGTCAATAAAATATTGTCTATTGTCTATATAAATGAAGGTATGATTTGTGAAAACAGTAGAAACATTTTAACTAATTGAGAAATTGCTCCTTTTTAGCAAATTCTCATTTTGCTCTAATGTTTTCAAATGTCGTCTGTTGCAGATGCCTCAGAAAAGCGCCTGTATGTGGGAAAGGGGGGAGGGGGTTCAAACATGTGTCAAAACAAGGCAATAGTTAACATGTTTATTTCCATACTGGCAAATTATCGGCTTCGATGAGAAATCTGACGATATCTAACATTCAGACACCAATTTACATTGTGTTTAACCCTTACCTTCACACCCACCCATTTCGAATTGTTTCTGTTAGTCTACCCTTAACCCTTTCCCACTTGCAGACGCATTAGCAGTCTTAAGACGACTTTTGAAAACATTGTGGCAAAAGGTGAAATTGCTCATGATGAGCAATTTCTCCTTTTGCAACAAAGTTTTCAACACTTTTTTTAGTAATTATACCTACAATAATAGAGATTTTCCATATGTTTTAGTACACATTTTTAAGGTCGTCTGTTACAGATGTGTTGTATCTGGGAAATGGTTTCGTTCGAATAGTACTGCAGTGTAATTCTGCGTTTTTATATTTCACTTAAATATGTTTGCAAGGAGCCTCCGATGTTACGCAATGTACATTTCGAAATCTTAACATTTTTTAAATACAACATATTTCCCTATTCAGGGCCCCAAACAGTCCAAATAAGGACAGAATCGTGAATACATGGGAGGTCTAACAGGGCGTTTATCGATCCGATCTTATTATACCCTCAAAATGTCAACGTGTAGATATGTGGTATACAGTTTATGTAAATTTCATAGTCGGGATAAAAAATAAAATCGTTTGAAACACGTCATATTATAATTGAGCTCTTGCATGGGTTCATGTACACGTTAGTACAGTGTGATCAATATCTACACCGTTCACATATAACTTTATTACTTGTGTGATTACTTGTGTGATTACTTGTGTGGTTGGGATTTGACGCCTCTTTCAACAATTGTTCAGTCATATCACGCCGTCCAGTTTGAACACATACTCATGTGTTTCCTGGCTTTCTCACACCAGTACTCACCACAAGACTCTTTCCAAGCAACTGGCTGCTTTTCCACATAGACTGTAGTATGTATACATAGACTTTTCCACATTTGATGAAATACGAATGACGCAGTGAAAGTCACAGTGACTTTAGTCAAACGTCGAAATAAATGATGGCCGAGCTGGGGTTCGAACTGGCAACCGCATGGATCGCTACCGACTGAGATACCGAAGCTATATATATATTCCTTACATCAGCTTGTAGAAAGAAGATTCCCTTGTCTGCTCGCCAAATAGTTAATTCTGCATGGCGAGGGTAAATAAAACCAAATAGTTAGTTGTAGAAAGATACTGATAACTTGTTGTTGATTCTAATAGGACGGAGCAGTTGTACACAGAGCTCTAGTTTGTCATGTTCTAGATAGTTATTCGACCTCCAATCAGCGAGACGATTCTTTTGAGTACCTACAACATAGGTTTTAATAAGTGCTAACGCAAGATTTCGTAGAAACCAAAACCTGTTTAGTCTTTCTTATCTAGTGCTCTATGTACAGAGGAGTATGAACATACACAACTTGTACATTGTGTCACGTACTGGCTCATATATGTATATAGCCTCTTGTGTTTAAAAAAAATACATATCATTTTGGTGTTACGGTAAAAAGAAAATATTAACGCGTGTATCATTATTTAATTCTATTTTCCATGATGCAGCAGACGACTTTAAAAAGTCGGAAGTGGAAAAGATCAAGTTATCATCATGGTTTTTAGAATACGCTTGAAACAAACCACTGTAATAAAGTTCGAATCATGTAAACCCGGTCAGAAAATTACAATTTGTCTAAATATCCGAGCCCCCCCCCAAAAACATATGAACTCTACGATGTACTTTCCCTTTGGTAAAATTACCCCGTCTTTAGTTATCATTTCAATTCGTCTGATTGTTCGTATATCTAAATGTGAAATCAGCTTCGTTATAGTAGCCTATGAAATACCTCAAATTTCATTTACGACAAACATTCCCAATTTCTTATCGTTTTCGTGCAGGATAATGTGGCAACGTCGGTTTAATTAACCCTTTCCCTCATACGACAATTCTGCAGCAGACGACTTTGAAGATATTTTGTCAAAAAATAGAAAATCTCTATAATTGAAAGGATAACCTATGGCTAAAAGTGGAAAACATTGTAGCAAAAGGAGAAATTGATCGTCTTGAGCAATTTCTTCTTTTGTCACTATGTTTTCAAAAAGCTGTCTGCTGCAGAGGCGTTAGAAAGCGTCTATATGACGGAAATTGTTAAAAGGTCAGAAACGTGCATTCCGTTCTTTGACTTAATGTTGTTTTATCAGATTGCATTTATGATTTTTAAAAACATTTAATATGTTTTAAAGTGTTTGTTTTAAATTCTGAATATTCAATTTCACCAGCTATACCGGCATTGTGCAGTAACTTGTAGATTCAACTCGAATAGGTTATTCCTATAAAAACAGCATCCCCCTTCCCACGTACAGACCCATTTTAAAAACACATGTAGCAGAATATATTTAACTCTTTCAGCGCCAAATTGTTTAAAGTAGGGTCTTCCATGTTCAAAAATCGGGCTACTCCATTTCTCTTGTATAATAAGACTTGAATATTCTTATTACTAAACGGCAAACAATGCTGATTTCAGGTGAGACAGCTCGTTACGAGCTGACTCACCTGAATCTGTATTGTTTGCAAAAACCACAATATTGGCTTTAGCGCTGAAAGAGTTAAAAGTGGGAAAGGGCAAATGATAAGTTGTGAGAAACTCTTCTCTAAATATCACAAAAAAAGACTCGTTTGTAAACCTAATTTCGTCTTGGTATCCGGATTGTATACAGATCAGATAAAGATAAGTATACCAATGTAATAAATAGGGTTTTACGCAGAATAGCTTTTTTAACCATTTCCCAGACACAAAACATTATTTTTGCCTTAACTTTTTCAATTCTTTTCACTTTGCACATTTTCATTTAAAGATAGTTTCCACAGTTTTAAGCAGTTGGTTTCGAAGTCGTTTGCTTCCGATGTGTTATATGTAGTAAAGGTTTAAAAGAATAACTTACAAAATAGCGCGGTCTTTGTATTCAATTGTATATATGTCAAAAATGCAATTGTATGCGGCTACGAGTAAAGATTTTAAAGTTTATGACAATCTAAAAAAATCGTTAAAACAAATGATGTCAGTTTTGCGCTATTTTGAAAAATTCCTTGCGAATGACGAAAAGAGCTATAATGTTTGAAAATAACAGTTACCATGGTAACAACGTGTACATATGCTTACGTGTTTGATAAAACGGGAATGAGCAGGTCATGCAAAGCTATAAAGATCGGGAAATGTTGGAAGGAATTCTCTTTTCGAAGGCTAATTTCGTCTTGTTCTCGCACATAATTGACGGATTGACTGTTTAACTTATTGGGTTAGTGGGATAACGTGTGTTAAATGAATTGTTCTCTAGGTGGATCATTTACAAATAACATTACACATTTGTGAGTAAGGGGGCGGGGCTGTGAATTCGACACAATTCAATTATTCAAATCCTTAAACTCTTTCAGCGCCAAAGGCAATATTGAGCTTTTTGCAAACAATGCAGATTCAGGTGAGTCAGCTCGTAACGAGCTGTCTCACCTGAAATCAGCATTGTTTGGCTGCAAGTTATAAAAATATTCCAAAAATCCTATAACATGAAAATAGAGTCGTCCGAGTTTGAACATGGAAGAGTCTACTTTAAACAATTCGGCGCTGAAAGGGTTAAAAACATTTCCCACGTACCACTATCAATTTATTTTTTCAATTTTTTTATTTTCATATAACACATTACATGTTGTTGGAGCACAATTAACATTTGTAAGGTAATACATATAGTATAGTTTAAATAAACGTAACATTTGAGAACAGTGTAAGTAGTTAAGTAAAACTTATATATTTAGCACCTAATAAAATGATTGATTGATTGATTAATTGGGGTTTAACGCCGTTTTCAACAATTTTTCAGTCATATCACGGCGACCAATTCACCTACTCATGCGTTTCCTTGTTTTCCCACACCAGTGCACCACACAACATACTTTCCAAGCAACTGGTTGCTTTTCCACATAGACTGTTAAACAGCCCATTGGTGAAAGACGAATGACGCAGGTCACAGTGACTTTTGTCAAACGTCGGAAAGAATGTTGGCCGAGCTGGGATTCGAACTCACAACCCCTGGATTGACAGCCCGCGTCGCTACCGACTGAGCTACCGGGGCTCGGCTAGCACCTAATAAAACACTTCATCATTATTTTCAGACGACTCTTCGACGAATCTTTACAACAATGGCAAAGAAATGTGTTAAAAGAGAAATGTGTTTTAAGTGTTAATTTAGAGCTTAGAATTTCCTTTGAATTTGAATCATATTTAGATAAAATTGTATAAACAAACTTTGGAATACCAACTACAAAGCTACGTATTCGTTCTCATAATCCAAGAACAAATATTGGTAGATGAATATCAAACACCTTTACATGTTTCATGATTGAATTAGTCAAATCTATCTATCGTTCTATCTAGTTTATTATAGATATGATAATATTAATTAACCCTTTCCCTCATATAGACGCTTTCTGACGGCTCTGCAACAGACGGCTTTTTGAAAACATAGTGACAAAAGAAGAAATTGCTCAAAACGAGCAATTTCTCCTTTTGACACAATATTTTCCACTTTTAGTCATAGGTTATCCGTTCAATTATACAGATTTTCTATTTTTTACAAAATATGTTCAAAGTCGTCTGCTGCAGAATTGTCGTATGAGGGAAAGGGTTAATAAGTGTTGACATTAAGTCGTTATAACCATACCGTCTTCCACACGCATGAAATGAGCAGCGCTACAAGTAAACAAACCACAGGTTATGTGCGGTCATTTTTGCACCAGACCACTCTTGTCTGAGTTTACACTGGTCACTAATAAGCCTAAAATACGCTTTAACCCTTTCCCCGCATACTGTAATTCTGCAGCAGACGACTTTGAACGTATTTTGTCAAAACATAGAAAATCTCCATAATTGAATGGATAACCTATGACAAAAAGTGGAAAACATTGTGGCAAAAGGAGAAATTGCACGTTTTGTGCAATTTCTTCTTTTGTCACTATGTTTTCAAAACGCCGTCTGCTGCAGAGGCGTCATAAAGCGTCTAAATGAGGGAAAGGGTTAAGTTGGTTATCGTAGAGCAAAGAACACATCCTGTATTTCAAGACGAAAAACAAAACCCCATTTCTTCTTATCTGCATCTATCTCTAAAAGTGGGAGGAGCTAAAAGAAAAAACATATTGGATTTCTTTTGGCATGTTATTAGAAAAACACATTTCCTGACTTTCTATGCATCTGGTAGTTTAATTATCACTGTATGTGTGTTTATGTTCATCGCCTTGTGTTTTAAAGGATTCTTTTTTTTTTCGCCTAGTGTTTTAAAGGCTATTTTTATGACCTAGTTTTTAAGGGCTATTTCTTTTCGCCCATTGTTTTAAGGGCTATCTTTTATCGCCTATTATTTTGAGGGCTTTTTTTTATAGCCTAATTTTTAAGGGCTATTTTTTTATCTTCCAATGTTTTAAGGGATATTTTGTATATGGACATCGTATACCTGTAAAGTAAATGATTCCACAATACACATTTCACCTTTCCCACATACAACAAGTCTGTAGGAAACGATTTTGAAAACATCTATGCATGCACGAATAAAGAAATGATTCTCTATCCATATAAGTATATTTTATATTCAGCTCTATTCAACAATAAAGGTTTAAGACAATAAAATAACACTTTACTTTTTAATATAGTTGTAAAAAACTGTGACAAAAATAGAAATTACTTATCATGAGCAATTTCACCAAAATATTATTAAAAGTCGTTTGCTGCAGATTCGCCTTGCGATAAAATGGTCAATCGTATAGGAACGACCATTAATATATCTCATATGACTCAGCTAAACTCTATGGTGTGGGCACTCAAAAGAATCGTCTCACTGATGCGATTCATTTGAGTACCCACAACATAGGGTTTGAGGGTCATATAAGGAGTTGTGGATGTGAAATACTCTTCTTATTTATAGCTCTGACTTAAGGCAAACAAAAGTATTCATCTATTGTCTTTAAAACTGACTGTCACGGAGGTTTTCGTTCCAACAACGAATGAAAAAAATCACCAAATCAAACATATATATGTCGAACACACATATAACCAAAAATGACGTGAAATATCATTTCCAATAATGTTGCCAATCGTCTACTGTTGTATAGATATCTTTTGCAACTACGTTACACATGTACCCTGGCCAAACATTAACAAAAAACGCTTCATTTGTTTACTTATATACTGACGTGTCATGGAGGTTTTCGTTCCGCCAAACACATGAATAATTTACCAAAGTAAACATAAATGTCGAGCACACATATTACCAACAACAACGACGTGAAACATAAGTTGTTCTCAAAGTCATATAATTAGTGGTTCTTAAACGAACCTTTCAAGAAATCGATCATGTCAATAGGAGAGTCCTTGGTCAATATTCCGATGAATGTTAACTCTTTCAGCGCCGAATGTGTTCAAGTAGACTCTTCCATGTTTTAAAATTGAGCGTCTCGATTTCTCTTGTAATAGGGGTTTGGAATATTTGTATGACTCAAAGGCAAACAATGCTGATTTCAGGTGAGACAGCTCGTTACGAGCTGTCTCACCTGAATCTGTATTGTTTTCAAAAACCTCAATATTGCCTTTGATGCTGAGAGAGTTAATGCAATAACCCTTTCCGACAAATAGACTATTTGTTGTGCCTCTGTAGCAGACGACTGTTGAAAACATTGTGACAAAGAGAGACATTTCACATAACCAACTTTAATTTATAGCTATTGTTTCTGCATGGATGATTTCAAAGTCGTCTGCTGTGCTTAGTTGTTGTATGTGAGCAAGGGTTTTATGCATTCTTTGAACAAGTACATTGATTGATTGATTGATTGATTGATTGGGGTTGAACGCCGTTTTTAACAATTTCTCAGTCATATCACGGCGGCCAGTTCACCTACTCATATGTTTTCTTGTTTTCGCACAACACTCTTCCCAAATGACTGGCTGTTTTTCCACATAGACTTTAATAGCCCATTGGTGGAAGACGTCGAAAGAAAGTTGGCCGAGCCGGGATTCGAACTCACAACCCCTTGATTGACAGCCCGCGTCGTTACCGACTGAGCTACCGGGACTCGAACAAGTACAAGTACGGCAACATATAATGATATAATAAATGGACGTCCTATTGCTTAAATGTGTACAAGTTAGTGCAATAGTCTTAAATATTATTAATGTATCAAACAATAATCAGTTTTACATGCGTAGACTAATAAAGTAAACCCAATTTATTCCATTAATTATAGATGCGTCATCAACACAATCATGCGCGGAATTATGCGAGGGATGCTGTCAAATTATATGTGTGTGAAGCCAATGATGCTAACACTTACCACGCTAAATTTCGGTCATTAATTATATCAGTCTCACTTTGCCAACTTTTTGATTTTTTTATCAATATTTGAGCCGTCCCGCGAGAAAACCAACATAAGCGCAGGCTTACCCGGATAGACACTTTTCGCCTCCTGTGGATTTTCTGTTTCAGGAATCACTACTCTATACCTCTATCCCGTATGACATCCCATATCAAAGGCCATATGAAAATAAGAGATGTAAAGCCATTGATAAATTGTCTGTATGTGTCTTAGATGTTACCTTAAAAAAATAAAGATATTTTTTTATTATTATTATTATCCCCCTGAGACGGAATGTGTCGGCCCGGATCAGTCTGCGCGGACTGCGCAGGCTGATCTGATCTGGGTCGATACATTGACGTAGATGCCATAATGTTGGTTTTCTCGTAGGACGGCTCATTTTAGTCTAACTTTGCCAATCCAGAATCAAATATTGTTCAAAATGTTGATGGATAATTTCCTAAGTCAAATTGCGCAAATTGTTGGCAGATGATATAAAGTTGGGAGAGCTAAAATTTGGGGAAAAAACAATATTGCCCAGGGCTAATTCACACCTTTGCCGTCTTTTTTAAACCCCCCAAAATCTTACCTAAAATTAAAATTTGGCAAGGTGAGACAATACCGATAATTTCATCAGTTTTGATTTGTAGCTTTTGTTTTGCTCGTATGAAATGATAAAAGCGGCATGGAGATACACCGTGTGCATTTCTAATTGTAGTAGTGAAGTTGATTGGTACATGTACAACATGTATTAAATAAGAATAGTCATGAAACTGGATTATATATATATATATGTGTGTGTGTGTGTGTGTGTGTGTGTGTGTGTGTGTGTGTGTGTGTGTGTGTGTGTGTATGCGATCGAAAGAAAACACACTGGTATAATTACGTATGTGCTTTCATAACACAAACTACATGCATATAGTCTCTTCATCGTGGTAGCGTCCACAATTTAAATGTCTCGAATTACGGATAGGTCGAACTATTTACTGTGGACCCGGCGAGTTCGAGCCACCGAGGGTTGACTGTACCACCGTTTCCTATCGCTGTACACCCTTTGCTAATGTTGCTATTGTATCATTGTTACTTCATTATAGTATAGGTATATAAATTGTAAAAGAGCTTATGCTATTTATTTAATTGTGAAATTCGATATAAGGAAATATAAGAATTAAACAAAAGATTAAAGACAAACATAACTGAGACATTCCACGAGCAAACCACCATTATGGACTCTGCGTAAAGCATCGACCCCGATCAGCCTAAGTATGCCACGCAGGCTAACCCTGACAGACAATTTTCATCTCCAGTGGATTTTCTGTTTCAGGAATCATTACTCTATACCTCTAGATACCTACATCTCTACTAAGTCGATATTAATTAATACTCATGGAAGCAATCAGTTTTCCTTAAAACAATTTCAGAGCAGACAACATCAAAAATTAGATATCAAGGAAAAAGGTTAAGCAAAAAATATTATTTTTCAAAGCAGGTTTCCCCAACGCGACGTCCCCAATTGTCGCCTGCAATGCATCAAATTGACGCACGAGCTTGTATTTATAATTATGCATTATGATGTCGTGAACAAACCGTGGTCGTGGTTTTGTTGCGAATTACGTGTTGCTGCGTTGCAAAACGTTGCAAAACGAAAGATGAAAATAATTTGATTTTCTATCTTAAAGTATAACAATCTGAATGTGTCTTACAACTTTGGATCATACCAAATACTTTAACAATTGCAGAAATGGCTGCCTTCCTTGGCGTTCAGGGTTGCCGGGCTAGCATTACGACTGACTGGCTGCTGTCTGGATAAATGGACCAGTTGTATTGGTAACTAACCCAGGTAACGCCGTGATAACTGACACATTATTGAAAGCATCGTAAAAACACCAAACAATCAATCAACCAATCAATCAATCAATCAATCAATCAATCAATCAATCAATCAATCAATCAATCAACCAATCAATAAATCAACAACTTTTGTATCGAGACATATCGGTAAACATATAGAATGTAAGTACAGTCCGGTAATTGTATATTGGCGGATTGATTGTTGATACACAAGATTCCTGTTATTGTTATCAACTCCTTCGATGTATCAGTAATAACAAATACTTGACTTACGACACTATGCCCTTCTGCCATAAATAACCGCATGTAAGACTACCATGTTTTGTATAATTCAGCATGTCCATGCAAAAGGTTTCAAGTTGGCATTGATGAACAAACAGTGTAGATCCAGATCAGTATGTACATGCATATACGTGCCATACGATTTTAGAACGTGATTTCGTCTATATAAGAAAGCTTAGGACAAACCAGTGGGCATGCATTAATATTCGCCCCGCTGTTCGAGATTTCAGACAGCTTTACTTGTTCAGTTATGCGCGGATTGAATCTACAAAAGCGAACAGTGCAGACCTAATAGATCAGTCTGCGCTCTAATTTCGATCCACACTATTCGCATATATATATTTCATAACGTCGATAAATACGTAAGAACTAGTCAATACTCGAGGATGATTAAATGAGCCGTTCCGCGAGAAAACCAACATTGTGGACTCTGCGTAAAGTATCGAAACGGATCAGCCTAAGCATTCCGCGCGGGCTTACCAGGACAGACACTTTTCGCCTCCTTTGGATTTTCTGTCTCAGGAATCATTACTTTATACCTTTATTCCCCCTGAGACGGAATGTATCGGCTCGGATTAGTCTGCGCGGACTGCGCAGGCTAATCCGGGTCGATACATTACGCAGAGTCAATAATGTTAGTTTTCTCGCGGAACGGCTCATATGGTATGTATCATGTTTTGTCTCACGCTCTTCATACTTCGTTATGTAGTACAAGTGCACAGTACTGCACCATGTTATCGTCAACTCATTTATGTTTTCTATATTTACTGGCTATAAGCGGTGGCACGCCACACTAGATAAAGGTCAAGTGCTCACGTGCATATCTTTCTACCAAACTCTAGAGGGCGCTTCTTTATTTATAATTATTATGTACTTTCCATTCTTTACATTAACAGGATTCATCTTCTTCTCGAATACCGGGGACCATCAGACAACCACATGATGGGAGCGGGAGACCAGGGTTCATCCTCTCAAATACCGGGGACAATCAGACAAGCACATGATGGCAGCGGGAGACCAGGGTTCATCCTCTCAAATACCGGGGACCAACAGACAACCACATGATGGGAGCGGGAGACCAGGGTTCGTCCTCTCAAATACCGGGAACCATCGGACAACCATGATGGCAGCGGGAGACCAGGGTTCATCCTCTCAAATACCGGGGACCATCAGACAATCACATGATGGCAGCGGGGGACCATGGGTTCATCCTCTCAAATACCGGGGACCATCAGACAACCAAGATGGCAGCGGGAGATATGACGGTTCGATCTCTGATCGGGTCATGCCAAAGATAAGACGTGTCTTTCCCTCCTTGGCACTCAGGGATGCGGGGATGAATCGCTGTCAGGTTATATGATACCGGCAGTACTGATATACATACGTATTAAAACAAGTAAACGCCGTGATGTGAGTGAAATAGTGCTGAAAGCAGCGCAAATCACCAATTAATCCAACAAAACAGACATTTACACAGAATGTGCAGAATGATGCGTACAAACTATTTATAATGTATAACGGTGTCAGGTTATATGATTCCGGCAGTTCTGATATACGTATTAACCAGAAAACGCAGTGATGTGAGTGAGATAGTGTTGAAAGCAGCGCAAAATACCAATTAATCCAACAAAACAGACATTTACACAGAATGTGCAGACTGATGCGTACAAACTCTGCCCATCTGTCGTCAGATAAATCGTTTGGTGTTATACTGTATAACGGAGTCGTCGTGATGTATGGACTAAAACGTATAGGCGGATATTATAATTATAGACGTATAACCACCAGGAAAGCGTCAGAGGCCGCTATTTCACGCCTTCGGACTCCGCGTCTGAGATTAGTGTCCGTGATAAAAATCGATTCAGTTATAAATCTTTACCACCTACAGATGTTTTACGACGCCTCTGCAGCGGAAAATATTTGAAAACATTGTGGCAAAAAGAGAAATTGCTCATAGTGAGCAATTTCTCCTTTGGTCGCAATGTTTTCAACACTATTCTATAATTACATTTTCATAAAATACAAATATATATAGAAACATTTCATAATTATGTTTTTAAATTCGTCTGGTGCGGACTTGTTGTGTGTGGGGAAAGGGTGTAACCTTTCGCTAATACAGAGGACTTAACACGGATCACGGATCACGGCTGGATGGTACTTGTGCAGAGGCGTAGATAAGCAAGATGAAACAATGTTTTCCACTTTTAGTCATAGGTTATCCATTCAATTATAGAGATATTCTATTTTTTGACAAAATATGTTCAAAGTAGTCTGCTGCAGAATTGTCGTATGAGGGTAAAGGGTTAACGTATACATGTACTGTGTTTACTGATACTTATAGTGCATACTAGTATTCCATTCAATCAACAACACATCGAAACGCGCTTTGGATCAGATACTACTTTGAATACGCAACAACCTTGTCTGGGTATACAACAAAACGGGACCGCCTCGGTTGTATCAAGCTAGAACGACCGACCGCCTGAGATGTGGGAGATAGCGGGTTCAATTCCCGAACAGGTCAAACTAACTACTTTTTATAAAAAAAAAAGGTTGTAATGGCTTTCCCGTATTGGCTCTCAGGGTTGTACGTTTAGCATAACGACCGACTTGCTGGTGTCAGAATAAAAGGATCAGTATTATAGGTAACTTACCCAGGATAAAACTGAACAATAGCTGAAAGCGGCGTCAAACATGGTCACCATAGAAACAAACACACACAAAAAATCAACAAAACGTCTGTTGTAAGAGATCAACTGCCATACATGTTAACCCTTTTCCCTCATACGACAATTCTGCAGCAGACGACTTTGAACTAATTTTGTCACAAAGTGGAAAATCTCTATAATTGAATGGATAACCTATGACAAAAAGTAGAAAACATTGTGGCAAAAGGAGAAATTGCACGTTTTGTGCAATTTCTTCTTTTGTCACTATGTTTTCAAAAAGCCGTCTGCTGCAGAGGCGTCAGAAAGCGTCTATATGAGGGAAAGGGTTAATTAAAGGAGGACAACATGCGAATGTCATATTTTACAAAAACGACACTGCTGACAATGTCATTGGAGATACGGGGGTTTGTTTTGCGTACGCATAGTTCTTTGACGTTAATAAATGGCGTTTCATTTAACGTGTATTGATTGTATCAGCGTATCACATCAGGGCAATAAATTATCTTTATAAAACATGGCCTTGTTTGCTATATATACTGAGACTATTTCTAATTGAAAAACATTGAAGGAATGCAGAAAAAAGGAAAAACAATTGAAAATGTGATTACGTGAAAAATTAAAAACACTGTAGAAAAAAAGACAGCATTCATAATTCATGCGCCAATATCTATTTTAAACAACATGTTCATTTGTCGTAAATGACAGACTAGTCAAAATCCGTTCTCATAACAATTTTAGATAGTCATTAAATCTGACTCTGTCTTCAACTACACTTTAGTTTTATATGGTGGATTTGTTTTCTAAATGCACTTCGAACGCTCCAGCTAAGGAGCGTTTTGCTTGTTCTAAAATCTTTATTTTATCCGTAAACCCTATGTTGTGGGTACTCAAAAGAATCGTCCCAATGAGACGATTCTTTAAAGTACCCACAACATAGGGTTTGAATGAATAATTAGAGAGATATTGTGGGGAAAAGAGCTGTCAACCCCTCCTTATCTGGACCTTTGAACTGTGACTTCATATATTCGAGCTTACCGACAGTCTCGTTTACTGTTTAGTTTATTGGCAACGTAACCCCTAGTTAACCCTTTCTCACATACAGACGCTTGCTGACCGCCTCTATAGCAAAATGTTTTCAATTGTAGCTATGTATATAGAGTTACCATTTGTTTTACTTGATGTTTTCAATGTCTTTTACATATCTGTTTCAGGATGTTAATGTTTAAGGGGACGTCATTCTAAACGAGTTTCTCTATTTACTACTGTTTCTTTTTATGTGTGTTTCTGTGAACACTGGATGCGAAAGATGTTTCATGAAAACCCAGAACAGTACAATGTTGTTGTTTTTTCCCTTGAAAAGCGACTTCGAGACACTGGATTCGAAAGATGTTCCACGAAAACTCAGTACGGTACAGTGTTTTTTGTGTGTGTTTTTTGTGAAAAGCGACTTCGAGACAATGGATTCGAACGATGTTCCGCGAACATTTAGTACGGTACAGTGTTGTTGTTTTTCCCCCATGAAAATCGACTCTGGGACACTGGATTCGAAAGATGTTTCGCGAAAACTCAGTACGGTACAGTGTTTCTTCTGTGTGTGAAAAGCGTCTTCGAGACACTGGATTCAATAGATGTTCCGCGAAAACTCAGTACGTTACAGTGTTGTTGTTTTTTCCCATGAAAATCGACTCTGAGACACTGGATTGAAAGATGTTTCGCTAAAACTCAGCGTACGGTACAGAGTTGTTGTTTTTTTCCCCGTGAAAACCGCCTACGCTTCGCTGAAAGGAAGTTGGTTTTCGTGCAGAACCGTACAATTCGTGTCTTATTGAAAGCGGACCTGTTTAACGAGTAATTTAGTTACACACGGTTACCAATAGTTTCTTCTGACGTTCACCAATTTGTTCGAGTTTAACGTAGTTTATCCTATAAGGCTTAACCCTTTCTCACATGTATACAACAAACACGTCTGCTGCAGACGACTTTAAAATGATCTACGCAAAAACACGGAAACATCTATGAATGTAGGTATATATACTGAACTCATAATGGCAAACGGAGCAAATTCTCTTTTTGCCACAATGTTTTCATTAAGTCAGTGTACTCTCTTTCAAAGGGAAAGCTTCCCAAATAAGCTTACTGCTTTCTGCTCAGTCCTGTTTATATTTATATTTGATTTGAAAGTGTTATCATAGTAAGATAGATGTACATGTATAAGAATATAAATAAAATATTGTTTAAACCAAAGAGAGTTTCTATATTTCTGAAGGTATAAATACTGAAGAAAAAAATATCAAAACATGTGGCAAAAGTCACAAAAAAATTGGGAAATGTGTCACAATGTTTTTAAAAGGTCGTCAGCTGCAGAGGCGTCCGAATGCGTCTACATGTGGGGAAAGGGGGGGGGGGGGGGGGGGGGGGGTTAAGGTTAAGCGTCGGTTTATTGAGGGGAAAAGGCTTACTCATGGGATTTTGCCCTTTCTTAAATACTAACCCGTCGTATTTAACACCGCGATTGCTGCCATAAAACTCAACAATAAACCGGAAATGCTGTAGTGCTAGGTAAACAAATATGACCTTATCGCCCTTATCCTGTAAACCCTTAACCCGTATTGTCCCACTTCTGAACCCTTTAACCTCATACAAACACATCTGCAGCAGACGGCTTTGAAATCATCCAAGCAAAAACCTGAAAATTCTCCATTAAGATAGCTTGATTGTTAAATAAAGTTGAAAACATTGTGGCCAAAGGTGAAATTGCTCATCATGAGCAATTTCACCTTTGGCCACAATGTTTTTTTCAAAAGTCGTCTGCTGCTATTTCGTCAAAATACGTCTGCAGGTGGGGGAAAGGATTAATAACCGAGTCTCGGAAAGAACGATTTGGACCATCAGGAATACAATATGCCATGAGAATTGAGTCCGTAAAAAAACAATATATTGCTTTTGAGATTTCACGCGGAGAAACTTCTGCATGCAGAGAACCGGTTACAAATGCTTAACCATATCGCTGCCGACAGGCAATTAATTAATTTATTTATTTATTGGGGTTTTACGCCGCTTTCAACATTATTTCAGTTATATCACGGTGATATTTCACTTATTCATGATCTCTGGGTAAACAAACCAGTACTAGGCTAGAAAATGTGCCTTGCCCGAGGGCACTCCACCATGACCGTAGTGCCGCGACTGGGGATCGAACCCAGGACACCCGGTTTCGAAATCCGCGACGCTAACCACTCGACCACAGCGGATTCCTCAAAAGGCAATTAAAGGCTTGTGCAAACAATGCAGATTCAGGTGAGACTACCTCCTAAAATATCTGCATTGCTTGCCACTTAGACATTGGATTTTACCAAGTTTACTGTTGGACGAGAAATGGAGTGGTCCAATACTAAACATGGAAGAGTCGACTTTGTGAAAATCGGCAGTGAAAGATTTTAAAAATAATAAATAAAAGCCGCGTCGAGCGAATATGGGCCTTACTGTATCGACGTCACTGGGTCAGACAACCAGTTATTGTAGCTTTGTTTGTTTGTTTGTTTGGAGTTTAACGCCGCTTTCAACAGCGTTGGTCATATCACGGCGGTCAGTGCACCTACCCATGTTTTCCTGGCTTTCCCACACCAGTACTTACACAACATTCTTTCGAAGCCACTGACTACTTTCTCACATAGCTCAGAGGTGAGAGGCAATGGAAAACATCGCCCGAAAGAATGTCGCCGCAACCGGGTATCGAACCCGTGACCTCCAGATCACGAGTCAGATACGCTACCAATTGAGCTACCCGGCCGGGTCAGTTATGGTAGCAGAACTCTTGATAGTCCTTACTTGACATTAAAATCCTACGTTGTGGGTACTCAAAAGAATCGTTTCAGTGAGACGAATATTTTTAGTAACCACAACATAGGACTTGGTTGAGTTATAAGAGAAATAGTGTGGGGGAAAAGACTAGTTCACTCCCTCTAATCTAGTCCTCAGTGAAACTTGTAAGAGCTTCAAATCTATTTTGTTTTTGTTTTCAGAAATTACACCTAGGTGTGTATATTACACGCACGCGGACAGTCAAAACTAAATCTCTAAGCTCTAGGCGTATTGCATGCTATAAAATTCTTATTTGACCTCCTGAACCTACATTGTGGGTACTCAGAAAATAATTTAAGTATCCACAACATAGGTTTAAATGACTGCTTACAGACATATCATGGAAGCAAGACCTGTAAACTACTCCTTTACTATCTAGTCCTTTGGACTCTATGTGTGTAGCCCCTTCGCATGTTGGGATTCAACAGAATCTTCACTGGACGCTAATGCAACATGACCAGTTCCCACTTGCAGACGCATGTTGGCGCATTTGTACCACTTTTGAAAACGTGGCAAAGGGAGGAATTGATCATCTGTTGCAAGGTGTGTTGTATACATGTGAGACAGGGTTTAATTACGAAATGTACACAGTTACACAGTGTGGCACAGTTAACATTATCGCAGTGATACAATTCGAGGATAAGCTGTGAGAAATAGCAGATTACATTCACTTGACCTTCTGATGTTATCTTGTCCATAGTTGTTTATTAGTCAGTGGACACTTTGAAGGGGAGTAAAATTGTCCTTTTCCCCCACAATATCTCTCGCATAACTCAACCAGGGGTTTGAGTGTGATATAAGGATTTTAGAACATGAAAAAAACGCCCCTTATTTAAAGCTCTGAAATCTGGTCACGTCAGACGAAACGAGGTCTTAATGCCCGGTGTTGGGTTCTTTTAATAGCGGTTGTGTATAAACAGTACGAATACCAAAGTAAAAACATTACACAGAATAAGCACGGTGGTGTTTATTTTAATGAGTTTAAATATCTAAGATATTGTTGTAAAAACAATTTTATAGCATGTAGATTCCACGCCGAGATCTTCTGCACGGAGAGAAATGCTTTAAAATGAATATGGACCGCGCCGAGCCAATATGGGCCTTGTTGTAACGACGTCACAGTTTATACTTACGCTAAACTATGTTGTGTTCTTATATTGGCTTACATTTACATAAGCTCTATCTAACAATATACATACATACACATAATAATGCAAAGTCACAGTGATACAATAGAATAGAGAATAATGAGAGAGGGGAACGATGGTATTTGTTTCATGTTTTTGTTTTAGTTTTTAAAAAAGCGAAAAAAGGAAAAAAGAGTTTGTAAGTTTTGTAATCAAAGGATGACAGACCCAGATATTCGTCGTATCTTCCTTTAACATTTTCATAATCTGTTCATATAACATGCTTATACTTTTCAGTTTTACTTCATTTGTAGTATTCAGTAATTCTGTTAATTTATACATATTTGGTCGTGTGTAGTTGTATTTGTCTACGTAGTCATGCAATAAATCTTCCGGTTTTATTCCAGGTAAAATTAATTATTTATTATTGACCTTTGATTATATCGATTTTAAATGCTCAGAAACTTTACATAGCAATGGGGTATGGGGTTATTTTAATCGGATATCTGTCACCTGAAGTGATCTCGAGATACAGTATCTATACTTTTTTTTTCCCGCATATGTCGCAAATAAACCAACCAAATTGTATGGGTTTTCGAAGATGGTTTATCCTTACGAAATGTTTCATGAAAATGAAATTCCGTGGAGATATCTCAAAGCTGAAGACTAAGAGGGAGTGAACAGGTCTTTTCCACACAATATATCTCTTATTACTCAACAAAATCCTATGTTGTGGGTACTCAAAAGAATCGTCTCACTGAGACGATCTTTTGAGTACCCACAACATAGGGTTTGAATGTCAAATAAGGATTTTAGAACATGAAAAATGCCACTTGTCTAGAGCTCAGCCAAAGCAGATGTTGTTTGCGACATTTTGCACACAAAAAATAGCCGTACAACGTACATAAGGAAATATACCTTGTTAATGTAATAGTAAAATGTGAAGAAAAAAATGCGATCAAATCTTCTATTGTTTATAATAGTAAAATGTGAAGGGGAAAAATGCGATCACATCTTCTATTGTTTATAATAGTAAAATGTGAAGACAAAAATGCGATCAAATTTTCTATTGTTTATAATAGTAAAATGTGAAGAAAAATATGCGATCACATCTTCTCTTGTTTATAATAGTAAAATGTGAAGACAAAAATGCGATCAAATTTTCTATTGTTTATAATAGTAAAATGTGAAGAAAAATATGCGATCACATCTTCTATTGTTTATAATAGTAAAATGTGAAGAGAAAAATGCGATCAAATCTTCTATTGTTTATAATAGTAAAATGTAAAGAAAACAATGCGATCAAATCTTCTATTGTTTATAATAGTAAAATGTAAAGAAAACAATGCGATAAAATCTTCTATTGTTTATAATAGTAAAATGTGAAGAAAAATATGCGATCACATCTTCTATTGTTTATAATAGTAAAATGTGAAGACAAAAATGCGATCAAATCTTCTATTGTTTATAATAGTAAAATGTAAAGAAAACAATGCGATCAAATCTTCTATTGTTTATAATAGTAAAATGTAAAGAAAACAATGCGATAAAATCTTCTATTGTTTATAATAGTAAAATGTGAAGAGAAAAATGCGATCAAATCTTCTATTGTTTATAATAGTAAAATGTAAAGAAAACAATGCGATCAAATCTTCTATTGTTTATAATAGTAAAATGTAAAGAAAACAATGCGATCAAATCTTCTATTGTTTATAATAGTAAAATGTGAAGAGAAAAATGCGATCAAATCTTCTATGTATATAATAGTAAAATGTGATATTTTGTTTTACCTCTTACGATATACTGGTACATGTGATCCCCCACTTGTAGTTGTACGACATTTGAATTTCAATCAGGATGTAAGCTACTATGTATAATAATGTAAATACACGGATGTACACGGATGTTAATAAACCACGGGCGCATAATAACCGGGGAAAATATCACTAAAGCAATAACGAACAATCGCGGTTTTTGCGGTTTTACATTGTTCAATCTCCCTATAAATAGTAACCACGTGATATGAGGAAATATATTAAACTCGAAATGGAATTAGGCACTGAGCGTTTTATCTATTTCGCTGAAAGTTAGTCAACAATTTAAAAAAATTAAACATCCGTGTGATTTCAATGAAAGTACATCCTCAAGTTTAAAGTATTTTAGCATCAAAATATTTCTCATGTTACATTGTCGAAAACATTAACATGTCGAAAGGTTTTAAAAGTGTTGTAATATGTTCGGAGGAAATATTTCAAACCAGAAAAAACGACAACAACAAGAAATTCGACCCCGTATTCAATGTTAATGATGCAATCTGAAAACAGTTTCAGGTTTGTTTTTTCAGCCAATAACACGGAGTTTCGTTTCCGTTTTCTCCATAGGATTCTGTAACGCAGGCAATTAATTAGCGCTGAGCAATACGCCGAATCGGAATACAGTAAGCGCCTCGTTGGGCGAAAAGGGGGTCTTGATGTAATCACCCGTTTACGCGTCACATGCAGGGGACGTAGCTTGGCAATAATCAATGTGTAGGCCGTTTCGTGAGAAAAATCAACATTGTGGACTCTGCGTAAAGTATCGACCCGGATTAGCCTAAGCATGCCACACAGGCGTACCCGGATATACACTTTTCGCCTTCTGTGAATTTTCTGTTTCAGGAATCACTACTTTATTTATAACCCCCCCCCCCCCCCCCCCCCCACCACCCCCCCCCCCCCCCTTTAGACGGAATGTGTCGGCCGGATCAGTCTGCGCGGACAGCGCAGGCTGATCTGGTCGATACATTACGCAGATGTCTATCGCCGCAGCTGCATTTTGGGGCATTTTGAGAAAAAATGTGAAGGCACGTGCCTACAGTGCCTAAAGGGAGCTACGCCCCTGAGTCATGAATCAATTTTAGGGCTACATTTCAAACTTTGCGCTAGAAGATACACCTATGACGCTTCTGACAGTGGAAGACAGTGGTACATAGGTAGAGCGTCGGCCTCTCGTACTGAAGGTCCCCTGAGATCGAGTACTGACTTTTGGGGGTTTTCAACACAAACGGCGCGAGTACTGGTTAAAGCCCGGTGTACACTGTCAGCATTCTCGGTTAACATTCTCGGTAACATGTTGACCAGGTAGCTTGTTGCCGAAAATGTTGACAGTGTACACAGAGCAAAAAAGTTTGGTAACATGTTACCCAAATGTTACCGAGATGTTGACGAAAGAATGCAAATGCATTTATGTTACCAAGATGTTGCCGAGTTTAACCAATCAGGAATAGGCTCTAAATCACCTGATCTACCTGTGGTCATGTGATTTAGACAAAATGGCAGCCACCATGGAGTGGAATAACCCCACACTGTTCCCTCAGGATGATCCAGGGCCTTGTCCACACTCGTTTTTCTTTATTACGTCTTCTCTTCCGTCTGTCAACTATGAGCATCAAAATTGCAGCAGAAGCACTGACAAGGCATCTTCTCCTCTTCTTCCATTTTTATGATTTTCCTTCCAAAATCTGACCTTCAATTCCTCATTCCTGCTCATTTTTCGGTAACATCTCGATAACATGTTGGCCAAATGTTACCCAATTGTTACCCAGTGTACACAGGGCCAAACTTCGTGTTGTCCAGGTGTGTTGCCGTACCTGGTCAACATGCTACCCAGAATGTTACTGAAAATGTTGACAGTGTGCACCGGGCTTTTAGTCTCCAGGAAGCAGACATAGAGCGTGATTAATATAAGCTGAAAGCTTGTTCGCAATCGATGTAAAATAAATAAGTTTAAACTATGACGCTTCTTCATGTATACCGACAATGGAGTCACCGATTCGATCGTACGTATAAACATGCTCGCCCGAATTTACACTTTTCGCATGTGCAACATTACTAAATGACGCCAAACCTGGCTTTCTAGGAATTATGAAATACAATACGTCGAGTGAAAACTCGTTTACAATTGTGGCTTTGTTCATATATACCACGACTACTCGAGTGTCGTCGAAGTAAGTGATTTACATATCAACCCATTCCCACATACAACAAACAAGCAGACGACTTTGAAAACATAGTGACAAAAGCCTGAACAATCTCCATAAAAGATTTCTTTATTATCAAATAAAAGTTGAAAACATTGTGGCCAAAGAAGAAATTGCTCATCATGAGCAATTTCATCTTTGGCCACAATGTTTTCAAAAGTCGTCCGCTGCATAGTTGTCAGGTAGCTTTATGAAAAATTGAACCGTGTCGTTGAAACGCTCGTCTAGCTGGTTTGACAGCCCATGAAGAATCATCAGATCAACACTGTTTTAAACCCTTTTTCACATACAACAAATCTAAATCTGCAGCAGACGACTTTGAAAACATAGTGACAAAAACCTGAAAAATCTCCATAAAAGATTTCTTAATTATCAAATAAAAGTTGAAAACATTGTGGGCAAAGAAGAAATTGCTCATCATGAGCAATTTCACCTTTTGGCAATAATGTTTTCAAAAGTCGTCTGCTGCTATTGCGTTGAAATACGTCTGCAGGTGGTAAAGGGTTAATCAGAATACGAACAACTTATATACCTAAGCCTCTCTGTACAGATAAACCCTTTGTCACATGTAGACGAATTACAAGTAGAAAGTATCAAAATAATAATTAGAAGCTTTTCTTTTCCCGAACCGATACTTTGGAAGTGTTCTGATACAGCAACTGTGGAATTTACATCAGTCGGAAACGACGTAAAAGAAAATGTCGCGGGATTGCGCCAAGCCGGATGTACCATTATTTATTGAATTTGACCTGACATATGAAAAAAAAACTTCTAATGAAATTGCAACGTACTCTAGAGAACAAAAAACAAATCAGATATAATGGAAGGCTATTTGTAATTAACCTTTATCGAAATTACTATAATGACACGATGGAGATGTTTTACACCGAAATGGCATACGATTAGGACATTACCAGATGTATAGAAAGTATTGATTGATTCTGGTTTAGCGCACTTTCAACATTTTTTCTGTCATATAACGGTGGTAAGTTCACCAACCCACGACATGTGTCCTTACGTTCTCACACCAGCTCTACACACATCAGTCTGTCCATACATTTGCCAAACGTCTGAAAGAATGTTTCAACTGAGCTGGGGTTCGAACTCAAAACCCCTCGAATGTCAGCCCGCGTCGCTACCGACGGAGCTACCGAGGCTTGTTCCAGAAGTGTTTAGTGCATATTCAAACAGTTACGTATATATCAAGCAGTTATCGGGTCCCTTTCGGCTATTTCAAAAAGAATAAAACATAGATCTGGAATAATAACTACCATTTTAGTGATATCATTTTCGTTTTATATCAATCATTTGATGACGTAATTCTGGTCCCGAATCCATTTCCGATTGAATGTAATTCACGCGGGATACTACGAATATCATCCCACGTCAACAAGGGACAATATTATATCGAAACTCATCCCATGGTAAGGCTGTTTTCATAAACGGCGTCCGAGGTCTACTCTACTCGAGGTACCGAGTTTTGCCGAATGATTCCGATTGGCAGCGAGATTGAAAACGCCCTTGGCTAATTGCAAGTAAAGGGTTTCTCGCAGACTACACGAAAGTCGTCAGTCCTTCAGTCCTAACTGACAAAAATTTCATTCGGACTGACAAATTTTCATGCAATAATTGGTTGAACCAAGTGGGAAATATATGAAAAATAACCTTTCGGACTGACAGGTTTCAAAAGATTTCGTGAATACTGTTCTCGTACCTAATTTTAGGTCTACAGGAAGCAAACGTCGAGCATGATTAATATTATAATATTATCAGTTGAAAGCTTTTTATCGCAATCCATATAAAATAAATAGGTATAGACTTAAACTATTTCACTTCGTACGGTGATTCACGGACATGTCTTTTTGTGAAACGAGTTTTAAAGTTTCGCAAGCGTTTCGCAAACGTTTTGATTCGTTTATATTAGATTTATATACGCTTAACTCTTTCAACTCAAACGGCAATATTGGTTTTTTTGCAAACAATACTGATTCAGGTTAGTCAGCTCGTAACGAGCTGTCTCACCTGAAATCAGCATTGTTTGCCTTTTGGTTATCAAAATAGTCCAAAACTTTGATTACATAAGAAATTGAGACGCCCGATCTTGAACAAGGAATAGTCTGCTTTAAACAATTCGGCGCTGAAAGAGTTTAACACTTTCACCTGTTCACACATACAATAAATCCGCAACAGACGACGTTGGAGTGATCTAGGCTAAACTACGAAAACACTCTATAAAATAAATGCTTATTTGTTATTTAGTTGAAAACATTGTGACAAAAGCGGAAATGTGTCATTATGGCAATTTCTGCGCTTGGCAAAATGTTTTCAAAAGTCGTCTTCTACAAACGCGCCAAATTGCTTTTTTGACATATACTAAAGTATATGGGAAAGGGTTAATACCGTTCGCGTATAACCGTGACTATCGTTTGGTGTTTATAAGAGATGGCACAATATATTGATGGATGGGTATACATGTACATTCATCTAATATGCGTTCAGTGTAACCATCTGGTAGCTCCTGCTTTAAGTTCGTACCGGAGGTAAGATTCATAACGACAGGTCTCATTATCTGCTGATATTGAAGTCTCGTCCCAAGATTACTACATTAAACACGTTAGCCAACCTGCCCTTTTTTTCCACTCTTTTTAATTGAAAAAATGTTTTAAGACATTTAGATAGAGCAGAAAACAAGGTAAGGACACTGGTATTGCTACCTTTTTCCCACACTGATTTGAAACGTTGCCTGATGCATAGGCATCACCATTAGTTCATATACAAGTGAACCGACACGCGAAAAAAACAACTCTGCGTATAGTGTCGACCCGGATCAGCCTAAGCATGCCGCGCAGGCTTACCCGGATAGATACTTTTCGCCTCCTGTGGATTTTCTGTTTCAGGAATCATTTCTTTATAACTGTATCCCCCTGAGACGGAATGTGTTGGCCCGGATCAGTCTGCGCGGATAGCGCAGGCTGATCCGGGTTGATGCATTACGCAGAGGCCATGATGTTGGTTTTCTCGCGAGACGGCTCAAGTGAAGCCTGTGCTGGTTAATCCATGGTATGTGCTGCATTGCAATGCGTTCAGCTAAGGTAAACGTTGACCAATGGAAGTAAATCCATTACTCAAATTACAATAACTTTCCAATGACTTGTGAGATCAACTCTCTGAACGGTCAATCAACCTCTTAGACGAATGAAAGGGGTTGTGACCAGCGTCAAGAAGGCTAAAGTAGGGTGGTTGGGAATGTAGCCAGTTGACCGCCAAGCACAACCACCTCACAGTAGTACAGTAAAGCCAGTAATTGGCTGTGGTAGCTAAACTTACAATATTGCTATAACTGAAATACTGATGGAAAGTACGTTAAATCGAAAACTGACTATATAACATATTCTAGGATTCACTATCTGCAATTACGGGAAGCCAATGTCCTGATCGGTAAGGTTCGTCTGTAAACTAAACATGGACATTCATTGTCCACAAAAAAGGAAATCAGACATATTTGATTGGCTAATTTATAATCAAACAAAAGCTGCATATTCATCGCCCGATTGCATTACGTATTAAATGAGCTGTGAGCATTTTTTGATACATGAAATATAACGGATATGATATAATACGGCTTTGTTTGGTTTGTGACATTAGCGGCTATCAATATATTCAGTCACACTCGGTAAAATTAACCGGTTAGACCGGGGCGCAAGACAATCAACATGTTCACAAGCTTGCCGAGTATGCACTCAAACTAGCCTGACCATCTACTCGGTGGTCATTCTCTGATCAAATCTTTCTTTTTCTGCGTTCACACACGTGTACAGTAAGTAGTCATGAATCCGACGTTTCAACGTTCGGATAGCTATAATTCTAATAAGACGACGAGTATGCCGAGAACAGTCCGTGGTTTATCCCTGTATACACACGCGCAATTTCCTGTGGCTTTTTAATTAGCCCCGACTCATTTATCATCGAATTAGATCCCTTTAGCAAGTCTGGCGCATCCAGTCGTACCCCGCGTCTGAAATGTCACAGCCGTTTAGTGCTTAAGGGCGGGTTTTCTAACGATTTCAATAATTGGTGGTAATATTATCAGGACTGGTAAATCACCTGCCACGCTAACTACTAAATTTATAATGAACATTTATCTAATTGTGTGTGTGTTACCGCTTTCAACGTTATTTCCCTTCGATAACGGTCATGTTAGATAACCGATATAGTCATAAAAATATATGTTAATACTGACATACAAAATGAAACAATTTTTTTTAATACCAAAATCAATAAAATGCGTTCCATTCAAAGACCTACATTTTTTTCACATAAATTCAAAATCCTAAACAGAGTTTTACACATATTCTACTGAAATTGACGTTAGAAAAATTGACTGTAAAAATGAAACACTTATATTAACTTTAATACTTATATAAAAAGAATAGACCGAATAAAGATGACTAGCATAATTATATACCATGCTTATTATGGACTCTGCGTAATGTATCGAACCAGATCAGCCGTCTCAGGGGGATAGAGTAATTATTCCTGAAGCAGAAAATTCACAGGAGGCGAAAAGTGTCTGTCTGGGTTAGTCTTCGCGGCATGCTTATGCTGATTCGGGTCGATACTTTACGCAGAGTCCACAATGTTGGTTTTCTAAAACAAGTGTACCAAAACAGATATCTAAATAGACTACGAACCGATCTGACGTGGTTTTTTTCTTATATATGGACTAGATAAGGAAGAATAAACAGGTCTTGCTTCAACGATATGTATGTTATAACTCACCAACAAACCTATCGTGTGGGTACTCAAAAGAATCTATTTTGAGTACCCACAGCATCGGTTTCGAAGGTCAAATAAGGATTTAATAATATGCAATTAGCCTAGGGGATAGTTAAATAATAACAGTAATATAGTGGTTCCTGTCGATTTTTTAATATTGCTCCATCAGCGAACATTTACGACTCAGAGCTCTAGATAATGGGTGTTTTGCATGTTCTAAAATCTGTTTTAGACCATGTAACCCTATGATGTGTGTACTCAAAAGAATCGTCTCGTTCAGACGATTCTTTTGAGTACCCTCGACATAGGGTTTGGTTGGATAATAAGAAAGATATTGTTGGGAAAAGAGCTGTTTAACCTTCTCATCTGGACATCTGGTGTTTTCACCGTCCGCTCGTATGAAGTTTAGATCCGTATGTAACTTCTGACAACACATATAGAATTGTTAATTCAATGACGTGACTACGTGTACCATAATGAGCCCGTGTTTGGGAAACATATATACGAGTTGGCTTTTTGTGAATAATACAGTCTGATCAATATCTACACTGTTTACATATTACTTCATCAAGGTTGTGTCAACTTGTGTAGATTCTGATAATATTTGAGCAGGTGGGCAAGATAATAAAAGCCTAAACTATTCTGAAATGCCAACTTATACCTTTTCTAGTGCACTTGCGTATTTCTCTTTATGGGATCCTGTTACGTACATGGAACAGGAACAGCCGCGGCTTATAAATAAGAGCAGAAAAACCAACATTATGGACTATGCGTAATGTATCGACCCAGATCAGCCGTCTCAGGGGTGATAGAGGTATAGAGTAATGATTCCTGAGACAGAAAATCCACAGGAGGCGAACGAAAAGTGTCTGTCCGGGTTAGCCTACGCGGCATTCTTATGCTGATTCGGGTCGATACTTTACGCAGTGTCCACAAGGTTGGTTTTCTCGTGGAACGGCTCATATCTATATGTATATGTACGGTAGAATATTTCAGTAGCGAATGACAGGTACTTATTGTACGAACTGTACCCCCTCTGAATAACTCGTACTCCGGTATTTGATCCTACGACATTTAACCCTTTTCCCCAGATACAGACGCTTTCTTACGCCTCAATACCAGACGAATGCTTAAAACATTGCGGCGAATGGAGACATTATATACAGGTGCGTAGCTCCCTTTAGGCACGTGCGTACACATTTTTTCTAAAAAAAGCCCCAAAATGCAGCTACGGCGATACACATCTGCGTAATGTATCGCCAGATCAGCCTGCGCTGTCCGCGCAGACTGATCCGGCCGACACATTCCGTCTAAGGGGGGATAGATAGAGTAGTGATTCCTGAAACAGAAAATCCACAGGAGGCGAAAAGAGTATACCCGGGTACGCCTGTGTGGCATGCTTAGGCTGATCCGGGTCGATACTTTACGCAGAGTCCACAATGTTGATTTTCTCACGAGACGGCCTACACATTGATTATTGCCAAGCTACGCCCCTGATATACAGAGATGACCATGATGTTTACAGTACTCCAGATACTTTCAAAGTTGTCTGCTGCAGATTCATTCAACAAGGTAAAGGGTTAAGATGAAATCATTGAGCCCTATACACATCCTCATGATTTACTGCTTTAATATTTCTTTTTTAATCTTTTTTTCCCATACATATTTCGACGTGTTTCGCCTGTAGCAGACCACTTTTGACAACAGAAAGGAAATAATGCTCAGAAACGAGATATTTCGTCCTTATTCCCAATATTTTGAGCTCCGATTCTAAAATATTTTTTATGTTATTTAAATTTGATTTATTTTTCTCAAACGGATGCTTCTGACGCCTGCCTGTGCAGTGGACGACTGCTGATAACATTGTGACAAATGAAGAAAGTACTCAATAAAGGAGGAGTTTCTCCTTTTGACTCAATGATTTCAACTTTATCCAACATTTTCCGTCTTTCATTTTTTACAAATTTTCAATAGTTGTTTTTCAAAATCGTCTGTTTCACGTTTGTTGTATGTAGGATTGGTTTTCCTTAAGGAATTTGTACAGCAGACTACTATAATATGCTGATTGTGATGCCATGGACATGTGTAAATGTGCCATGTGTAAACTATTATTAACCTGCTGTATATGTTCAAGGTGACTTTTCAAAAATCTTGATCATGCTAAGCAAGTGAAGAAAAAATAGCTGAAATTCAGGATATATGTTCGAGGCAGGGTAGGGGAAATGGTTACTGTGAATAAGTAATCATTTTGCCTAAATATTAAAAATAACTCCTCCCTTACAAACACGTGAAAATGCATGGGGTTTTTTTTGTAGAAGAATGACAACTGTAAGATATAACCTATATTCTAGATCACAAAGGTAAACAACACCAAGTCATCAATTATTCACCGATCCTCGTGTGATGTAACATACCATTACGGATTTAAATTCAAATAAGTGGAATGTTTCCTCATTATATGGGTAAAAGATGCACTGAAGACTATCCATCGCATCTTGTGTTTTTGTAGAAGAAGCTCAGTCTGTATTTGGTAGAGACAGACGAGGGAATTCGGTTAACCCTTTCCCTCATACGACAATTCTGCAGCAGACGACTTTGAACATATTTTGTCAAAAAATAGAAAATCTCTATAATTGAATGGATAACCTATGATAAAAAGTGGAAAACATTGTGACAAAAGGAGAAATTGCACGTTTTGTGCAATTTATTCTTTTGTCACTATGTTTTCAAAACTCCGTCTACTGCAGAGGCGTCAGAAAGCGTCTATATGAGGGAAAGGGTTAAAGAGACATAAGTTTGAATCCTGATATTGCTAGATCTTTTTTCACCCCGAATATCAACGTAATTTATCATTCTTTTGCTTGTTTGGTGTTTAACACAGCTTTTTACAATTATTCAGTCATATCACGGCGTTTCCTGGGTAAGTATCCTGTCCAGTTCGTTTATCCTTAGCCCAGCGAGTCAGGCGTAATGCTAACCACTGAGCACCAGGTAGAAAAAGCCATTGCTCCCATGTTAAAAGTCTTTGGTATGACCCGGTCGGGGATCGAACCCGCGATTTATTAAGTCATCGTAACTGACCGAAACTGACCTCGTCTTTCTTCGTACCTGGTTTGTAAAGAACCGAAGTATTTGATGGGATAATTAATGTCTGTACTAGTTAATGGTTTATCTCCTGTCTGTACTTGGTAATAATCTAAATATAAAATGAATTAGTGTATGGGCTCTGTTCACTGTAATGCTTCATCCCTTCAGAGATACAACTGACTTTTTAAGTCTTTTTCTCTTTCAGCGCTGAATTTCATAAAGTATAGTCTCTTCTATGTTAAACATCGGGTAACTCCACCTTTCATGTAATAAGAGTTTTTGAATATTTTGAAAAATCGTGAGAGAGTTCGTTATTCCCCTGAAACTGTATTGTTTGCAAAAACTTCAAACTTTTCCGATTTGCAGACACATTTTGACGCATCTGCAGCATGCGGGTTTTGAAAACATTGTAGCAAAAGAAGAAATTTCTAATGATAAGCAATATTTTTTTTTTTTTCAGAATATGTTCCGACTCCATTCAATAATAAGGGTTCTTTTGAGTACCTACAACATAGGGTTTACTGTAGTCATAAGAGAGATCTTGTTGAAATAAGACCAGTTAACTCCTCCTTATCTAGCCCTCTGTATAGATAGTGTTCATATTCTAACCTAGAAGTGTTTAAAGTCACCAGCTGCCGATTTGTTGTATGTTGAAAAAGGGTTAGTACATACATATAAGTCATATCCTAACCTAGATGTGTTTAAAGTCACCAGCTGCAGATTTGTTGAAGTTAGAAAGGGTTACTGCATACATATAAGTCCGTCACGTGTTTATAACCCCCCGTTATGGCGATGTTCACACGGAGTTCACCAGCAATGCGTCAATGACTATATCAGAGGAGTAAATTGTTGTATATATATATCTACCTAGCTTTAGGCCGAACTTACTAATAGTAGGTTTGGTCGGTATGTGCCAGTCCTTGTTATAAAGGAAACACGTTGACATTAGGGGAAAAGTGTAGGTTCAGATCAGCCTGTACAACGGTTCAGTTCTATCGAATTAACCCTTTCTCACATACAACCTTTGTGGGGAAAAAGAGTCAAAGACCTGTGCACTCACTCTTATCTTGATGTAGTCCTCTGAATTCTACATTAACTCTTTCAGCGCCGAATTGTTTAAAGTAGACTCTTCCATATTTAAAATCGGGTCTTTCCATTCTCAATTTATGAAAGTTTTGGACTATGTTGGTAACCAAAAGGCAAACAATGCTGATTACAGGCGAGACATCTCGTTACGAAAACCTCAACATTGCCTGAGGCGCCGAAAGAGTTAAGGCGGAAATGTGTAGGTTCAGATCAGCCTGTGCATAGGTTCAGTTCTATCGAATTCAACACAGTTCTCTGGAAGTTTAAAACGAAACGAAGTGTGTAACTAGATAAGACTGCGCGGATGCACAGGCTGGTCTTGATCTAAACTGTTGTTCGGAAACGTCAAGTTGCACCTTTTGTGCATGAATGGTGGGGGCCCCACATATCCCTCTCAAATGTTTAGATAAACTGTCAACAAATATTCGTTAACACTTTCCCGCATACAACACATCTGCAGCAAACAACTTTGAAAACAAGTAGGCGGAAATATAGAATATCTCTCTCCAAAATAAAAGTTTAATTCGACTCGAAAACATTGTGGCAAAAGAGGATTTTCTTCTTTAGTCACAGTGTTTTAAATTTCAGCTGACATAATGTGTCTATATGTGGGAAAAGGTTAACATTTTTCGATATTATGTCGCATTGCTCTTTCTGAAATACTAGTGTTAGTGTATAATCTAAAACGTGTTATTACTGGACTTCATTGACCTCATGCTGACCTTAATGAAGAGATTGATAACATTATTATGTATATGTGTTTACATCAAACGTGTAATATATGTCATGTAAACACATATGCTGGGATAAATGACACAAACTTAACAGGTATGGGGTTTGTTTCAATTGCGTGTTTGGTATTTAACGCCGTTTTAAAAAGTGTTTGTAAGTTACATAACAACTTGTCTATGTATCCCGACAGCAGCGAGTCAGTCGTTAGTTATTTATCAGAAAGCTATTCAAATGTTTAAAACATTACGTGGACATGATTACCTACGGACATCATTTACTTTTCCATCTGATATGCATGCAATACTCTTACGTTCATCCACTTCATTCCAGTTGTATACACCAAAACCTAACTTGGAAATATACCGAAATACATTTATATTTTCCGGTTCATCAGTTTGGAATTCCCTTCCTTCATATATTCAAACCTCAACGTATATAATTATTCAGCATTTCAAATCCCAATATTTACGTTGGGTAAACCAATCTTAATTCGATGATAACCGTAGTACAATTGCAGTTCATGAAACTATGCACAATATTTGAATCTGTGGCTGTTCTACGATACAGTAATAGACATATAAATTTTAAGTCCATATTTATATATGCATGTAACATTGAGTTGTTCATATGTAACACACGTTTGATCACGTTTCGTTTCATTTTGTTTATGTTTGAGGCCCTCATGGAAGATTGACTTGCATACATGTATACTATGTCAAATGAGTGTCCTCTCTAAATAAAGCCTTTATTATTATTATTATTATTATTATTATTATTAAACCCACAATCCGGAGCGCCGAGGAGGAAAAAGCCATTACTGCCATTTATAAAGTCTTTGGAATGACCCGGCTGGGGTTATAATCGGCGATCTCTCGCACCCAAGGCGGACGGCGGACGCAGGCGGACGCTCTGCCACTACAGCACCGAGGCGGTCAACAGAGTATGAAAGCGCATGTCGAAGGCTTGTAACTAAAAACCTATTTTGAAAACCCTGGTTTAGGGGCAATTTCGACCCCTTTGCAAACAATCAATGCAAATTTAGGTGCCATTGATCAGAACGAGCAATGGCACCTAAATTTCCATTGTTTACCAAGAAAAATGTTTTAACGCCTATAAAGACTTTATGGCGAGGTGATTAACCATGGTAAAAAAAAATACAAATTTTAGTTACAACCGTTTCACGCCAATCCCTCGATGTATATCTTTATAATATGTTTACACAAAGGAAAGGATCAAGTCACAGGGACTTGCTCCTCTTAAAATAGATATTACCCTATATATGCATAGATATTAATATCTATGCATATATAGGGTAATATCTATTTTTAGATGAGCAAGTCCCTGTGATCAGGAGTATTTGGTTGAGTTGCATGATTATATCACAGACTGTTTCTTCAGCTGTATGGGGTCAAATTGCATAAGAATGATTCTACATGTCTAAGCAACGTCTCAATATTTGCTTAACCCTTTCCCACATATAGCAAATCTACAGCAGACGACTTTGAAAATTAAGCTAAACAATTGAAAATCTCTTAAAATAATATCATAGATTAGGGTTGAAAAGATGGTGAAAAAAGTAGAAATTGCTCATTATAAGTTGGAAAGGGTTAAATTATATTTGAGTCGTGTCCGGCGATTTGGGGTCTTATTGTCTCTCATCTACAAGATAATTTGCAAAAAGCAAAATGGGGCTACAATTCTAAATAAAGTGTCGACGGTGAATGCGATGGATAGATAGACAGTGAAGGAGCTGGACGGACAGTGAAGGCGCTGGATAGACAGGGCGGACATTTCACAGACTCGCCCGAGTCTTCACTGTACGCAGATGAATTAAGACCACAAGTCGCTAGATGCGTCGAATTGTATTACATGAGAGAGAGCATGTACACGTTGTTCAAATATTTGTTATACGAGTCGGATACAACAAAGGCTGATCTGGTTCAATAAAGCCAACTTTTACATTTTACTTTGAAATTTAATTGAAAACAGCGTAACCCTGGAAACACCAGAAGATGGTTATTCAGATATCTATACAGTGTATTGAGGGAATTTAACAGCTTTCTTCTTCACAATATTTATTCTATAAACAAACCAAACACAATGTCTCATTTAGACGATTCTTTTCAGAACCCGAAGCATATGGTATTGGGGTCAAAATGAGGATCTCAGAACGAGAAAAACGCCCCCTTTCATCTTAAGAACTAGCGGCTATAAAAGATCCTGTGAAAGATCCACGTACGCTTTACTGTAGGGTCACGTGTCTTCATGAAGGGCAATTAATTAAAACGCTATTCATAGCCACATCGATCCGGCCTAAAATGTTATTGTAATTTTCGCAAAAGTTGAAGTTCCGTTCGATTAACCCTTTCAGCGCCGAATTGTTTAAAATAGACTTTTCCATGTTCAAACTCGGACGATTCTATTTTCATGTTATAGGATTTTTGGAATATTTTTATAACTCACAGCCAAACAATGCAGATTTCAGGTGAGACAGCTCGTTACGAGCTGACTCACCTTAAATCTGTATTGTTTGCAAAAAGCTCAATATTGCCTTTGGCGCTGAAAGAGTTAACCTGTGTGTATGTAATGTACGGAACCTTTAACCACGTTCACTTATACTGCTTTCATAGGACTATATAAGAGGGAGGGAGTGAACAGGTCTTTTTCCCTACAATATTTCACTTACTACTGAACCAAATCCTATGTTGTGGGTACTCAACATAATCGTCTCACTGAGACGATTATGTTGAGTACCCACAACGTAGGGTTTAAATGTCAAATAGGGATTTTAGAATTTAAAAAATGCCCCTTATCTATAGCTCTGCTGCTATACAACATCATCTTTCATGGTTAATAATTTAACATTTCAGAGCTTATTTAAAATTCCAATACCCATATTTGACAATCAAACCTAAGATGAAGGTACTCAAAAGAATCGTCTCAGTGAGACGATTCTTTTGAGTACCCACAGCGTATGGTTTTGTTGAGTCACAAAGCAAGTATAGGTGGAAGATAAGTTTACTCCCCGTTATCTAGTCCTATGAAATTTGTTTTTGAATTATTAATGTGATAAGGTAATTTAATACCATCAGCATTCTTATATGTCGAACTATCGGTTCACCCACGTGTTTCGCCCTCTGTCTGAACTTTGTCTTCAGTGGTATTTAAAAGTGCTGAACTCCAGATTAAAGATAGTAAAGTCAAAGTTTTAAAACTGTTCAAAAGTTGTCTTGAAACACTATCATCATAATTTTGGGATAAAACTATAGAGTAATAATTTCACTTTGCAGTACAATAAACATCGATATATTGATCGTGTATGCTTCATTTTTACTTGGTAAACATACCCAGTAAGTCAAATTTTACATTTTCATGACTGTTTTTCAACATTTACTGCCAGAATAGTTTTGAACTATGTATTTACTTACTGGCAATATTTGCAGAAGTTTCAACATTTTCTAAATATTGATCTCCAACTAGAGATCAGCACCTTTAAACATTATTTGCGATCAACATTGACCAAGATCAGCCTAAACATTAGTACAACCTGATCCTGGTCGACTTGGTTCGCTTTCCATCATTCATTTATAAATTATTTTTATACGAGTGTTGATCAAAAGAGTTCGCGGAGAAGTGCCCCCAATTCTTAACTTTTCATAGCATTTTCGTAAAATCGCACATAAATGTAGATCACTGCTTAGTTTTAGATTTACAGATCCGTGTTCGTCGTGGAGAGTGGCACTTCCGGCGATTAAACCAAAAGGCGTCATAAAACGTATATATATATTATAACAGAGCTCTAGATAAGGGGCGTTTTGCATGTTCTAAAATCCTTATTTGACCCTCTAACCCTATGTTGTGGGTACTCAAAAGAATCGTCTCAGTGAGACGATTCTTTTGAGTACCCACAACATAGGGTTTACTTTAATAATAAGAGAGAAATTGTGGGGAAAAGAGCTGAATATCGTTCCTTATCTGGACCTCTGTATATATAGACAATAATGTTATTTCATACATGTGGGAAAGAGTTAAACCGTGGCATGTCAAATGTCGAGTTACATCCAGCTAATTACCCCCTTCATACCGGACGGCGACCATCCGCGACCGTACAGCGACCAGAAAATATACAAGGTTGCCGGCAAACGTAAACACAATTGCGAGAAATAGTCCCAAAATATTACAAAAACTTAAAAAAAAAGCCGCTCTCTTAACGTGACGTGAGCGAATATACCGCGTTCCAGGTCAGATCGGCGAACCTTGGCGTTTGTTTTGAACATGCTCAAAAATAAACGCCGTGTCTCGGCGATCATGGCGACCACAGCGAGATGTCTGGCGTTTCCACCACGCTTGTACCACGCTTATGGCGACATAGGGCCCCTTTTTCGTCGCCGTAGCAGCGCAGTGAGGACGCCAGCCTGGTCTGACGGGAGTATAAAGAAAGAAGTATTGGCATCCACATGCCAGCTCTGTCAGCTATGGTGTTGTATAATGTTCATGTATACTTTTGGTTATATTTCCTGTTTGTAAATATATGTATTTATACGAGTGAATATACATACTATTAAGTTATGTAACGTTTTAAACTAAATCAGCTCTACTGTGACAACACCAACCATTACAATATTTCAGACAAGATCAGATAAAGATCAACTGGTGCATTACTATTTACAAACCCCGGTAGCTCAGTCGGTAGCGCCACATGCTGTCAATCGAAGGGTTCTGAGTTCGAATCCCAGCTCGGTCAACTTTCATTCCGACATTTTACAAAAGCCAATGCGACAAGCAGCCAGTTGCTTGGAAAGACTGTTATTTTGGAGAACTGATGTGGGAAAGCCAGAAAGAACACTTAAGGTAAAAAGGCCACATTGCTATAACTGAAATATCGTTGAAAACGATGTTAACTTTTGAATAATCAAACAAAATATATACTGTTTGTCAGTTTACTTGTTGTCTGAATTTAGCTGTTTGCTTAAAGCCATGGTTGGTTTTCTTTCAGCGGTGCTCTTAAAAGTCTTTCATAAGGGTACATCTGACAAAATGTGTATGTTTTAACCTTTTACTCATACAACAAATCTGCAGGAGACGACTTTGAAATGATCATGTACAACATATGGAAAATCTCTATAAATGATAGTATGATTATCGAATAGAGTTGAAATCATTGTGACAAATGAAGAAATTGCTCATTATGAGCAATTTCTCCATTTGCCACTATGATTTCAAAAGTCTGTCTGCTTTAGAGGCGCCAGAAAGCCTCTACATGAGGGGAAGTGTTAAACCTTCACTCATACAACAAATCTGCACCAGACGACATTGAAAACATGAAGGGAAAAACATGGTAAATCTCCGTTGATGAAAGTATCATTATTTCACAGAATTATTGATTGATTGATTGGGGTTTAACGCCGTTTTTAACAATTTCTCAGTTATATCACGGCGGCCAGTTCACCTACTCATGCATTTCCTGGTTTTCTCACACCAGTACTCCACACAACAATCTTCCAAAGCAACTGGCTGCTTTTCCACATAGACTTAGCCCATTGGTGGAAGAGGAATGACGCATGTCGCATTGACAATCAATGTCAATCCTCGGAAAGAAAGTTGGCCGAGCCGGGATTCGAACTCACAACCCCTGGATTGATAGCCGGGGCCCTACCGACTGAGCTACAAGGGGCTCGGCTTCACAGAATTAGAAAATTGTTGCAAAAAAGAGAAATTTATCATTTTCACGTTAATGTTTCTTAAAATCGTCTGTTGCAAAATGTGTTGAATGTGGGAAAGGATTAATTTATTCTCTTTTTATATAAAGTAATTCAATGGAAATTAATGGGAACTTTATAAATCGTCAATAGATTTAAATGGGTGTAACTTTTACCTTGTAAACTTAAAGATACGAAAACATGTTTAAGTATTTTCAAACCCAACGCAGTAATTTCGAAACCACTTTTATCTCGAGTTTATGACTCGCACACTAATTTTAAGTGGCTACCTTTTATTCGACCGATGTGTATTACCGAATCATACACGAAAAATGGGAATACACAATCAAGATTTTTCCCCACTTTATATGTACAAAGTTTACAAACCGATTAAAGAATCCAAGAGATGTATCTCTTAGTGCAAGAACTTAGATAATAGAGTTTATGACTCGCACACTAATTTAAGTGGCTACCTTTCATTCGACCGATGTGTATTACCGAATCATACACGAAAAAGGGGGAATACACAATCAAGCTTTTTTTCCACTTTATATGTACAAAGTTTACAAACCGATTCAAGAATCCAAGAGATGTGTCTCTTAGTGCAAGAACTTAGATAAAGGACTTCTTAAACATTCAGACATCTTCCTTCTTCTTCATCTCATTAACAACCCTTTCCCGCATACGTACGCTTTCTGACGCCTTTTCAGCAGACGACTTTTGAAAATACTGTGACAAAAGGAGAAATTGCTCAATTTGAGCAATTTCTACTTTTGCCACAATGTTGTTTATCTTTATTCAATAATTGTTCTTTCATTTATAATGATTTTCTATAATATTTGACTAAATATTTTCAAAGTTGTCTGCAGTAGATTCGTTATATGTATAGGAACGGGGGTTCAGACCTTTCTGATGTGAGCAAACTTCATAAGATTGGACTGATTCTGAGAAAAATGGCTGTACACTCTTTACAGACAAACATTGACGAATTTCACTTTATCTTTGGTATGTGATATACATCTTCGTAACAGGCAAACATACATCAACAAGATATATTGGAAAAACCCACGTGTATATCTTGTTAAATTCAGCAAAAAAAATTGAAGTATTAAATCTATGTGTTTCAGTTTATATTCATGATTGTTATAAAGAACGAAATGAAAATCTTTATAATAATGCTTGATCCAATCAACATTTCTCTACATAAATTAATTTGATTGATCATCTTGTTTTTTTCTTTTTTTTTCTTCTTGTATTTTTATTTGTGAATTTATTGTATTTTGATTCGAAACATTGTATGTAAATACATGTGTATTATCGATAACTATGTTCTATGTTCTCATGCATACATAATAATGTTTACATGAATGATAAATCTGTTTATACATAAGACGGGACGGTACAGGTAAACCAGGCAGGTTATTTGACCTACAGATTTACGAATTGTGGTTTTACTTCGGGGGTTATTTACTTCGGGGGTTAACCATAAACGAAATATTTACCTTTACGTGAAAAGATCGGGATAAAGTGTGGTTTAATTAACCCTTTCCCACCTGTAGACGCATTTTGACGCAATAGCAGTAAACGACTTTTGAAAACATTGTGGCCAAAGGTGAAATGAGCAATTTCTTCCTTGTCCACAATGTTTCCAACTTGATTTAACAATTAAGCTATCTTTTATGGAGATTTTTCAGGTTTTTGTCACTGTTTGCTGCAGATTTGTTGCATGTGGGAAATGTGGTTTAAAGATAAATTAGGAGAGTTTTAGATACCCGCAATCGATGAGTGTTGAAAAGTGTACGAGTATGGTTGTTTGTATCTTAAATTAATTTATTCGATTGTTTAGATTTTAGTTATTTATTCGATTGTTTGTATTTTATAGTTATTTATTCGATTGTTTGTATTTTATAGTTATTTATTCGATTTTTTTGTTTCTATTTCAGTTATTTATTCCATTGTTTGTATTTTATAGTTATTTATTCGATTGTTTGTTTGTATTTCATAGTTATTTATTCGATTGTTTGTATTTTATAGTTATTTATTCCATTGTTTGTAAATTGTTTTGTGCCTACTCCATATCCTAAACACCAAGAACGGACCTTTACGGAGATCGAACCCGCGATGCTCCGCTGCCGAGGTGGACCTTCTACAGCTATCCCCCATTGAGGCGGTCTTCAGAAAGATAATATTTAACATGAATGTAAAAACCCGAAATCTTTTAGAATTCTATGAAAACACGTTCACGTTTGTTTCAGAAAATAAATGTAAAACAAAATTGCAGTGACGATGGTTTCTTTTGTAACAGTCTTCTTAAAAGTTAAAATAGTTTTTTTCATTTAAACGAACTATTATACACGTAGAGAGACGTTTGTTACAACCCTCGAATTCCAAGTTGTAATTGTACTGAGATTGGATGTTACTTGATCAAGTTAACGAAAAGAAAGAAATGTTAAAACATTTAAAGTGCCAGGGTCATTACTTCTAAACAACACTGCATAGATTGTTTATTGTATTCAAGCTTGCCGCATGACTTGCATATTTAGCTTCTATCGCGGAAGAGAATACATACCTGTTGTAAGGTCCGCCATTAAAAATGTTTCACAATTTCACAATCCAATAATTTAGAAATAAAAAGACACATGTGCGCATTTCTGATTTAAACGAAATATGTACAAAAATAAAAAACTTCTTTCATCGACAACCCGCAGAGATATGTTTAACTCCGTTCAGCGTATTGCATCCCATATGAATAAATGAATGCTAACAAAACAAAAATCGTTACAAAGACAGAATAAATACTTGTAAATAATACCGTTCGTAAAAAAAAAATCCTCGTTTAAAACAATTCCTCCTCTTCCCACGTTCTTTAATAAACGTTTTGTCTTCCGTACATGCGACTACAGACGCGTATAAATCCGGTAAGGGGATCCAGCAAAATAATCCTCAAGTATCCGGTATGCATGACACGCCCTTTCCAGTTACGTGTTCAAAGCATCACGAGCAGGAAGTATTAGTGCGCTAATTTCTGTCAGAATTTTCTATCAAACCCGATAGCGAACACTACTGACATTTTATCTACGAATTGTTGTCATGGCAAATTTATGGCATTTTATTGTCATCTTTGACAGTAAAATAATAGTATAAATGTTCTCCGAAACGTGGAATGATATAGGCCGTTATTTAGAGTGTCGTTGAACCAATTTGAAATGAACAAAGACGAAGAAATTTGGACAATATGAATGCACAGTTAGATCTTAATCTACACTCGTCACAAAAAAAAATCTTAGGTTAACCGGATAAAACATCTCGAGGGCTTGGCTTGAAACGGTTGTAACTAAAATTGGTATTTTTTTTACCAAGGTTAATTACCTCACCATAAAGTCTTTATAAACTTGTGTTGAATAATTTTTCTTGGTAAATAATGGAAATTTAGGTGCCATTGCTCGTTCTGAGCAATGGCACCTAAATTTGCATTGTTTACAAAGGGGTCGAAATTGCCCCTAAATCTGGGTTTTCAAAATAGGTTTTTAGTTACAACTGTTTCACGCCAAGCCCTCGATCTCAAATGATCTGTATTTTAAGGCTATAAAATGTACATGGCTATAAACTGTATTCTATATTCACTCCGCTGTAAGATTGGTTATTTACAACAAATCCACCTGAAATTTCAAGCATTTGAGGACGTTTTTGGAAGATTTTGAGGTCTCGATATTGTTATTCTTCCTTAATCGAATCGGCAATGGCGTTCTCCTTTCGTTGTTTCTACTTTTATGTGCTTGTCTAGACCAAAATATCAATAAATCTTGAAATCTACATATTTCGATTTTTTAATGGAAAAATTAACCACTTCGTCATTATCAGAGGAAATATATAGAAATAATTTAGATGTGTAAATGTGTAAAGGATCGTAAAAACAATGTTTACTTAACAAAGAACGAAAACAATAAGTCGAGGTCAATGCATTTCAAATGAAAAAAAAATGTCATTTAGTTTTGAGAAATTATTGCGCAATAAATACTGTGTACGTATCTGCATTTTAACAAAATATTTTTAAAACAATGTACTTATCTTTTTCAATAATTCGAATAATAATAATTCGCCGCAAAAAAAAATGCTTTTAATTTAAAATAAAAACAAAAAAAACATTCATATTTATAAGCTAAAAGTTTCTCTACCAAGCCCCAATCCGCAATTATATAATTCGAAGAATATCGTATATTCTAGACAGATTTTGATTTATAACTAAACAGTCTCAACTGTTTATGTATTCATATATTCATACGCGCGTGCATAATCTAGACATAGTTAAAACGAGGACTATGTAGTTCTGTATTACCGAGAGTCTATATAACATACATGTATATGGGCGGCGGAACTCGATTTGGGGGTCTTATTGCATTTGTGCGTGGTGAAGAACTCACTGTCCGTCAGGCATGTATATATACACCAGTTCGACTGTTCAATCAACGAACTAGATAAACGTCTCATTCTCATTCTCCTCTTACATTATGTTAGCGAAGTTCAAATCATAGCAGTTTATCCCCCAAAACAACTGATTTGTTTCCTTTTTCTCTTTAAATGACCATGAAATGATGTATTTATTTGTTTGTACTACACGATGCACGTATATGGATACGTAAATAAAACCTATCTATCTATGTAAGTGATATAGACCTAGATGGAGATGTACTCGTATATCGTTTGCGGAAGCATGGTCCTCGGTGAGCAGGTTTCGGTACATACATTGTTTACAACTATATAAACGCATATCTTATCATACATGATAACACGATAAAACAACTAAGAATCTGCTTATGGTAAATATCTAAATGTCAATGCAACAATCAAAGAGTAGAGTTAATATAATAATATTGTAGAGCTCTAGGTGAGAAGAGTATTTCAATCCCCGAATCCTTATTTGACCCTCAAACCCTATGTTGTGGGTACTCAAAAGAATCGTCTCAGTGAGACGATTCTTTTGAGTACCCACAACATAGGATTTAGTGGAGTCGTAAGAGATATATGGATGGGAAAAGACAAGTTCACTCGTCCTTATCTAGTCCTAGTTTGCTAATGCACTCATCTACCTCTCTATAACCGTTTGCCTACATTAACTTATATATTGCTTAACTGAATGAATAAATATGTTTAAACTAATCTCCTTATGAAGCCACAATACGCAAACAGACCTCAAGTCGAAACACACAGTGGTACATGTATACATGTATATATGTCAAAAGGGTCATAGGGAGATCAAACACGCCCATGTAACGCCCAACCACAGTTACAATAACCCGTATCCTGGAGTATACGACCTTTATACATAAAAAAAAACATTTGCTGGTATTGCTAAGCACGAGGTTCAACGACAATAGCAAACAATAAAGACCAAGCAGTATGTGACTTTATTAAATTAAACAACAGATGCTGGTATTGTTTAGCAAGAGTTTCGAAGCAAATTCGATTGATTGATTGATTGGGGTTTAACGCCGTTTTTAACAATTTTTCAGTCATATCACGGCGGCCAGTTCACCTACTCGTGCATTTCCTGGGTTTCTCACACCAGTACTCCACACAACAATCTTCCCAAGCAACTGGCTGCTTTTCCACATAGACTTAGCCCATTGGTGGAAGACGAATGACGCATGTCGCATTGACTTTTGTCAATCCTCGGACAGAAAGTTGGCCGAGCCGGGATTCGAACTCACAACCCCTGGATGAAGCAAATTCGAAGCAAATTGTGAACAATTAAGACCAAGATTAGCCTGCACATTCGCGCAGTCCAATCTTGGTCTTGCTCGTGCGCTACTCATTCAGACATATATAAGAACTTGTATATACTAACAGGTATCGTGTATTTTTAGTGCTACCGGTTGCAGAAATTTAGAAGGATAAGTGTTAATATAAAGTCAAAATATGTGCATTTATAGTAGGGGTTATTTATACTCTAGCTAGTAATAGATATAGATCTAATATAAAATAGACAATATATAACATGTATATACTTCATACAAAATATATAGGTAAATTTCACCACCAATTATTCACGCCTGCACAATGATATTTAATTTTAAAAACGGACTTATTACAGGTGTTCTATCAATAATGAGTAGTCTTTTATCTACAGAGAAATGTTATAGGGAAACATAATACCCATTCTTTGTAGCAATGTGGTGATTTATAAGTGTTAGCTAAATACCATGCAATGGAAGAAAAACCTACATTTACGGAATGGTGAAAAGTATTCCAGGACTCATTGTGAAAAACAAATGCGTTAAAATTAATTTCGCCCAAGGTCTTGATACGGATAAAACTTGAAGACAAATGTAATACAACATAACATAACATAAACTTTATTTAACAATAAGCAGTATAGCTCATAGTAAAAAAAATGAAAACAAACTAACATACAGTGGAAAATGGCGTGGTACATATTTACATGTACATGTATACACACCATTATAGGTGTAAACGTGAGATGAGAGTACTGCTTATAGGACATGCTAATTTTTTTTCTGGTGCATAAGTACTCTTCTAAACAGCAACAGCATGGGGGCATTTGATTTTGAAAACATTTCGAGGGCTTGAAGTGAAACGGTTGTAACTAAAAACCTATTTTGAAAACCCTGGTTTAGGGGGAAATTTTGACCCCTTTGTAAACAATGCAAATGTAGGTGCCATTGCTCAGAACGAGCAATGGCACCTAAATTTCCATTGTTTACCAAGAAAAATGATTCAACGCTTTTAAAGACGTTATGGCGAGGTGATTAACCTTGATAAAAAAAATACCAATTTTAGTTACAACCGTTTTACACCAAGCCCTCGATTTGGTTTATACAGCATACATTAGCACATATAATACCTTGCGTGATTTTCAGTACGTAATTAATTGATAAAAGTAAGTCACATGATTGGATTCGAATGCAAGATTTGCAGTCACTTTTTATAATATTAGTCGCAAAACATTTTTTTCCCTTTCGCGAGGGTAAAATACTTCCTGTCGAAAGGAATATACATGAAGCGGTATTGAACACACATGACCTTTCTTAAATGGAAGTGTGGGTAATCCTGATAACAAAATATAACATGGACCGCATCGCTGGCAAAGGAAAATCAAGAATCAACACTTCGCGACCATGAAAGAGTCAGATCAGCAGTGTCACCGACTACAGGTATAAGAGGACTAGATACAAGGGAGTGAACAGATCTTTCCCCCACAATATTTCTCTTATTACTCAACCAAATCCTATGATGTGGGTACTCAAAAGAATCGTCTCACTGAGACGATTCTTTTGAGTACCCACAACATTGGGTTTGAATGTCAAATAAGGATTTTAGAACATGAAAAATGCTCTTATCTAAAGCTCTAATTTATTACTATTTTAATTTAATTTGATTATTAGTTATTGAAAAGAAATATCCTTCGAAGCTTCTAGAGATTTGGTTAGTTCACATGAACACTGCATTCGTGTGTGGGTTGATTTTATATTAACCCGTTAGACCATACAGCATATACAAGTATTATAGACGCATTTATAGCAGCCGACTTTCGAAAAGGTAGTACCAACAAGAAGAAACTGATCATAGAAAGCAATGTTTCCCTCTGCCACATTGTTTTCAACTTGTTAATGACACTTTCATTTATATAGAATAGAATAGAAGAAGAACAGAAGTTGTATTCAAATAACTTAAACACATATTGTTTATCGTCAAAATATAAGCAATATACATGAGCATATATTGAGATTTTGCCTGAATGTTTGGACTTTCTTCGCAGGTGGTCTTAAATTGCAGGATCATTTTTACTCAGTTAAAGAGTAATTGGGAAATTAAAAGTGTGGTTGCTATAACAGGGAATCGCTATTCTAAGGTGGTCTTTAGAACAGGTTTGACTGTATGCCACTTCAATATGCGTGCAATAAAGTTGGCTTCTAAGTCGAGAGTGCGAGGTTTAAAGGATGTTACTAAAGGATATTGAGTCCTTCATATCAATTATTTTTGTCGATAAAACGTTTTTACAGTTGGCTTTTAAGTCGAGGGAATGAGTTTTGATGGATGTTACCAAATAGATAAGTCCTTTGTATCAATTATTTTGTTGATAAAACATTTTTGTCTTATCTTCAAATGTCTACGAGGTACACTAGAGCTACGTCATGCGACTTTGGGTCTTAATGCATCTACACACAGTAACAACTACAGTTCAAGTTTTAGTGTCAAAATATCGAGGGCTTGGTTTGAAACGGTTGTAACTTAAAACCTACTTTGAAAACCCTAGTTTAGGGGCCATTTTGACCATTTTGTAAATAATACAAATTTAGGTGCCATTGCTCAGAACGAGCAATGGCACATAAATGTCCTTGTTTACCAAGAAAAAATGATTTAACGCTTATAAAGACTTTATGGCGAGGTGATTAACCTTGGTAAAAAAAATATAGATTTTAGTTACAACCGTTTCACGCCAAGCCCGGCCTCGATATACATCTCAAACTAAATTACATACATACGAGAGTGAAGGCTCCGGTGAGTCTGTGTGGACTCATAGGATCGAGTGAGTCTACACTGTTCGAAAATGCATTAACCTTTTTCCACATTAAATAAATCAGCAGCAGACGACTTTGAAAACGTCTAGCATAAACTGTTGAATATCTCCTCAAATGAAGGTGTAATCAGTTAACCGAGTTGAAAACGCATTGTGCAAAGACGAAAATTCTACTTTTGCAACAATGTTTTCGAGGGTTGCGTCAATATGCGCCTATAAAACGGGAAAACCGCTAGACGCGACTCACCTATATTTTATATAAGCCATTCCACGAGAAAACCAACATTATTGACTCTGCGCACAAAGTACCGACCAGGATCAGCCTAATCAGGACCCACAGGCTAATCCGATCCGAGCAGAAACTGTTCGCCTCCTATGGATTTTCTGTTTCAGGAATCTTTACTCTATACCTCTATCCAACCAAGACGTAATGTGTCGGCCCGGATTAGCCTGCGCATGCTGATCTGGGTCGATACATTACGCAGAGTTCATAATGTTGGTTTTCTCGTGGAACGGCTCATATATATTATCATGACGCCATACACATATATGTATGTATCTTCAACGTTCTAGAATTGTGTTGCTCATTTCCGCCAAACTAATCGTGTCGTTATATGAAGCAATATGATACTAAAGCAAATAGTTATGTATTCCAAATTTGACAGGTTTATACAAATTGAAAGATCATTAACCTAATGCCAAAAAAAAATCCCCAAAAAACACCAATTTATTTGTTTTTCTTACAAAAATAACTAAAAGCCCCATGGGGTCGGGTATTATTTATTACTTTTTTGTTGATGTGGATACACATGTCACTTTAATAAAATATTTACTAACATAGACATTTCCATCATTTGTTTTAAGACAACACACAACAGAACACAACTCTTTATTTTGGACTTAAACAAGAAGTTTCTCGTCCATACATGATTAAAAAAAAATTCAGGTCATACGAGTAAAAACATCTATATGAAATTAAATTATACACAAATATATAAACATATAAACATGTACATACATACAATACATATACACTCATACATACATTACACACATACATAAACCAATACTAATACTGATAATAATATTAATATTGCTCATTATACTACATCTATTACATCGAGACATACACATGGCTGATGGCCGATGAATTATGCAAAGTATAGATTTGATTAAATTACATGCAAGTCATAATTATACTCATATTTGCACAAAGGTCATGTTCTGGTTAATATTGTTAATTTAAATAATAATTTATTTACATCTTCATTTCTATGTTAAATCATATAAAAGTTACCTTGATGGAACAATCTTTTGACCAATCTGCACAGCGGGAAATATTAACCCTTTCCCTCATACGACAAAATTGCAGCAGACGACTTTGAACATATTTTGTCAAAAAATAGAAAATCTCTATAATTGAACGCTAACCTATGACTAAAAGTGGAAAACATTGTGGCAAAAGGTGAAATTGCTCGCTTTGAGCAATTTCTTCTTGTGTCACTATGTTTTCAAAAAGCTGTTTGCTGCAGAGGCGTCAAAAAGCGTCTATATGTGGGAAAAGGTTAATAAATGGGGAAAATATTAAACAACACTGGCAACAATATTTCTCCCTCTATCTTAAAATCATTCTTTAATTTCCCTATATTACCAATTCCTCCCTTCAGATATTTTCAATTGCACAGGAAGGGATTTATTAGTAACGCCAGTATTCAACGTGTCAACAAAACGGCGGCAAGGTCACCTACCCATGATTTTCCAAGCAACCGGATGCTTTTCCTAGTATCAGAGCAGTCTGCAATTCTTCATACGACAATTCTGCAGCAGACGACTTTGAACATATTTTGTCAAAAAAATGGTAAATCTCTATAATTGAATGGATAACCTATGACTAAAAGTGGAAAACATTGTGGCAAAAGGAGAAATTGCTCGTTTTAAGCAATTTCTTCTTTTGTCACTATGTTTTCAAAAAGCCGTCAGCTGAAGAGGCCTCGGAAAGCGTCATTATGAGGGAAAGGATTAAATACCTTCATTTTGAAATTATCTTTGTTTGAGTTTCATGTTCTATAATCTAGACGAAGCCCATAGCTCCATACTATCTTCACATGATTGAAAATTAATTCTATGTGTACTTCATGCCATAATTTTTCATTGAAATTTGCATGTTGTTAAATTTAATGTTTGTGTGTGTTATATTATTGAAGGCCATATGAAAATAAGATATGCATAGCCATTGTTAAGTTGTCTGTATGTGTCTTAGATGTTGCCTTCAAAAAAATAAAGATATTATTATTATAGCTCCAGTAAACCCGTCCTCAGCGTATTAACGGCGTGTGCAGATTCAGATTTGTCTGCGCCTTCATGCTAACTGATTCAAACGCACACTGTTTGTCGAAATCTTCATCAAACTTCGTATTCATTTTACACCGGTTAACCACTAGTCGCAAATACCCATCCGCGGTACCCAGGCTATTCATTAAATATATGATATACCCTGGGTAAATTGGCTGTGAAAATCTCGTACTCATGGATAATTTATGAGGTGAAATGCAGCCACTTGATTGGCCGCATGACACAAACCTCATGCGATACGAAAAATTACAGTGTAGTTACGGAGGAAATCGTGGTGCATGCTTTACGAAGTTTCGCTAGCCAATTTGCCCAGGTATATCATATATTTTATAAATAGCCTGGGTGCCGAGGATGCAAGTACCACACATGTGATTGATTTTCCCCACGGACGGGGGGGGGGGGGGGGGGGGGGGGGGGGGAGGGGGGTGGGGTTATACTAGAAGTTAACTGTGTAAGGTACGTGATCTACACACATTGACTATAGAGTGGACATTTATAATCAATACTGAAGTTGGGAACAACATGGCTGATGGAGCGCTAGTCCACTGTCAACATGAACTGTTATCGCTTTTTGCCTTGTCTATGTATAATAAACCCTTTCATACATGTATACAACTAACCTGTAGCAGATTCCTATATCATTAATAAGCATCTCCAAAAGAAATACTTTTATTATTGATACAGTTCGTAACACCATGGCAAGGAAGATATTGCTCATTATGAGCCCCTTCTTCTGTTGTCGCAATGTTTTCAAAAGCTTGTCTGCTGAAGATACGTCAGAATACTTTGACGTGGACAAGGGTTTTTTTAATATGAATGTGTGTTTTATATCCTAGAGAAAAAGGCGTTCGTAGATTTTATAACGTTACTTTTATCCGCCCGTGTGTCTCGTGACGATACAGATTTCTGTTTGTGGGCTGCACTTGGAAATCATGTTTACATAAATTACTGTCATAATTACATAGAAATGATGTGACCATTATTAGTGGGCATATCTTATGAAACGTCTGTGGATTTTAAGAAGTAAAGAGTCCTTCAAGTTTAATTTTTAAAATTTCTGGAAAGAAAATATTGATTGATTGATAGATTGGTGTATTTACGCGACTTTCATCCGTTGTTCAGTTATATCACGGCGTTTCTTGTGAATATTTCAATACTTCTGGTCCATTACACCTGACACCAGTCAGTCAGTCGTAATGCTAACTTACACCAGTTAGTCAGTCGTAATGCTTACTTACACCAGTTAGTCAGTCGTAATGCTAACTTACACCAGTTAGTCAGTCGTAATGCTAACTTACACCAGTTAGTCAGTCGTAATGCTAACTTACACCAGTCAGTCAGTCGTAATGCTAACTTACACCAGTTAGTTAGTCGTAATGCTAACTTACACCAGTTAGTCAGTCGTAATGCTAACTTACACCAGTTAGTCAGTCGTAATGCTAACTTACACCAGTTAGTCAGTCGTAATGCTAACCTAGCCTAGGAAGGGCAGCCGTCAGCTGCAGAGGCGCCAGAAAGCGTCTATATGAGGGAAAGGGTTAAAGTCTGAGAAAAATATTGCATGCGTCCTAATACCGGTGATGGAAAATACATTAACTGAGTTTTTAGAGGACGGAAGCCTTATAAACAATGGTATCTATATTTCGTTTGCCCACTTTATTTTCCTGAACTTGTTACAGCTCTTAACGAAATATTATTTGCATCGAAAAAAATACTTATTACGTTTGTAAAATAAAGTTTATTCTCAATATCAAAACAAGTTACAGAATGGAATGGTAATGAATAAAGACTATTGAATAATCATGTTGGTTACTCGCTATATCGAGGGCTTGGCGTGAAACGGTTTAACTCAAAACCTATTTTGAAAACCCTAGTTAAGGGGCAATTTTGACCCCTTTGTAAACAATGCAAATGCTCAAAGTGAGCAATGGCACTTAAATTTCCATTGTTTACCAAGAAAAATGATTTAACACTTATAAAAACTTTATGGCGAGGTGATTAACCTTGGGTAAACAAATACCAATTCTAGTTACAACCATTTCTCGCCAAGCCCTCGTATATAATAATTTATTAACTTACTTAATATTTAATCCTCTCTTTAGTCAATCAAGGAATTCGGCAATATTGTGAGGCAAAAGAGAAATTGCTCAAAATATCAATTTTGAAGAAAGAATCCGAACACAGCGTAGTAATGGAGAGTGTAGATTCAGATTTGTCTGCGCCATCATGCTTTCTGGTTCAATTGCACAATGGTTGCCAAAAGCTTCTAGAAACTTTGTATCCAGTTAATCTGGGTGTACACTTATCGCAAATGTCATGTGATTAGATTTCCTAAAGTATGACTGAGTATGACTCAGATGTAGATTTTATACGACGGTTGTATGCTTACGCATTAAGGAGATCAGTTATACAGGAATCTCTGTACTAAAGGTATTTCGTAATTAATATTTACTTGTTCAAAGTAAATTATTTAGGTGATACTCTCCTATTTGATACACCAATAGAAGAAAACTAGTAATTTTGTCATTTTACGTATAAATAGAATCAGTCCGCTTAAATGTTGGGGGTGTGAACTTTATTTAAATATCATATTGTATAGTTTCTTTTCATTAATTTAGAAAAAATATGTTTATACACATGAAAGATCACTCATTGGAAGAGAACAATATGGTCTTTATTCACAGGTGGTCTTTAATAACAGGGTCATTTATGCAGAAAACGAGTAATTGGGAAATTAAAAGTGTGGTTGCAACAGACAGGTAATTGCTAAACAAACGTGGGGTTTTTGCACAGGATTGACTGTATATCAATAATCTAAGAAGGAACATTCTATTTTTCCTTCCAGAAATTAAACCGTTAAAATTAGTTTACAATTTTTGCGAAAACTTTAATGTTTGGCTAATCGCAATATATGTTATAAATAGGATTATATGTACAAACTACGGTCAAAAGGGCGACGCTCTGTCAAAACCAACCGTAATCCTTTTGCGATCAGTGTAGATCCAGATCAGTCAATGCATCCGTCGTTTACTGATCTTTACAGCAGCATCCATGGATCTCCTTAGCATAAATACGCCGACATGTCTGAGTCCAAACACATCAGGGACTACTAATACGTTTTAGTAGACCAGAACACCTGTAATATTTACGTTTTAAAAGTTTGGTTTTCTCAGGGCATCCTTTAAACCGCTAATAACTAATTTTAAGCAATGGGCAGTAATAGCGTAGCTTTTTCTTTTAACTCTTTCAGCGCCAAAGGCAATATTGAGCTTTTTGCAAACAATACAGATTCAGGTGAGTCAGCTCGTAACGAGCTGTCTCACCTGAAATCTGCATTGTTTGGCTGTGAGTTATAAAGATATTCCAAAAATCCTATAACATGAACATAGAGCCGTCCGAGTTTGAACATGGAAGAGTCTACTTTAAACAATTCGGCGCTGAAAGGGTTAACCACTCCACGTTTGCAAAGTACATTGAAGTGATTCGGTAAGAAGAAAGTTTGCAATATTATTAATGTAGACCATTCGTATTGGATTTAAAATGAGGAACGTTTTTACGTTTAATTATAAAGATAACCTGTTTACTTGTTATGACTTGTAAAGAGCTGTTGAAAAATACAATGTACATTTTATATTTATAAAACATAAGATGTTTCACAATCCTTTCCTACGTTCAATGAAACGGCATTTTAAAATGTTCAGGCTCGTTTTGTTCGAAAGGAAAACATGGTGGTGGAAATCTGACGAATGTTCTACATGATCTCCATGTTTCACAAGGCCGTATGACGCAAACAGATAAGTGAATTATATGGACGTAAGGCCATATAAAATGAATGTCGTGTATGCAATTGGGTAAAATACGATTACAATTTCTCATAGATTTTCCGATATTTGATTGTATGTGATTGTCAAAACTGTAGTTAAAATCTAAATGTATAATGTATGTAATTGTGTTATGTATATGTACATGTATGTTTTAAAAGACCTGCCATTTCTGTAGTATGTATATAAGTATATGAATGGGGTTGCTGAGGTGACTATGGGCGTGTATGCTTAATGTGAATTAAAATGTCTGTTCTGTTAGATAAATCCATAAAGTAAATGCCGTCGCTTGAGAGTTCTCTACGATATATGAACCGTGCCACGAGAAAACCAACATTATGGAATATGCGTAATGTATCGACCCAGATCAGCCGGCGCAGGCTAATCCCGGAAGACATATTCCGTCTCAGGGGGATAGAGGTATAGAGTAATGATTCCTGAAACAGAAAATCGACAGGAGGTGATAAGTGTCGGTCCGGGTTAACCTGCGCGGCATGAATGAATGAAGGCTGATCCGGCCGGATACTTTACACAATGTTGGTTTTCTCCTGGAAGGGGCTCATATATCACGGTCAATAGACAAACTGACCTGGTTCCATGTCATTGTAAAAAAGGCATCTCGATTTGTGTACGTGATCATAATATCAGACCAGTAAGCTATTTACATGTTATTCTGATTTCTTTTGTTTTCTAATTAATGTTACCATGGAAACATGTTGTTTTTATTCTTTGTATGTCTTATTGATTTATAGATGTATAAAATGGGGTCACTAGACATAGCTATATTTTCTTTAATGTTGATCGGGAATTTTAGTTTGATACATGTGATCACTCTATTGAAAACAGTTTTTGACATGATTTATTGTTTGTATGAAGCTTTCACCTCCATGTTACAAAAACATTTTTTTTTACCAAGAAAAGATAAAAATTGAGCTCCAAAATTGTGGTTGTTTGCATATATAAGATATTTTACTTTGAAAATATGCAAACAACTCAAAAATTGAATTGCGCTCATTTGGTCCCGTTTTTTTTTCAGTCACAGCCACGTATCGAGGGCTTAGCGTGAAACGGTTGTAAGTAAAATAGGTATTTTTTTACCAAGATTATTCACCACGCCATACAGTCTTTATAATCGTTAAATCATTGTTCTTGGTAAACAATGGAAATTTAGGTGTCATTGCTCGTTCTGAGCAATGGCACCAGAACGAGCAATGACACCTAAATTTGCATTGTTTACAAAAGGGTCAAAATTGCCCCTAAACCAGGGTTTTCAAAATAGATTTTTAGTTACAACCGTTTCACGCCAATCCCTCGATAAAGTGAAGAGTAATCTTGAACATGTAAAACTTGACAATTCAATACTTGACTATACTTATCTATATATACTGGTTTTTATGCAACGCTTGCCATTATGATGACGTACATTCATTCGTATCAAGCATACATGTGACAAGTTGTGGGATAAATGACACAGTTCAAATTAGACGAAAATGATTGACCTGCATTAGTATATGAGCGGTGCGGGTTCGATCCCCAGTCGCGGCACTACGGTCATGGTGGAGTGCCCTTGGGCAAGGCACATTTTCTAGCCTAGTTCTGGTTTGTTTACCCAGGGATCATGAATAAGTGAACTGTCGCCGTGAAATAACTGAAATAATGTTGAAAGCGGCGTAAAACCCCAATAAATAAATAAATAAATAAATATGAGCGGTGCTCTGTGAGTTGCAATCGTTTTAAGCATTTTAGACACGTGTAGATCCATACCATCGAGATCTGGTTCTGCATAGGAGTTTTATTTCTTTTCGAGAAACTTCTGAAAAGCAGTATCCCTTAGGGTGGTATGCACATGCAGGTGTGTGTAGCCCCCGCCCCCATGTGTACAATACTTCCGACAGTGTTGGGTTTCCTGAGGTTTCGCTTGTATATATGTGCACAGGTCAGAATCGAGTGTGTTTTGTTTTGTTTATAAAATATAGAACGTACGTTGGGTTTCTCGGAAAAGTCCGGAAATAATACAAAAATATTTTGAGCGAAGCAGATGCCGAAATGAGATTGAAAACATGTAATATTTTATGGAAAACCGTTTTCACTTTTAGACGCTTTCTGACGCCTCTGCAGCAGACGGCTATTTGAAAACATAGTGACAAAAGAAGAAATTGCACAAAACGTGCAATTTCTCCTTTTGACACAATGTTTTCCACTTTTAGTCATAGGTTATCCATTCAATTATAGAGATTTTCTATTTTTTAACAAACTACGTTCAAAGTCGTCTGCTTCATAATTGTCGTATGAGGGAAAGGAAATACTATTTGGGTCTTCCAACGTATACTAGAAGTTTTGATTGTATCGTCTTCGTTTGAAACTATATTTAGCATTGGCCTCTTCTCTCTTAACCCAAAACTCGTTCATACCAACATTTCAATGGAAGTTAGGTATTAATTATCGTAAATATTTCAAATAAATATTGCACGAAATTATATTATTTAAAAGAAAATGTTTTACCGTCTTCGATGTAAAAGTGCGTATCTATTTTACAATTATACGAAAAACATAATAGTATGCACTCATCCATCTTATGATAGAGTATTGTGGATTGTTGTTGGATTACAGAGCAGAACAGAACGTTTATGTAGACGTATACAATGTCAAAGTACACAGTCAATGCCAAGCATATATATATACATAAACAAAATATACAGACACGTGAGTTTGAAATTGCGGAAAGGAAAGAGAAAATGGTTAAAACAAATCAGTGAATGAAAATGTGTATCGGAGGTTATTTTCCTATAAAGAGACAGAACCTTGAAAAAGGTTACCATATCTGTAATCTACTTTCTAAAGCGAATTTTGTATCCAAGGGTTGTGAGTTCGAATCCCGGTTCGGCCAACTTTCTTTCCGACGTTTGACAAAAGTCATTGCGACATGCCTCATTCGTCTTCCACCAATGGGCTAAGTCTATGTGGAAAAGCAGCCAGTTGCTTGGGAAGATTGTTGTGTGGAGTACTGGTGTGAGAAAACCAGGAAACACATTCATGAGTAAGTGAACTGGCCGCCGTGATATGACTGAGAAATTGTTTAAAACGGCGTTAAACCCCAATCAATCAATCAATCAATCTAAAGCGATTTTAACAAAAATGGCAGGTTTTTTTTACAACTGTATGGTGTTCTGATGTACAATTACTGGACACTATTGATCTGTTGTTGACCTCTGTGTAACGATCCATTGTATGATGACAGTTTAATAATCCATGGAAACTCTCACATGTATGCGGACCAATCGTCTGGGATTCAAACAGAAATTTAACTCATTATTTATGAACACTGTCAAATAATATTAAAGTTTAAAACAAAAGTAATCGTAACGAGCTGTCTCTCCTGAATTCTGCATTGTTTTCCACTTAGACATTAACTTTTACCAAATTTCCTGTTGGACGAAAAATGTCCAACTTTCAACATGGTAGAGTTGACTTTCCACAATTCGTCAGTGAAAGAGTTCAAACAGATTCCATGCATTGATTTACAAAATCGGTCTTACACAGATTAATGTCAGAATATTATTTTTAGTAGAATATACAGGGCTCCAAGGGCTGTAATGATATGTATTCAAGCCCGCGAAATAGTGTTGTCTACAGGGTGGGGGTTAAACTATTACAAATTGAATTAAATAAATAATTAATAATATATATATATTCAAATTATATACATGTAATCGCATACCTATTTCCATTCTTTCTGCTTTAATTAATACCTGCATCCGTTGACGATATATAGGTCATACATAGCGACACATTGTATATTAAGAATTGATGCCTCCAATTCACCATATTAGTAGTACTGTACCTACGCATGTTACACTTTGATAAAATTAAACTTATTTATTTTACATCGATTGCGAAACAAGCTTTCAGCTTATATTAATCATGCTCTATGTCTGCTTCCTGGAGACTTAACCAGCACTCGCGCCGTTTGTGTGCAAACATCCCGAAGTCAGAACCCGCTCATCACAGGACTCGAACACTCGAACACGTTGATTGAAGACTACATATGATATATACTTATTTTCAGATGACTATTTACCCCTTTCAGTGCAGAATTCCCTAACGTCTAGTCTCTTCCATTTTCAAAATCGGGAAATATTTCATATTCCATGGAACAAGAATTTGGAAATATTTTGAAAACAAAAACGCAAACAATGTTGATTTAAGGTAAGACATATCTTGGTTATGTTTGCAAAAACCTCAATAAAGTCATTGACGCTGAAAAGGCTAAAGTAACTTAATAAACAGAACCCTTCAAACGTGTACGTTTTCAATGATCTGAACGGAATACGGCACATGTACATATCAAATGTATTTCACGACTTATGTGAAATTTGTCCTTGTGGAACATTCTGATCTCATACAATCACATAAACCACTGTATTGAGACTGAACTCCTTTGATTTTTGGCACACTGTTGTCTCTGCCCGGCTTTATTGGAACATTTAAAATTTGCATCATCAAAAGTGAGACAATAATATATAGCAACGCCTAAGCGACAATGTTATATTTATTTAGTAAATCAAAATTATTGATAAGCCATTTTTTTTATTTTCTTTCATAAATTTATGGATTGAAGTGCTTTTCCATCTCAACTAATAATACATTTGATAAAATAAAAGATAGAATATGAAATATAAATGAAGATCAATAATGGAATAAGATTGTATCAATTATATACAGCTTTGGTATTTTTAAAGCACTTTTTGTCTCAATGATGTTTTTTTAGGTCATGTCAACCGAATATGCTGGTACATTATGGTGTTTCCTGGGTAAATCACCAATATTGCTGGTAGATGATGGTGTTTCCTGGGTAAATCACCAACATTGCTGGTAGATTATGGTGTTTCCTGTGTAAATCACCAAAAGTACTGGTAGATTATGGTGTTTCCTGGGTAAATCACCAAAAGTACTGGTAGATTATGGTGTTTCCTGGGTAAATCACCAGTATTACTGGTAGATTATGGTGTTTCCTGGGTAAATCACCAGTATTACTGGTAGATTATGGTGTTCCCTGGGTAATTCACCAATAGTGCTGGTAGATTATGGTATTTCCTAGGTAAATAACCAACATTGCTGGTAGATTACGGTGTTTCCTGGGTAAATCACCAACATTGCTGGTAGTTTTTCCTGACACCAGCGCATCAGTCTGTAATATTATCCCAGCAATCCTGAGCACGAAGGAGGGAAAGTCACTTCTACAGGTCTAACAGTCTAGTATGACCTGACCCCGTGATCGAAACCGGGTCTCCCCCCTCTCGAAGCGGTCAGGACATTCTACAAAGTTGCCACCTAGATTACAACATGGAACTTGTAGACCCACAAGTTCGTATACACATATAATCTTTGACGTGTGCGGAATTACATATGGCAGGTATACCACACCTTGTTGCTTGGGGGAAATATGTATAACAAACTACCTTTTGGTATATGATAGTTTCAAAATTAGGAATTTCCACGCAATTACACCTTATACTTAGCATATTGGTAATACAAGCGAATTGCCATGAAATCAAGCGCTTTTATTTTAAGCTATCGAGCGTTTTTTTTTTTTTTAATTTGCATACTGAGCAACACGCACTGAATTGAAAGGCAATTACATCAGAGTTCTGAGTTTGTCTAATGGCTGGCCCGTTCCAACATGCAACAATGATGCAGCACAGAAACAGACAACTTTGTAACTCTCTAGGAAAAACTATTATTTACTAAAAGTTCTGAGATGTGAGTATTATTAAACCGGAGTAGCCAGCCATCTTGATAAAAGGAGAAGTTGTTCATGATGAGTAATTGCTCCTTTTGTCACAATTGACTTAAAACAGTGGTGTCTGCTGCAAATGTGTCAATGTATATGTAGTGCAGAGCCTTAGATACGGGGCATTTTTCATTTTCTAACATCCTTATTTGACATTCAAACCCTATGTTGTGGGTACTCAAACGAATCGTCTCAGGATTTGGTTGAGTAATAGTATTTATTTATTTATTTATGTAGTGGGGTATTACGCCGCCTTCAACAATATTTCAGTTATATCACGGCGACAGTTCACTTATTCATGATCCCTTGGTAAACAAACCAGTACTATAGGCTAGAAAATGTGCCTTGCCCAAGGGCACTCCACCATGACCGTAGTACCGCGTATGGGGATCGAACCAGAGACTACCGGTTTCGAAATCTCCGACGCTAACCACTCGACCACAGCGGATTCCATTGAGTAATATTAAATAAGAGAAATATTGTGGGGGGAAGACCTGTTCACTCCCTCTTATCTAATCGTCTGTTAATGGGAACCAAACCCCATCAATGGAACTGCTTGATTTGACCGATGTTCGGGGTATATCAATGATTAATTAATCCTTTCCCTCATATAGACGCTTTCCGACGCCTCTGCAGCAGACGGATTTTTGAAAACATAGTGACAAAAGAAGAAATTGCTCAAAACGAGGAATTTCTCCTTTCGCCACAATGTTTTCCATTTTTAATCATAGGTTATCCATTCAATTATAGAGATTTTCTATGTTTTGACAAAATATGTTCGAAATCGTCTGCTGCATAATTGTCGTATGAGGGGAAAGAGTTAATTTGAATTCCAGGTAAAAAATAATTATACAACATATCCGTTTATGTCACTTTCCTTCGTGTATTTTTTATTAATTAACTTTATGATCTTTAAAATGACCAATTTCGGGGACAAGATCTGTCATTTGTCTGAATCATCTTTACGTACAAGAATGATCACTTTTCGTAAATAAACCCTTTACGATTGTTACTGAAACGGCAGAAAGCAATCTGATTTGTTCAGAGTAGCGTTGTTTGTAGACGTAACAGCAGATATCTCCCGAAACTATATTCGGAAAAGGACAAATTCCGTCTAAAATGAGCAATACCGCAATTTTTTCAACAGTATCTACCCTAATAGGCCTCGTCGAATTTATTGTGGTTACGTATGTACCACATTCTCATGGACTAAATTGGTGGTTTGGGCTTATGTTCTGTTCTGTTTCCAGTTTAGTTAAAAAACTAACACGGCCATATTTGCATGCACACAGCATTTATAACCTCATCCTGGATTTTAAAAAAAAAAAATTACACAATTGTCAAATCAGTAATTTTTCTCTTTATATGGAATTTACATACATAAATGGAATTTCTCTTTGTTTTCATCATTATATGTAAACTTTGGAAATTTCAGGTATTAGAAAGAATAACAATCTTTGGAAACGAAATTGTATTACGTATACATATAACCAAAACATGGTGGATGCGACTGATTCCTAGAACCGTTAAGTGGGAAATTTTAAAAATACCGAAAGGATCTAATTCACTTCCTTTCTTGGAAATTGTCTGAATTAAAAAAAGAAATGGAGAAAGAAATGTCATTCGCATGTATCAAAATAAAAAAAAAGACACGTGTAACCCTTTCCCTCATATAGACGCTTTCTGACGCCTCTGCAGCAGACGGCTTTTTGAAAACATAGTGACAAAAGAAGAAATTGCACAAAACGTGCAATTTCTCCTTTTGCCACAATGTTTTCCACTTTTTGTCATAGGTTATCCATTCAATTATGGAGATTTTCTATGTTTTGACAAAATACGTTCAAAGTCGTCTGCTGCAGAATTGTTGTATGAGGGAAAGGGTTAATAAATACGACCTTAAAAGGCAGGATCGTCTTTGTTTTGTCTTTTTCGTTAATTCCCACTGCTATAAACTAACGTTTTGTCATTCGTCTCGATAATTGTAGTTTGGCGCGTGTATTACTCAACATTATTGACCTGATCCTGACCTCTGTGAAATTAAATAATTATGACTTGTGTGTAGTTCATACAAAATAAAACTGTCCTTACGTGTTTTTATATATAAATATATTGGGGGTATATATATCGGACGGGAAGCTTTTTTTATATATTCCGGATCAGGTCGAAAGTATCTATTAACATCTGACAAATATCTACATGGGAAATGTATAAAAGAAAACGTCATCATCATCTCGGACACCATTGCCCTTGCTGACAGGGGAAAATACTATTGAAGGAATTTAGAAAATGAATATCAGTGGTAGTTGTATTCTTTCATTCAGAGCACAAAATAATCCGTTCAAAGATTTCTAATTTAAACTTTACTAAATACTCGCATATTTTGGCCGACTATTAATGCACACATTTTGACGAACGGAGACTCATCAATGTTTTAACGAGCATAGATTAAAGTATGAGCAATATGTTTATTATAATTTTAAACAAAAATATTAATAATAACAATAATTTATCGTTTGATTTAAAAACCTTAAATTTAATTATTAATATAGTTTGTCAATGCCTGAGATACCGCGTATGTAGCATGTATTTAAAACGTCCCAGTATTACTGGTAATATACCGGGAAACGCCGTGATATAACTGAAAAACGGTTAAAAGTGGCGTTAAGTACCAAACAATCAATCAATAAAATCTAGTTCGCGGACGTTTTCCAAATATTTCAATGGTGCCTGCTGTCTCTATATTTAACAATTATGTAAATGTATAATACGGGTGTGGCAAATGTACACGTTTCGAAAGCTTGTTTAGATTGTGTATACAAAATATTTCACATTTAGCTAATTTATATATATATCATATATGGTCGAAATGCGCCTAAAGGTACGATTATTTTATGTACATTATAGGGAAAACGGTCAAAAAATCGGAAATGAAAGTTCAATTAAAAAATGCATCTTTCGAAGTAAAAGAACCTTAAGAAACATAGTTTTCTAATGGCGTATATTGCTACGTGAAGGAAATTGTTTAATTATATGTCCGTAAGTATCATTATATCTACATGTATGTCTAGGTTTGAGCGAAAATGAAGAATCTGTCTGTCTGTCGCATCAACTGTTATTCCATGTTTCATTACACTGCTTGAAGTTTAATTGTGTGTATTGTATTTTATTTTATTTAATGAGCATCGCATGTTTATATTGTTTAGTTGTTTCATTTCGTTTATTCATCATAATTCAAAGTGCCGTATGTCAAATTTTTCTGTTGATACCGTTTGTTATATTTCCATGTTTAAAGTCACGGGTTTGTGACAGGGGACACGAATGCAATTTGACCACATATGTTTTAAAAAAGTTAATAAAGATGAACTTGTTTAGAGGAAGTGTTTCAATCTAAATCCACTGTTCGCACAAATTGTGAAATCAGTTATGTTAATTTTCCGGAAAATTATTCGGGAATTTTATTTGATTGTTATATCCATTGGATAGTTTTTATTTTGACAATGGGTATTTACATAATTGCGCTAAAACAATATAAATTGAATGCGTAAGAATATTTTAAAAAACAATTTTCAATTACTCCGGCATGGCAACTAAACAAATATTTTCCAAAGCAGGACCATATTCGCTCTAGTCTCTATGTGTACTATTATGGTTGGATGAAGGGGATTATTACATGTAAAAAGTGGCATTAACTCTTTCAGCGCCAAATGCAATATTGAGCTTTTTGCAAACAATGCAGATTCAGGCAAGTCATCTCGTAACGAGCTGTCTCACCTGAAATCTGCATTGTTTGGCTGTGAGTTATAAAAAATATTCCAAAAATCATATAACATGAAAATAGAGTCGTCCGAGTTTGAACATCGAAGAGTCTACTTGAAACAATTCGGCGCTGAAAGGGTTAAATATAAGTTCAAAACGTCACCTACCCGGCGTAATGTATAAGTTAGTCCGCAATATTATAATAATTAATCCGGTATTTCTAATATCCAATAAAAAACTATCTAAAACACAAGAGAAATCTACAATCACGCTCGTTTTAGTATTATTATATCTTTCACTCTAAGTTAAAATAGTTGTCATTTCCCAAATGTCAAAATTCGTGATTTTATTGCAAATTAATAAGTAAACACACGCAAATCGGTTTGTTTACATTCGACAAAACTACACAAATAATTCCAAAATAAACGTTGTTTTGTTATAACATCCACTTATAAAACGGGCGATATTTTAACAGTATTTTCCGCGTAAATATTTCCTATATTCTACACAGTAAGTTGCATATATATGTATAATCCATGGCGGTAAGGCTAACACTGAAATACACAAGTTTTATCATAGCTCAGGCTGAAGTCATACGGCAATACACATGAGTTATTGTTATTACAATACTGTCTATCAGTACGGGAAAATCCGCGCCTCTCATTGGCTGGCTACTTAAACCCCTAAGGACATATTTATCTCGAGCAGGTTTCTAGAACCCCCAAGTAAACAAAATGAAAATATTACACCGGCAAGGGAGTGCTTCAATAACGCAGTGTACCGAGCGAGGTAAAATCCCTCTCTGAAATGTATTTCTGATTATAGGATTGAATTGAATTACGAGGGAAGATGGAATGAGCTCCGGTTTAATTATTTTCCATCGAAACCGCTCCAACGCAGGTTTTTATAAAGTTGGCAACCCGCTGCTTGCATCGACCCGGGGATCTAGAAACGTGTTTTATATAGGTTTCGTCACGTGTTTTGGAAATCTTAGTCAATTTCACAATTGCAAAGCTGCCAAGGTCTCTACCACCAGGCCATATATCATTCAGATAAGGATTATATGTCGCACATACATCTAACGCCGTATCTTGGATACATATATTCTACAAAGTGTTTTGTGTCAGGGTGTTTCTATTGCAAGTGCTTCATCGGAGGAATTTGGATGTAACTTTATCTGAATCATTTTATGGACTAGCTAGATAACTTCGACGACTTATTGTAAATAATTTGGGAAACAGGAGGTGCTCAGAGACCCAGATTTGAAGAAGTAAATGAGCCGTCCCACGAGAAAACCAACATTATTGACTCTGCGTAATGTATCGACCCGGATCAGCCTGCGCAGTCCGCACAGGCTAATCCAGGCGGACACATTCCGTCTAAGGGGGACAGAGGTATAGAGTAATTATTCCTGAAACAGAAAATCCACAGGAGGGGAAAAGTGTTTGTCCAGGTTAGCCTACGCGGCATGCTTAGGCTGATCCGGGTCGATACTTTACGCAGCGTCCACAATGTTGTTTTTTCTCGTGAAACGGCTCACATGGTATTTTTGCACACATTATCTCTTTCCTTACACAACCAAACCCTATGTTGTGGGTACTCAGTAAGGTAGTTCTTTTCGAGTACACACAACACAGAGTTGTGAAGCCTTCAATGGTCAAATACGGATCTCAGAACTTTAACCTTTCTCACATGAGGACGCGTTTTGACGCCTCTGAAGCAGACGACGTCAGTCAAAATGTTGTCAAATTCATTAAATATGGAAAATGTTCAAAGTACTGTATAGATCAGCTTTGAAAACACATCTTAGGTGTTTCCGATGTCGTCAGCTGTAGTGTATATTTGTTGTAAGTGGGAACTGTTAATAGAGAAATATTTTCTGGATCTCTGGCTATCTCACAAGAAAACAGAATTTATTATGACATGATTACCCCCAGGCTGTTTGGATTAACTAGCTGCCAATGCATCGTTTATGCAAGTTGTCTTTGGTAAAAAAAAAAACATTTACAAAGATTCTGATAAACGCGATCAAATGGATATTATACAACAACAAGACAGATGACATTTTTAAAACAATAATGCATATTTCTGTTATGTAATATAATTTCGTAATTAAAAGAAAAGTTTTCTATTAGCATACATCTTTTAGTTTATAGTGTTTTGTTTAATTTGACAACGTGTGTTGCTAATGTCTCTGAATGCATGACTGACAATAACAGTGCTTGTCTATGATAGTTGCGTAATTAGATGCATATATATCCTACGAAAATTGAAATGATTCCTTACATCGAATAATATAGCATCTGCAACAATTACAGATTCAGATGTTTGGCCCTAGTCTTGTAGTTAAACATTTCCCATCGAACCAGAAGTAAATTTTGAAATACTTAGGCAAAATTCTGGAAAATCCTTGTTTATGAAAGCTTACGAACTGAATCAAGTTTGAAAACATTGTGACAAAATGAGAATTTGGCTCATTATGGTGCGCCTGCAAGTGGGAAACATTATCTAGAATGCGTATTAGGTGACGAGCACAGTTTTACTACTTGCCACATATCGTACAAACAAACCATCTATATGATATAGTTGAAAGCAAGATGTCTCCACGAATAAAACCAACCATTGTTGTTCCATAGATGAATTAACAGTACTATTATTTGACCTCGAGGACGACAACCTGCTTGTATGAATCGGTGTTTCACGTCGCTTTCCTCATTATGTCAATCATAGCACGCGTTACCTGGTTAACTAGCTGATACATTTATTTCTGAAACCAACATGTTAGTCGTAATGTTATCACCCCCAATACTGAGCGTCAAGGACGGAAGCACTTCTAAAATTCAACTTTGACACGACTCGATCGGGGATCCAACTATCGTTGCGGACGTTCTAGATAACAACTACGAACTAAGGCGTTTGCTAATATTATCAGAAAGAAACAACATATCTCCGGGTAGTTAACCCTTCCCTTTCAATGTAGAATATAGGCACTAAGAGATGGATTCTAAGGAATTGAACTGGTACATGAAGTATGGTTTCTTCGATCGATTCGTTTAGTAGTTCTTAAAAACTGTGTTTAAGCAATGAGCCGCCAATCAATTCCATTGTGAAATGGGCTGCATCCTCTGTTAGTTGCAAATCAATGTAAGACATTTGCTCTCCGTGGCAATTTAGTCTTATAGGATCTATATAGTCAGAGGTCGTGCAGAGGAGTTACAAGTTTTATATATACCCACAAAGTATGATTTGGTAATCAAATACGTATTTTGGAATCTGGAATACGCCCGTGATCTAGAAATCTGCGTATTGCATTCGATATTGGACTTCCAAGTGTCGAGTTCTCTGTGTTAATAGTCGAGCGCCAGAGCGTGTATATGAATGGTAATAACACAGCTGTGTATCGCGGTGTAATTTATACTGAACTCCATACGAACTACGGGATCGACACTATCGGTTTTCCGATTATCGTAAATATGCAAGGGGTTTTCTCAAACACATCGTGAATATAGGTTAACCGGATCTCTCTATTTCTCTCTCTCTATCTATCTCGAAGACACAATGTTTAACCATTTAATATTTTCAACACAGATGCGTCTTTAAAACTTGGTTGCTTAATGAGAAAATGTTCTACGGGCAATTTTCTGATTTTGCCACTTAGTTTTCAACTCGATTCAAAGAATTATATTGTATATATATGGGAGTTACATATTATTTGTCTATATGTTTTAAGGGGACCATTGTAGTGTTGTTTCTATTCATTTATTTTATTTATTTAAGTCTCATCCATGTACAAACAAAAGTCATATTCAATGTGCAAACCAATCAAGGAAAGAATTGTACATGGCCATTCTAACCAGAATTATAGGAGACTTGCGATATAAGCATATCGCACCACAATCATTGCATTTACACTAATAACACCATAGAGCCACGAATCAGCTTCTAATTTTTTTGTTTAATTCTTTCAGCGCCGAATTGTTTAAAGTAGACTCTTCCATGTTAAAAATCGGGCGTATCCATTTCTCATGTAATAAACGTTTTGGACTATTTTGGTGAGTAAAACGCAAACAATGCTGATTTCAGGTGAGACAGCTCGTTACGAGCTGGAATCAGTATTGTTTCCAAAAACCTCAATATTGCCTTTGGCGCTGAAAGAGTTAAAAAAAAAAAAAAGGTATGTAGGTAAAGATTGTGTGTTTCAGATGTGAGTCTAAGATTTATCTAAATAAATGAATAGGATATTGTTGTTCAATGAGTTGACGTGCATGTTGATCTATCCGCAGCCGGGATTCCTTACAAGAACTATCGAGGGCTACACGGAAATGAAGGTAGAGTCTTGAAAATGATGCAAAATATTATTTTGTTTAGTAAATTCACGAAACAATTCATCTACGCTAGTTCCATTCACGCTAAGATGATATCTCAAAACTAGAGTATAATTCGATAAAAGGAACATCTCGGCGCATCTTAGCCGTATTCAGAACACTCGGACATGTGCTAGCCGAATCAATTACAGCTTTTAGTAATAACGGTAGAAGACATACGTATTTTGTATCTTGCTGTTTCTTAAATCATTTTATACAATTCTTTTATTCACAAAGGTTGCTTTTTTCAAATATATAACAGGGTTTTTCTTAACAATAATAATGTTGGTTGCTCCCTTTTCGATTACGTCACCCCATGGTACAAAATTAAAACCTATCCCATACTGACGCCGTGCTTCCACGCGGCGTCAACAAGTCCACTTGGTACTTTAATACAAGCTAGATACGACACTGGCTCTCCTCCTTACACAGTTTTGGTTGGAAAGGCAACTCAACTCAATACAAATCATTGTATTACGCAAGACAGCACTAGATGTGCCATTGGCATCTTTACGACGACAGTGTCGGAAAAAGCATTGGCATACTGTCAAGTTGCTTATGAAACGCCATGGCATAATTGAAATACACTAGAAAGCAGCGTTAAACACTTTTTACACGTTGAAAATGCAACGACATACGAATAGATCTAAATTATCAATACCACAAGAACCATTTTAAGAGTGTTTTAATTCAAAGTAAGAGTTTTATTTATATCTTCCCGTTAAATAAACTAGTACAGTTGAGAAGCTCAATTGCCTTTCGATTGTCGATGCTTTGGGAGATTTGGAGGTATCCTAAAAACTCACAACTAAAACGCCCGATATGAATGTATTGAAATATACCAACCACTGTTGAAAACCGAATAAACAATGAAGTTTGTTATTGTGCCTTTTACTTGACAAAATATTGAGGATAATGGTTAAGATAATCACTTTAATTAGGAAATGAATATAGAGTATTTTGGAAACTCAAATAATAATGTTTCGGTATATAATATGATATGGATTTTATTTTATTAATATGTCTTAGGGAAAACATACGCACCGTTTATCGAATTTCAGAAATATGAGAAATCTTTTTTAGAAATATCTTTAACAATCACTTGTTCCGTGGATAGCGTAAAAAAACAACGTTATTTATCTCAGTGTAAGATAATTTAAGTCTAGAATTTCAAATTCCAAAAATACCACGATTTACCTCGGCATTATTGAATATTCATTTGTGTCTCGCAATAATACACTCTTTTTATCTGTTAACAAAAAAATAGTTTTCAGTTTAAACTTATTAATTTTACAAGCCTTCAGCTTATAGTTATCATTCTCGATGCCTGTTTCCTGGAGATAAAAGAAGTACTCGTACCGTTTGTGAGGAAAAATCCCAGAGGCAGAACTAGCTCATCAAGGGATTCGAACCCGGGACCTTCGTTGCGAGAGGCCGGCGCTCGCACGAATCAACCAAAATCCGAAATCTGTATGGCAAAAGGAGAAATTGCGCATAACGGGAGCTTTTAGTAAGAATCTTTTTTGTGTACTTTTTAATGCAACGATTGTGTATATTTATATGCTTTAATAATTTGTATTAAAGAATGGTGTTATTTTATCAAATATACTCTGTGTACATAAGACAACGATATATATGTATCTAGTTTATTCAGTGTTTCACCTCCCTTTCCAACATAAATCAAATTTGTAGCAGAAGACTTAAAAAATATTTAGACAACAAAAACGTGAAAGATCTCCATGAATAAGAGAATAATTATTAAAAGAGAGTTGAACACATTGGGGCAAAATGAGAAATTGCTCGATGTCACTATGTTTTCAAATGTCCTCTGCTGTAGAGGCGTCTTAAAGCGTGGACAAGAGTTAAGGTTAAGTTGATGACAGTAGTTTATAAGTTTTACAACATATTCGGACCTGTGTAACCTTAAGAAGAAAACGTGTTGACTATAACTTGCAAGTATACCCCGAAGCTGAAGACACAGAGCTATCGATTCATCATGACTTAGTTTAAATAGACAAGATTATTTAACCCTTTCCAACATACAGACGTTTTCTGACGCATATGTAGCAGGCAACCTTTTGGAAACACTGGCAAAAGGAGAAATATTTGCTCATAATGTGAAATTTCATCTTTGCAAGAATGTTTTCAAATCTAGTAAAATATATCATTTCAGTTTAGATGTTTTCAAAGTCGTCTGCTGCAGATTTGTTGTATGTGGGGGAGGGGGGATAGGTTAATTATTAATTCGCGTTCTTTCTTTTTAAATAAATTCTTCAATAAATCGGAAAAGGAATTAAAAATAAATACCACACAATTTCTTGTTCATTTATTTTTTATTAATCTAAATAATCAAGCAATGTTCTCACTTATTGCACTTATACAATTAACAGATGCATTTGGCGCCTCTGCAACAGACGACTGAAATCATTGTTGTAAAAGGAGATAGTGAAAATTTATCATTTTGTCACACTATTTTTTACAGTAATCCATAAGTATATTTTCCGTTTTAATTTAAATATATTATCTTTAAATTTAGCTTGATGATTTTTAACGTTGTCTGTTGCATAGTTGTTGTAATTGGGAAATGGATGGTCAAACAGTGACCAATTTGTCCGTCCGCAATTATCAGACTCGGACCAGATAGGTTTTATTTCTCAGGATTTAGTGAGAGCTAAGGACTATAGTTGACGGCGTAGACATTTGCTTACCGTTTCTTTGTTTAACTATAGTTGAAGATTCCATGATATGGAAGAGTTCAGGAGATTTATTTATTCAGCAAACGACTTTTGAACTATCGTTAAACAGAGAGAACTTGTTCAAAACGAGCATTTCCGCCATTTCTTCACAGTTTTAAAGATATGTTTCCATACTTCAAGATGCAACATCTTTTTAAAGCAAATGATTCCGGGTGAATATCGCTATATAATTTCGTTATGCGTTGTCGTGTATTTCATTTAATCTAGCTGAAAAACGAGTATGTGATTTTTGTTGTGGAATCAATTATCTCCAATGTAAAACTGAGTACTCAATTGGGGGAAAATACTAATTACATGTAATTAAAAAATACATAGCCATGCATGTTACAGAATACATCACGTAAAGACAAAATTGAAATTGCGTAATTGCTTTTAAAATTAAGTAAGTGATTTTATTCTATTCCCTTTTTGTTAGAGAATTAAACGTGAATTGTAACCAGTTTATTGTGAAAAATGTAAATGTTATTTCAGATTACAGACATGTAGTTTAAACTTATTTATTTCACATCGATTGCGAAACAAGTTTTAAGCTAATATTAATCACGCTCGATGTCTGCTTCCTGGAGACATAACCAGTACGTACTCGCGCCGTTGTGTGGTAAAAACGCAAATGCAGAACCCGCTGATCACGGGATGACATGTGCATTTACTTGCTTTAAGGAAACGAAACCGTACAAAGTCAATAATTAACGAAGTGGCATTTATTTAACTTTCACAATATGTTGTTACTTTAACAGTTCTCGAAACATTGTTTTTATCCCTGTTTCAAAATCAGAATGAAACTCTTTTATTGAGTTATAATAGTTAATATTTTCTGAAGGAAATATGCAAACGGTAGTCGTGAATGGGTAACGGCAATGCTTTTAAGAATAGAATAAGCACTAACGAAACTCATCTTTTTACCTGACATTCCCGAATTACAGATATGAGAATTATTGTTACTATTTGATTTGCTTATCATCGCTTTTAAAATAAACGACTTGGACAATTTTCATTGTAACGTTTTATAAAACAAAAGTTTTGGTAAGAATGACATGTCTCCTAGGAATATGTTAAAAGTAAAAGTAAAACAAAATGAACTACATAGCTTCTAATCAAACAACACTTCATATTGATATTTACACACAAAAAAACATATAATTAGTTACAATAAACATGAAATATACACAAAATCGAATGTTAATCATTCAAAATAGAAGGAAAAAAAATAGGAAAAAAAAAATAGAAAAATAGAAAAATACTTCCTCAATACTATTTATAATTTATAGAAAAGTAGCACTTCAATTATCAGTACCTCCTTGGTGTTATAGGAGTGAAATATTTATTCTTATCTTGCAGTATCAATGTATTACTTCTTCCTTGATATATTTTGCAAGTTTTTACAGTTTTTGCTTAATATTGCTGTTTAGTAAATTAATAAATGTGTACACAAAGATGGAATTGTGGACACTTTGTGTATGAAGAGAGTCACTGTTATTGGTATTTATAGTACATCATATTTTTTCCCCATTACCTAGACTTTGTTTCTACTTCCATCATTTCCCATAATATAGTTCTAACAAACATATTAAACTGTTTAATAATACTACATGTACTTCTTATTTAAATTGTATTGCACGCTAAATGACCTTAGCTGTCGATGGCGATTAAACACTATACATTCATTCATTCATTGGTAGCATTTATAGCCATGCCATATCCAGGTCACAGTTAACTTATCATGGAATACTATATTTAGAATTGACCTCAAATTATGACATATCTAAGACCGCAACAATTATATTTTTGTTAACTCGGAGTACTTGAATATGTATAGTAAGGATATTCGAATCTGGTTTTAATATCTATACAATTTTCGTTATCAGCAAATTAACTGTTTTGAATGGTTCTTTCCTCGTCTAAATGTTAAGTTATCGCTCTAAAGAGGCAATATATATATACTAACTTCAATTCAACAATTCTCTAACAACTTTTGACATCAGCATGTTTTATTTCCTTTGTAAGTATGGCCAAGTGTACTTGTATGTTTTCAAATGTACATACTCATATCGAGGGCTTTGCGAGAAACGGTTGTAACTAAAATTGGTTTTTTTTTTAACCAATGTTAATCACCTCGTCATTCGTCTTCCACCAATGGGCTAAGTCTATGTGGAAAAGCAGCCAGTTGCTTGGGAAGATTGTTGTGTGGAGTACTGGTTTGAGAAAACCAGGAACTGGCCGCCGTGATATGACTGAGAAATTGTTAAAAACGGCGTTAAACCCTAATCAATCAATCAATCATATGGATAGGCCTTTGTTATCATGGGACAGTATCTGATGTGCCGTAGCCGCATTATTTGTCACCATCGTCGATGTAGACAACTTTGATTACATAGAAGCCGCCGCGACCGGCGAAAATGTGTTCTGCGACATAACGGACAGTGAGGTTCGTATTGAGTTTGTGCATATAAACAGTCTCACCAGAGCCTGAGTTGTCCACATATAACTAGAGGAACACTAACAGTAACTGCTGACAAATGAGCCGTTCCACGAGAAAACCAACAGTATGGTTATGCATCGACCGGGATCACCCTAGGCATGAAGCACAGCCCAACCCGGACGGACTCTTTTCGCCTCCTGTGTATTATCTGTTTCAGGAATCATTAATATATACCTCTATTCCCCAAAGACGGAATGGTTCGGCTGGGATTAGCCTGCGCGGACTGCGCAGGGTGATCTGGATCGATGCAGTACGCAGAGTCCATAATGTTTGTTTTCTCGTGGAAGGGCTCAACTATGGAAATTGTAACCCTACCAGTATCACTGAAATAATCAGTCCTTGTCATGCACCACCCCCTTTTCTAAATACACGGCTCTTATTCATTATCTCTTTCACTGCCGAATTTCACAAAGTAGACTCTTCCATGTTGAAAATTGGACCACTCCATTATTCGTCCAACAGAAATGTGGTAAAAATTAAAGTCTAAATCGCAAACAATGCAATGAATCTGCATTGTTTGCAAACGCCTTTAATTGCTTATGGGCATACTAAGGGTTACCGTTAACAAAGGTTCACTCATTAATGTACAATGCTCTAGGAACTTGATGTCATTTAATCATTTCCCACATAAACACAACTTTTGAAAACACTGTGGCAAAAGTAAAAACTGCTCATAATGTGCAATTTCCCTATTTGTCACAAATTGTTCAACTCCTTTTAATTTATCTTCTTTCATTGCAGATATTTTACCTATTTGTGATTTGTTGTGCGTGGGAAAAGCTCCACATATTACCGTTAACAAGAGTTCAAACTCTTCTACTTCGAACATATCGGGTGAGAAACAGAGTCACGGATATACGAGACAAATAACACTAGGATTCAATAAAGGGTATAGAGCTAAACTATATTGTTAGAAATGATGACATGTCTAATCAATTATCACTTTCTTCTTTTCTTATGATACATGTATATGAAACTTCTCTTATGACGTGCTTGTCAAAAAGCCGATACTGACAGGCGAAGGATGGAATGCCAGTGTCAATTACTTATGCATAAATTATCAAGCAACGTAATCACACCCACTCTCAGTGTAGGTATACACCATTTATTCTCCGATCCAAAATAAGCCAACAATTAGTTCAATGCAATTCAATTCATGTATTAAGTAATAAGTACATGATACTTCTTACAATAACATAAATGTAATGGAAAGACAAAAAAACGTCATTAAATTAAGCGAGAAGCCTGACAAAAAAAGTATAAAATGCAATACATGTTGTCCTTCTGTTAGTAAACATATAATAAATTAGAGATGAAACTGAAAGACAAAAAGAATGGAAAACAATATAGGCCTACATGTTCCCTCTGATAAACAGGGTGCAGTCTAACTATATACAGATCGTGCAATAGTTTTTACAACATTTCTAATGATGTTTTAATCGAGATAATTAGTAATATATATTTATCACATGACAATGCTTGTATCCGATCTAATAAACCCATTGCGTATTTCCTTATATGTAACGTGTGTAATATAACATGACCGAATCACTATGAAAATGTCGTTACGTCAGCGGTCTAACGTCATAACGTTAGTCACTTTGGCACCAAAACCGGTAAATTTCATCTGGAAATATTGTAAACTTTAAGTACATTTTATCGAAATACACCTCATAAATCACTCAAGTGATAACTAGAACATCTCATGAGTGTTCATTTATTATCACTTTTAATAAAGTCGGTAACTAAGCTGAATACGACTTCGGCATAATTATTGGCGGCATTGTTAACTTATACGGTTTACTGACGAAATTAAAATGGCTTTGGAAAACCCGATTTTCTGTTTGTGTTTCGTCATGTGATAAAAAGAATCTGACATTCGTTGTCATTTCATGAACAGGCTCGCTTAATAACAAATTTCTTTAACTCGTTTAATAAAACTTTATAAGAAATGACAACTCATGTCAGATCCTATATTTATTGTTTTATTAAAGTCTCATCTGTGTACATGCTACATAATATGAAAAAAAAAAAAAATACAACAAAACAGTTTATAAATAATTGTACAAAGCCATTCTAAAAAAAAAAAAAAATTATAAGAGACTAACAAATCATTACAAATACCTTCATACCTTCATGGATACATTAAAATGATAAAGAGATGCTTCTCCCGTTTTAACAATACTTAAAGAAACCAAATAAATTAGCTAAAAAGGTTATACATATACTATAAATTAGCTAATTATATCTCTTTGGCAACACAACGTAGAAATAGTAATGTATAACCATTATTCTATTCATGTTCACCATGCATATAATCATAGATATATACTAAATTATTCATCCTGTATGTAGTATGTGGTACAAATGTATAAACAAATCTTACTACATGTTTATGTATTGATGTAACCGTGTTTGATTTTCTTTAATTCATTTACACTGTATAAATATGTTTTGTATAACGAAAAAAATGTATATTGTATACCTTAATAAAATATGTTTAATTCTATTCATATATAGCGAATATAAATTCCTCATATTGTATAACTTAAAATAAGTAGCTGGGCTATTTATAACATATAAATAACAAAATAACAAAAAAAGAGTACAACACAAAGTCGAGGACTTGGCGTGAAACAGTTGTAACTAAAAACCTATTTTGAAAATGCCTTTAGGGGCAATTTTGACCCTTTGATAAACAATGCAAATTTAGTTACAACCGTTTCACACTAAGCCCTCGAAATGTTAATTTACAATAATTATCGTATAATTTCTAAGGTTATTTAAAGCCCTTGCCACATGCCTTAGCCAGACATTATTAAAAGCATACAATAAGTGCTCGTGTATACTACTGACGAAAGTGCACTTATCTAAGGGACTATTTAAATCTAGTCGTATATCAATATTAATTTAGAAATCTGCTCATTGACATAATAAGACCAAGTTTTAGTATATTGATTAGCTCTATTACCTGTCCTGAGAGGTATTCGCTTTCTAATACGATGTAAAGTTAAGTTATATAGGTAACGATGATATCCATTGGCGGACAGTTGTTGGCACCATGCCATTTCACCTAAAACTGCATTTATGTGGCGTCTACTTTCAAACTCCAAGGAAGGAACGCATGGCCATGTTTAAAAGAAGTCATTTACAAGTATAAATAAAAATGAATTGCTTTTACTTTAATTTAAAGTTTTTCCTGACCTGGCTAAAAAGACATAAATTGACTTTTTTTGACACGTGACTTACACTGCTGTGACGTATTATCAAACATGTCTTCGCTAGATTCCACTAGAAATTGAAATATATGTTCAACGTGTAATACATAATAAATGACAACATCAACTTTTGTGTTAATCTTTTTTGTTAACTTGTATTATATTCTTCTTTGTTTAGCGTTCACATGAATGTTTATCTTTTAAAGTTGTATGTATCAGGGTCTATGATAGAGCCTGTTTGTATAACAAAATAATATGATATTGATACAGACCTGTTCGCTTATAGTTTGATTAATCCTTTGAAATCATCTGACAGCCAACTGTCAACTAATTTAAAACATGTGGCAAAATGTGAATTGGCTTATTACGAGCAATTTCTATCTTTGCCACAATGTTTTCAAACTTGTCAAATTACATGCATAGCCTAGAGTTGTCTGGTTTCAAAATACCCGGTTTTGTGAAAGCATGTTAAAAAAACATGTTCTTCTTATCGAGGTTGTTTGGACAGATACACTTGAAATGGTAAAGAACACAACTGTGACCATATCTTTTTTTCTGTCTTTAAATATTTCCTCTTTATACATGCACATACAATTATATTATTATTTTTTATTTTTATTTTCATGTCAACTTTAAAGACCCATAGTTGATCACGGGCCACATAGTGTCGTATCTTTTGTAATTGCGTCGTATTGGACACCCCCAACACTTTTACGCTGGACACTCGGAAATGAACAATATTACTGTTAGTGTGTCAATTGTTGTTGGGTCACTAGTATACAATTGTTACAGTTAATGAACAATTGCGATTCGGCATGCTGTAGATTGTGTTTCGGTTTGAATAAAAAAAACGACGCCATTATCCAGTTTCATCGACAAGTGTGAAATAGCACAGAGGCTAGTCAAACGGATTATTGACCTTTTACTTATTCGATTGTATGTTGATTGAACTAGCGCCGCCTTTAACACAACGGTCGTAAGTTTTGTGGTACGTTAATCGAAGATCAAAGTAAGTCCCCTACAATTTTCACAATCATTATACGGTTGATAGAACGGGTTATGCCTCTGGACTTATAAATACAACTTCCGATGTCTAAAGGCAATTTTCAAATCATGAAAATTATTATAATTATTACTTCAGGCCAAAACTATGTAAAATAATACCGAGTTGATACTGGTCGTCCAGTGTCACGTATATGAATAATACATAATAAAGCTGAACACACCGTAATGCCACGAATATCGACCGCTTCTATGGTTCAGTTGTAGAGAGTCCGCCTCAGTGCGGGAGGATGTGGGTTTGATCCCAAGCCGGGTAATTCCAAAGACTTTAAAATGTGAAATATTGGCGCTCAGGTTAGCAATACAAACAAATCGCTGGTGTCAGGATAAATGTATTAGTTGCACTGGTAACTTACACAGGAAACTTGATCTAACTGAACATTAATTGAAAGTGGCGTTCAGCAAATTCAGTTCTCGGACCAAAGTTCCCCAGGCAATCTCGTTAAAACCAGACCTCACCTTCGCTCGCTCGTATATAGATCTGATAAATACCTCATACAGGGCGTCTCAGATTGACATTTGCGTCAGCCAATCAAATTGTCACCTACAAAATCTTAAGGTATAAAACAGGGGAGATTACCATTATAAATAAACGAGATAGAGAAGCAATGACTGCCGAGTTATCCAATTGATAACCGATTGTTAGTTGTATCGAGCGATTTCATTGGACAAACAACGAGCACCTGCTCTTGAACATTTAAGTGTAGAAATAAAGAGGGGGTGTTTCGAGACGACCCGTTTTGCACATACGTACAGTAAAGTGTAGTAATGAGATTGTTTAATACGTCAATGTAGCTATCTTTAAGTGTTACCTTCACTAGAATCCCTTGAGACCCCATAATCACCCGACACGGCTCATGCCATTACGATATCAAATTGACGTTAAGATGAAATATTCATGAATGAATGAAATGATTTATAAATGCTTACAGATCACCATCTATAATGTTGTTTCATTGTTATCGCATTCATAATATTGAACAATCGCCTATAAAGTCATTTGGCGATTAGAGAGCACATTTAAAAGTATTCACGTTAAAAGCAAAACAAGACGCCCAATATCGCTCCACTGCATAAGGCATAATATTTCACTTTTTACTATATACGGCAAAACGGCCAGGATCCTGGCGGCAATGTTTTTGGACCAATCAATATGGCTTGGAGGAAACACATAGAGGGTTGGTTACCCAAGGATCCTTTCTACAAAATTATTTTAAAACTGTCGTCAGGTAAGTTTGCAATATAGCCATATACGTTAAAACAGCCCCGCCCATGGCGTCCATTGTTTCGACCAATTAACATGACTGCAAGGAAGCTCATAGAGGGTCACCCAAAGAACATTTCTACAAAAAAAAATGAAAATTGGCCAACAGGTTTTTAAAGTTTTTTCTTTCGGTTACCATGGAAACAAGAGTTTGGTATAACACTGAAGGAATTAAAGAGAGGGTGATTCCTTTGAAGTTTTATTCAATTTGCCCAGTCGTAACAGAGGAGAAGTCGTTTAAACTAAAAGTGTACTCACGCACGTACGCACGACCTTCAGCCAGTGTATCTTCAAAACAGACTCTGACAAGCCTATAAATCATAACAATCTCAAACAACCAATGATAACCATGTTTGCATATACATGTATTAGTGTTGTGGTTTGGTATATGTGTAACGGGAATGGGGTATAGGTACAAATACCTCTTCTACGGCCTTGTCTGGAAGCCGGCTTTTATAGCGACGTTGGTAGAGTCGGTGGCTTTTTCACAAAGTTAATCAACGTACATCGCGGTTAGTATCTGGGTGGATCACCCGCGGTGGCTTAACTCCGTGAAGGACCCAGTACACGTTACAAATGGTGACAGCGATGGGATTCTGAGTTGATATCACCATAATCCCCGGTCCCCGGTGGTTCACAGTGTTGTTACATAGACTACGCTCTGGTGTACTGCTTGTGTTCAGTTGTGTGATTTCAGGTCGAAGTCAAGAGAAATAGGGAGAAATGTAACGGGAATGCGGTATAGGTACACATACCACGTCTACGGCCGTCGACGCCGGCTTTTATAGCGACGTTGGTAGAAAGAGTGGGTGACTTTTTACAAAGTTAAGCAACGTACATCGCGGTTAGTGTCTGGACAGGTGACCCGCGGTAACGACCCGGTACACGTTACATATGTATACGTATGAAAGTTAAATGCCGATTTTGACAATATCATCTGTATGGTTTGTCTCAAACGACACTTATAATAAAAACGGTATGTGGTGTTTAATATCGCAAGTCACACATTCCTGTATGTCGCTTGAACATTATCTATGTCGCAAACCAAGCCTAACTTATGTTGCAACGAGACCGGTGTCCGATCCTTGGTCATATTATATCATACACTTTAAAATGGCAGAAGTGGCTTCTTTGTTTGGTGCTCTAATATTGTGAAATCACCTTCGACTTATCCATTCGTCTCTAGATTGAATAAGGCGTTCAACACTTTTCAAAACGAAGCACAATCTACAGCATGCATAATCACACTTTTTATAAACAGACTGCGATCCGTTGCCACCATCAGGCGTTTCTTGTTTTCATTGTATAAATAGAGTAAACTCATTGAAGTCTATTCAATTTTGTTCGAGTCATACAAGCGACTTAAAAGATGCTAGTAATATGATGCTTTGCACTCAGGGTTGGTTATATGATACAATTATTGAAAGAAACTTGAAAATAGTGTTGCAAAATTAGAAATTGCTCGATTAAATGGCATCTCTTCCTAAGCCACCAGTCCAATGGCAAAACAATGTCAATCAAATCCTACTGAAAGGAACCTCTACTTACCTATTCAAACCGTTCAGATTTATCCACAACACAATATTGCAACCAGCGCTACAACCTTACTATATATATATATATATAGAAACAACTGACCCAATTTCAAAAACAGTTTTACCAAAATTGTTTAAACCATTCCGCTTTGCAGCAAAGGATGGCCTATGCTTTCGAAACATGTTTAATTGACGACGCCTCCTAAACCACTGATGCAATGTCAAAATAAACCCATACATCTATCCCTTGAAATGCCATCTACCAAATTGTTCAAACCATTACACTCCCATTCAGTATATATGGCCACACAAGAAAACAAGAGGACCATGATGGTCCTATATCTCTTACCTGATGTGATATAGCTTACAGTTTTCTTACTCTATGCACACAAGTAAACCTAACAACGCGCCCTGGTGGCCAGGTTATTCAACACATCTGAATAATTGTCTTGGTATAGGGCCACCCAAGGAACACTTGTGCGAAATTATTTTAAAATAATGCCTATACTTTTGACAAAAAGATTATAAATGTTTTCACTATGTATACATATTAGGAAAACCAGTCCCGCTCCCCCTGGTGGCCATTTTATCCAATGGATCTCAATAACATCTATACTCTTGGTAAACGGTTCACCTTAGGAACATTTGTGCAAAATAATTCTCAAATCACGCCAGTACTTTTGGATGAGATGCATTTTAAAGCTTTCACTTTTTATATATTTAACTGATCGGAATAATTTTTAAAATGGTAGAGCTTCTCCCATGGAATATGTGTGCAAAACTATTTCCAAATCTGACCTGTACTTTTGGACATGAAGAATTTTAAAGTTTTCACAATGTATACATATAAGGGAAAAGGCTCCACACCTTGCGGTCATGCTTTCAAGCGATCGGCAAAATTTTAACAATCTTTGCAGAGGGTTCCCCAAGGAACATTCTTAAATAGGGCCTATTCATTTGGACACGAAGACGTTTTTACTATATATATATATACACTTTATACGGCAAATATGCTCCGCCCTTTGGCGGCCAAGTTCTCCAATGGATCGAAATAATTTGAACAATCTTGGTAGAGGGTCCCCCAAGGAATATCTCTGTCAAATAAGTTTCAAATCGAGCAAATATTTTTGACCAAGAATATTTCTAAAGTTTGTCATTTCCAGTTCCATCTCAACCGGAGTTCAGCACGGAACTCAATTATATGAACATTGTTGCTACCATCCAAGGAACATCCCTGGTAAGTTTAATCAAAATTGGCCTAGCGGTTAAGGATGAGATGTTGTTTGAATCAAAGTGATTTTTAAAAAGGAATAACATATAGACTCCCTGAAAGTTTTCAGTTTCACCTAAGATAAACAGAAATCTTAAAATACCAAAGTGAAACATCTTCGTTTTGAAAAAAATACCGTTTATTTTGGATTGTTGTCCAAGTGTATTGCTACCTCAAGATAAAATGTAAACACTTTGAAACTATTTAGGGATGTTTATCACCCATTTTAATCATAACGTTTAGAGTATCATCACTTCGAGACCTATTATGCACCTTAAACCTTCTCCTGCTATACACGACTTGTAGTGACCCTGGAAATGCTCGACTTTGAAACAATGCCTGCATAATTCAGCGGAGTTTGGATTAGGCCATCATCGGTACCCAGGCTATTCATAAACTATATGATATCATATATTTTATGAATAGCCTGGGTACCGAGGATGAGATTAGGCACGAATAACTTAACATCGGAGGCTGTACAAGGTTCATAAATATGCATCCGTGTTCTAAGCTTGTAAATGAGTTTCCGTAAAGGATGGCGAATCCATATTGCGCTTTAAATCTGTGGTGGAAAGTATTGGCGTTTTGGTGGGGGTTTTAATTGGCGATAACTTAAAATTAGTGGAAATCATAATTTATATGAGGTAGCCCTTTGCCATCAGAAAGACGTACTTTTTCGCCTCAGCAGCATATGGATTTTCCAAAATGTTTCAACAATAATTGAATTATGATACTTTCATTTACAGAAATGTTTTATATTTTGGCCAATATGGTTTCAAAGTTGTCTGCTGCAAATTTGTAATCCGTTGGAAAATATTAAAAATAGAAGAATACTTCGTGATGTATACGATTATTTATTATGGCGGTTTAAATCCTTTCCCACATATAACAAATATGCAGTAGACGACTCTGAAAACATGTATTCAACGATCAACAATATGAAAACTGTCTATAAATGAAACAACAAATGAGCCGTCCCCAGACTGATCCGGGCCGACACATTCCGTCTCAGGGGGATAGAGGTGTAGAGTAATTATTCCTGAAACAGGAAATCTACAGAAGGCGAAACGTGTCTATCCGGGTAAGCCTGCGCGGCATGCGCTAACTGTTCCGGGTCGATACTATACGCTGAGTCCACTATGTTGGTTTTCTCGCGGGGTGGCTCAAATATTGACGCCAACGGGTTTTTCATGGTCAAACAACTGATCAAAATGCCATTACCTTGATATAATAACCGTTCATAGAAAAAACGAAACCCATGTGTGTGTAGTCATTTATCTGGATCATATTCCATTGGTCGTAACAAGGCCATGTATTGGTATTCTCCCAAGGCAATTAGTACTTTCCTTCGTACAGACCCATTTTGACGCATCTGCAACAGTCATAAAAAACCATTGTGATTAGCTAGTTCTACTTTTGCCACAATGGTTACAACTCTATTTAGAATTTCAACTTTCATGTATAGATATATTCCATATTTTACAAAAATGTTTTCAAAGTCGTCTGAAGCAGATTTGAGCCGTCCCGCGAGAAAACCAACATTATGGCCTCTGCGCAATATATCGATTCAGATCAGCCTGCGCAGTCTACGTAGACTGATCCGGGCTGACACATTCCGTTTTAGGGGGATAGAGGTATAGAGTAATGATTCCTGAAACAGAAAATCCACAGGAGGCGAACAGAGTCTGTCCGGGTTAGTCTGCGCGGCATGCTTAGGCTGATCCGAATCGATGCTTTACGTGGAGTCCACAATGTTGGGTTTCTCGCGGGACGGCTCATTTGTTGATTGTGGGGAAAGGGTTAAGCAAGCGTCTAGCATAATTACAGTAAGAGCCATCCGACAATCGATCCGAACTCAGAAAACAAACACAGAAATAATACTCAATGGAAACCGCTCAAAAACGTACTAGTTGGCTGAAATATGGCCCATTGACACGGACAACATTGTTATTAACCAATCACATCATACAATATAGTCGACAAGGATCTAAGAACATATTTGTTTATCTTTACAAAGTAAGAAAGATTTCTGAGGGTTGTGAGCATACATTGGATAATTATGAGTGATTATGCTTTGCCATCAATGTTTACAAGAGTCGTCTGTTGAAGATTGTCAAACGCCTCTAATTAGATTTAAAGAGGGAAATGATTCGATAGTTTTATATGTTATGCTTGTAGGTAAAAGAAAACCTATAACAATTATATTTCAAAAGTCGCCACATAGCGGACACTTTTTTTTCGATCGGTCCAGCTTAAAAGTACTCAGTCGGTAAGGCGTGGTAGATCTAACGTAAGTTTGAATCACGGCTAGGCCATTTATTCTCTCGGACAAAAGGCATTTGGACTGGATTCATCCGTCTTCCAACAATTGACAAAAAAGTATATATTGAAACGTAGCCTGTTGCCAGGGGTAACTGGTTTTCTCGAGTACTCAAAGCAAACATTCAGATGTGTAAGTGAATAGATAGCCGTCATACTCGTATAATTGATTTACTGTTGTAAACAACTTAAAACTCAAACCAATCGATCGTATGTAGGTCAGACGTGTAGGTATCTAAAAATAATGGCCGCGGGTATGGATGAATAAGTGTAACGCATCTTACCAAGAGATAGTGAAATATGTTCTGATATAATACGAAGAATGTCTATGTTTTATCCCAAATAAAAATCCGTACTTTTATTGCGAATGAAAATCAATTGTTTATCTCGAATAAAACTCGACATTCTTGTTGCGAAATAAATATCCATGAATTTATCGCAAATAAATATCTATGTTTTATCACAAATAAATATCTATGTTTTATCACAAATAAATATCTATGTTTTATCACAAATAATTAATCATGTTGTTGTCGGGAATAAATGGCCATACGAGGGTTTTTTTCATGAATAAATATAATCGTATTTTTATCACGAATAAATATGCATGGTTATATCATTAAAATAAATATCTATGTTATATCACAGATAAGTATCCATGTTGTTACCGGGAATAAATATCCATGTGTGGTTGTTGTTGTTGTTGTTGTTGTTGTTTTTTCATGAATTAATATTTATGTTTTTATAATGAATAAATATCCATGTTTTATAATGAATAAATATCCATGTTTTATAATGAAAAAATATCCATCTTTTACAAATACTAAATATTCATGTTTTAACGCAAAAAATTATCCATAGTGTTACCCCGAATAATTATCCATATCGGTTATGCGAATCAATATACATGTTGTATCTCAAATATCTATTCATATTTTTTTTATCATGAATAAATCGAGGGCTTGGCGTGAAACGGTTGTAACTAAAATCGGTATTTTTTTACCAAGGTTAATCACCTCGCCAAATAGTCTTTATAAGCGTTAAATAATTTTTCTTGGTAAACAATGGAAATTTAGGTGCCATTGCTCGTTCTGAGCAATGGCACCTAAATTTGCATTGTTTACAAAGGGGTCAAAATTGCCCCTAAACCAGGGTTTTCAAAATAGGTTTTTAGTTACAACCGTTTCACGCCAAGCCCTCGAAATAGCCCTGTTTTGATAAAAAAATAAATATAATTTTTTATCAAGAATAAATATCCTGTATCGCGTATAAACATCAATACTTGTCTTGTGAATGATTATCTACGAATGTTTATCGTAAATAAATATCATGGTTTTAACGTGAATAAATATCCATATTTTATTGCTAATAATTATTCATGTTTTAATCGTAAATATAAACACTGTACACATGTTTTACCGCAAATAATTGTCCATTTTGTATGTGAATAAATGTCTATGTTATTATGAATAAATGACAATATTTTATCATAAATAGTTATCGATGTATTATCGCGAGTAAATATCTTTTTTATGTTTTTATCCCGAATAAGTATCCATTTTTTATCGCAAATAATTACTCAGGTGGTTATCGTGAATAAATGTACTATTATTATCTGATCAATTTCGAGGGATTATGTATGAAGTCTTTAAAACTTTTTGTTTCAAGGGCTGATACATCTTAACTATATCTTGCTAAATTTGGTTCGCATGATATAAACTATAGATATATTTAATGTGCAATCGAACAAGTGTATGTCTAGTCTTTTTATGATGTGAGACACATTATAGAAAATTCGACGTTTAAGAATTTTGAGACGGACGGATATTTATGTCATGTGCAAATCGATCAGGAAATTATTTCTTCGTTATTCAGTAATAAGAAATGTAAAGCAGCTTGCTGAGAAACCCTTCGTCAAAGCGCAGTCCACGTTACGTTGTTGTTGTTGTTCTTTTTTGCTGTTGGTGTTTGTATTTTATACCACTTCTGTTTCGGTTATATCACGCCGTTTCCAGGAACCAGCCTTGCGTTACGTGTAGCCGTTTGATAGATCACGGTTTGAAACAGTTCGTACTAGGGATGGTTTGGAAATCGTTTGCTTCCATATCGACAAGTACTGCATCTTTCACCCGTACGATCATGTTTTAATTATCCAGACTTTCGTCATGAACTACAAAGAAATTAATGAATAAATTAGCAACGTATATATCTTTGGCAACAAAACGTAAAAATAGTAATATCAAGCCATTATTGCATACATGTTAACCATTTCTATAATGATAGTTATGTACGAAATTGTTCATCCTAGGACTAAACAATAACGTTCTTACTAAATTAGCAACGTATATATCTTTGGCAACAAAACGTAAAAATAGTAATATCAAGCCATTATTGCATACATGTTAACCATTTCTATAATGATAGTTATGTACGAAATTGTTCATCCTAGGACTAAACAATAACGTTCTTACTAAATGTTTATATTTTGATGTGACTGTCTTTGATTTGATTGGATTTGATTTAATACAGGCATAACACAAGAATGCCACAAAACGGTCTCCCTGCAACCATGTTGAACCCCGATAGGGATTAAACCCGGTATTGCACTCCCGAAGAAGATCTTCCGTTCTAACAACTTTATCATGGAATCGGCCACGTAATGTTTTCACCCGATCTAACTTTTATCATTTGTTTTTAAACCTCCAAAGTGAAGTTGTGTTTCGTGTCAGATTTGATATCACATGTTTATTTAGCTTAATAAATTATGAACACCCTGTAAATCTCAAGGGATCATTCATTTAGGTGACACTTCAATGACATATGCCCTTCGACACAGAAACATGGTCCTTCAAACATGTGTCCCTTTCATAGGTCATGGTGGATCAACATGTTCTTAGTCTTGTCAGTATTTCGATATTTCATAAGATAATTGTTATTGTTACTTGACTGATAGACGACCAGTGCATATTGTTTTATCAGACTGTGCATGTGTATAACTGATTTGGATCTACACTGGTCGCTAAAATATGAAGGCTTTTGTGCATGGCTCGTATATGCTACGATAAAACAGCTCTCATAGACTCCGAGGTCCTCGGGGTATATCTGTGTCACATTCAAACATCGCTCCTTTGATCCAATAAACACTTTAAATGTGATTAAGCGTTTCTTGAGACAAGACAGACGAATTTTAACAAACCTGCAGTGGACTGACTATCTTTGAAAGTATTATGGGGAAGCGACAAAGTGCTCGTAATGACAATATCACTTATAAGTTGAACTCTAATACACTTCGATTGGAATACAATACGGAAACATCTTAATTTAGGAAAGCTATATTTTGAGGCACCGTTTTGAAACTATGATATGAAAATGGTGAATTCTATATCACGCATTCGTGAAAATTAAAAAACAAACAAATACGAAGATAGATCACTTCCAACTGGAATAAGTCTTCGTAGGGGAAGGGATGCAGTAATCAAACTATTTTCAGCGTAATTATGCAAACCTTACACATTTAATAATGAGGTGGCTGGGTCAGATACGCCTCTGACTAAGTTCATGACGAACTCAAGGAGGGTAGGGTCAGGGGGCACGTATATCGATGGCGCATGCGCAGACACTTGGTTCTCGTGAACGCACAGCTCCACTCTGGAGTCAAAATTCAAAATGGAAGCCTCCGTGTTGTATCCACTTATTTCATTATCTACACCAGAAAGCTCGTTTTCTTGTTGTCTAAATTACGGATTGAAATTATTTGCAAGGCCCAATTAAACAAATCCTTGTTTATCTGTCTTAAAAATAAAAACATCACTGATTACTGAACTCAGAGGTTCGTATTTTAGGATTATTTACACACCAGCATCAATAATTGCCACCCTCCGCCATTTATGAACTCTTCTAACTATCGCTTGAAGCAGGGTTGCAAATAGTCGGGTCAGAAGTTCGTATGACGTCACTAGGGTTAAAACTCGTGCCGTTCATGAGGAACCCGTGTAACTTTAGTCGGAACTCGGTTTCGTCGTGAATTACGCCAATAAGTATTGACTGATATAAAAATATAACTCAACGCTCGATCATCACAAATGTAGGTCAAACAGCATTATATCTTTATAAACACCCAGGCCAAAAAAAGGTTAGATTTCTATAAATCGGAGATCAAGTATTGAATACAATAGAAAACAGTGTGGCACAAGGGAGAACTTGCACATGATGAGCAATTTCTCCTTTTTCCCCCAGTGTTTTCAAAAGTCGGCTGCTACAGAGGCGTTAGCAAGCGTCTGTATATGGGAATGGGTTTAGAAGTAAACCATAATGGGAAACATTTTTGACACCCTGGTCAACAATCAATTAGACCTACATCATATTCTGTCCATCTCTATCTATGGTTACGTCATATTATATCACCATCTTGCGTGAAGTATATACGCGCGTCTGTGTGGAGTCGATCAAATGTATTAAAATTAAACAAAATTGAAAGTAGACATTAGAATAAAAGATGACAGTGTTTAACTATTGGATTTAAGTATGGATGAAGCAGACAATTGATGATACAATCAGCGCACTTACATTAACGGCAATATGATTACCTATAGTCTATAGTCTAAACATACTGCCTTGTAAAAGGTTGACAGCGGTGCGTTACTGGGTGGCCGTTGATTCTATTGCAACATTGTTTGACATAAATGCCATGGTGCAATAATGAGTAATTTTAAGGGTTTCCTGCAACATAATTTATTTACAGATTTATGTATAGATGGGGGGAAATGCTTGGTGGTAGGCCAACGAACGTATTCAGACTGGAATTCATTAAGATAATTCCTTGGCACCATTAACCATATAAAGGCGATTGTAACGACCAATTGTCGGACGCATTATCACAATATCGTGCAAAATCTCACAAAATCGTAATTAAAACACAGACGATATCCCAAGCTCAAATGTCTGGCCAGAAAATGAAACTTACATATAGCGGGAATCGTAATGAGGTTATGTCACTGGTTGGGCACCGTTTAACATCAACAGTTCGACAAACGGGCTTAACTTCTAGATTTTGAAAACTAAGAATACTGTAATGGAGTCCAATTGCTCTGATAGAGTATACTATTTTAAGCTTCTATAGACCAATTAGACAGTGTACGCTGTACAAGCATCTGATAGAGTATACTATGTTATGCTTCTATAGACCAATTAGACAGTGTACGCTGTACAAGCATCTGACAGATTCATATACTTTCAAGAAAAATACCAAGTGTATAACACCGATACACTCGATGTCTTTTCCTCTGGAAATGACCATTTCTTGACTTCTAGTTTGAGTTTGAGACAATTAAAAGCAGCTCAGATATTTCAAGAAGCCGAAACGGGATTTGAGCGCCAGGCCTCTGGATTGACATTCAAGCGTGTTAACCATTAGACCACCCGATCATTCTGTCGGAAATTAAAACTATTTAGTTTTATTATTGTCCTGATTATTTAATAAGTCAGGGCGTGGCTCTGGATATTGGCTGTCTGTTTTTGTTAGACAGGTTTTATAGAAGCAATCGTAATAACCAATCATAATCTCAGAGGCAATCGTTATAATCACTCATACTCATTCATGCATTTCGGGTATTCACTCACCATGCACGCATTATTCCGAGCAATTATAGCCGACTGTTTGCGCACACGTCTGCTATGTATTCAATAATTACTGAGGTCGAAACATTTTTTGTTTCAGTAATTTTCCGTAAACACCGACTTCGTTTCATCGCAGCGAAAGACCGCCTCAGTTGTGTATATGTAGAGTTTCCCCCTCAGTTGTGTAGATGTAGAGTTTCCCCCTCGGATGTGTAGATGTAGAGTTTCCCCCTTGGATGTGTAGATGTAGAGTTCCCCCCTCGACAGTGTAGATGTAGAGTTTCCCCCTCGGATGTGTAGATGTAGAGTTTCCCCCTCGGATGTGTAGATGTAGAGTTTCCCCCTCGGATGTGTAGATGTAGAGTTTCCCCCTCAGTTGTGTAGATGTAGAGTTTCCCCCTCGGATGTGTAGATGTAGAGTTTCCCCCTCGGATGTGTAGATGTAGAGTTTCCCCCTCAGTTGTGTAGATGTAGAGTTTCCCCCTCAGTTGTGTAGATGTAGAGTTTCCCCCTCGGATGTGTAGATGTAGAGTTTCCCCCTCGGATGTGTAGATGTAGAGTTCCCCCCTCGGTTGTGTAGATGTAGAATTTCCCCATCGGATGTGGGATGTAGAGTTTCCCCCTCAGTTGTGTAGATGTAGAGTTTCCCCCTCAGTTGTGTAGATGTAGAGTTTCCCCCTCAGTTGTGTAGATGTAGAGTTTCCCCCTCAGTTGTGTAGATGTAGAGTTTCCCCCTCAGTTGTGTAGATGTAGAGTTTCCCCCTCGGATGTGGGATGTAGAGTTTCCCCCTCAGTTGTGTAGATGTAGAGTTTCCCCCTCGGATGTGGGATGTAGAGTTTCCCCCTCAGTTGTGTAGATGTAGAGTTTCCCCCTCAGTTGTGTAGATGTAGAGTTTCCCCCTCAGTTGTGTAGATGTAGAGTTTCCCCCTCAGTTGTGTAGATGTAGAGTTTCCCCCTCAGTTGTGTAGATGTAGAGTTTCCCCCTCGGATGTGTAGATGTAGAGTTTCCCCCTCGGATGTGTAGATGTAGAGTTTCCCCCTCGGATGTGTAGATGTAGAGTTTCCCCCTCAGTTGTGTAGATGTAGAGTTTCCCCCTCGGATGTGTAGATGTAGAGTTTCCCCCTCGGATGTGTAGATGTAGAGTATCCCCCTCAGTTGTGTAGATGTAGAGTTTCCCCCTCGGATGTGTAGATGTAGAGTTTCCCCCTCGGATGTGTAGATGTAGAATTTCCCCATCGGATGTGGGATGTAGAGTTTCCCCCTCAGTTGTGTAGATGTAGAGTTTCCCCCTCAGTTGTGTAGATGTAGAGTTTCCCCCTCAGTTGTGTAGATGTAGAGTTTCCCCCTCAGTTGTGTAGATGTAGAGTTTCCCCCTCAGTTGTGTAGATGTAGAGTTTCCCCCTCAGTTGTGTAGATGTAGAGTTTCCCCCTCGGATGTGTAGATGTAGAGTTTCCCCCTCGGATGTGTAGATGTAGAGTTTCCCCCTCGGATGTGTAGATGTAGAGTTTCCCCCTCAGTTGTGTAGATGTAGAGTTTCCCCCTCAGTTGTGTAGATGTAGAGTTTCCCCCTCGGATGTGTAGATGTAGAGTTTCCCCCTCGGATGTGTAGATGTAGAGTTTCCCCCTCAGTTGTGTAGATGTAGAGTTTCCCCCTCAGTTGTGTAGATGTAGAGTTTCCCCCTCTGATGTGGGATGTAGAGTTTCCCCCTCAGTTGTGTAGATGTAGAGTTTCCCCCTCAGTTGTGTAGATGTAGAGTTTCCCCCTCAGTTGTGTAGATGTAGAGTTTCCCCCTCGGATGTGTAGATGTAGAGTTTCCCCCTCGGGTGTGTAGATGTAGAGTTTCCCCCTCGGGTGTGTAGATGTAGAGTTTCCCCCTCGGGTGTGTAGATGTAGAATTTCCCCCTCAGTTGTGTAGATGTAGAGTTTCCCCCTCAGTTGTGTAGATGTAGAGTTTCCCCCTCGGATGTGGGATGTAGAGTTTCCCCCTCAGTTGTGTAGATGTAGAGTTTCCCCCTCAGTTGTGTAGATGTAGAGTTTCCCCCTCAGTTGTGTAGATGTAGAGTTTCCCCCTCAGTTGTGTAGATGTAGAGTTTCCCCCTCGGATGTGTAGATGTAGAGTTTCCCCCTTGGATGTGTAGATGAAGAGTTTCCCCCTCGGGTGTGTAGATGTAGAATTTCCCCCTCGGATGTGTAGATGTAGAGTTTCCCCCTCGGGTGTGTAGATGTAGAGTTTCCCCCTCAGTTGTGTAGATGTAGAATTTCCCCCTCAGTTGTGTAGATGTAGAGTTTCCCCCTCAGTTGTGTAGATGTAGGGTTCCCCCCTCGGATGTGGGATGTAGAGTTTCCCCCTCAGTTGTGTAGATGTAGAGTTTCCCCCTCAGTTGTGTAGATGTAGAGTTTCCCCCTCAGTTGTGTAGATGTAGAGTTTCCCCCTCAGTTGTGTAGATGTAGAGTTTCCCCCTCGGATGTGTAGATGTAGAGTTTCCCCCTCGGGTGTGTAGATGTAGAGTTTCCCCCTCGGGTGTGTAGATGAAGAGTTTCCCCCTCGGGTGTGTAGATGTAGAATTTCCCCCTCGGATGTGTAGATGTAGAGTTTCCCCCTCGGGTGTGTAGATGTAGAGTTTCCCCCTCGGGTGTGTAGATGTAGAGTTCCCCCTCGGGTGTGTAGATGTAGAGTTTCCCCCTCGGGTGTGTAGATGTAGAGTTTCCCCCTCAGTTGTGTAGATGTAGAGTTTCCCCCTCGGATGTGTAGATGTAGAGTTTCCCCCTCGGATGTGGGATGTAGAGTTTCCCCCTCGGATGTGTAGATGTAGAGTTCCCCCTCAGTTGTGTAGATGTAGAGTTTCCCCCTCAGTTGTGTAGATGTAGAGTTTCCCCCTCAGTTGTGTAGATGTAGAGTTTCCCCCTCAGTTGTGTAGATGTAGAGTTTCCCCCTCAGTTGTGTAGATGTAGAGTTTCCCCCTCAGTTGTGTAGATGTAGAGTTTCCCCCTCAGTTGTGTAGATGTAGAGTTTCCCCTCAGTTGTGTAGATGTAGAGTTTCCCCCTTAGTTGTGTAAATGTAGAGAGTTTCCCCCTCAGTTGTGTAGATGTAGAGTTTCCACTTAGTTGTGTAGAGTCTCTCAGTTGTGTAGATGTAGAGTTGTCCCCTCGGATGTGGGATGTAGAGTTTCTGCCTCGGATGTGTAGATGTAGAGTTTCCCCCTCGAGTGTGTAGATGTAAAGTTTCCCCCTCGAGTGTGGGATGTCGCGTGTCAGATCCCCAGTCAGATCGTTCCAAACAAAATAAAATGGTAGTAATGGCTGCCCTCTTTGGCGCTGAATGTTGCGGGGTTAGCATAACGACTGATTTGCAAGTCTAGGGCTTGGCGTGAAACGGTTGTAACTAAAAACCTATTTTGAAAACCCTGCTTTAGGGGCAATTTTTACCCCTTTGTAAACAATGCAAATGTATGTGCCATTGCTCAGAACGAGCAATGGCACCTAAATTCCCATTGTTTACCAAGAAAATTGATTTAACGCTAATAAAGACTTTAACCTTGGTAAAAAAAATACAAATTTTAGTTACGACCGTTTCCCGCCAAGCCCTCGAAGTGTCAAGGATAAACGTACCAGTAGTGCTGGTAACCAAACCAGGAGATGCGAAATTATTGAAAGCAGGGTAACACATTAAACAATCAATCGCAACGAAATGGATTGTCACGTTATGCGGCTAAGTTTAGTGTTGATCTAACGCGGCACTGTCTTGTCCTGAAACCGATATACAGCTAACTGTATCGAGCTGCACATTTCAAGGTCCGGTAATTTCCTATTGCCTCCGTTTGTTCACAAGTGCCGAGCCCCGGTAGCTCAGTTGGTAGCGACGCGGGCTGTCAATCCAGGGGTTGTGAGTTCTAATCCTGGTTCGGCCAACTTTCTCAATGCGACATGCGTCATTCGTCTTCCACCAATGGGCTAAGTATATGTGGAAAAGCAGCCATTTGCCTGGGAAGATTGTTGAGTGAGTGGAGTACTGGTGTGAGAAACCAGGAAACGCATGAGTAGGTGAACTGTCCGCCGTGATCTAACTGAGAAATTGTTAAAAACGGCGTTAAACACCAATCAATCAATCCTTAAAGTGTCAGTTAATCTGGACACTACATCACAGTTAAAAAACATTGTAGATAGATAATGGAGTAATTACAAGGTGCGGTAATTTCCTATTGCCTCCGTTTGTTCACAAGTACTCCTTGCAATTAACCCCTTCCCATATTTAAACGTAATTTGACACATCTACAGCAGACGGATTTTTAAAACATTTCTTCTACAAACAGAAAAAATTATCATAATTAGCAATTTCTACTTTTTCCACATCGTTTTCAACATTATTCATCAATAATACGTTCATTTCTGGAGATTTTCATTATTTTGGCAAGATATTTTCAAAATATTTTTCGTATGAGGGAATTGGTAAAGACTCCTGTAGACATACGTGACTTTATAGGTGGAAAATGTTTTGAGGTGTGCACGTCACCATACTCTCGTAGAGTCATGATAAGACCTAAATGTCCAATCCCTTTACGGACACACACAGAAATTTATATCCCCGTTTCTCCATGATGCAATAAAGCCTATACGTCCGTTCAATTATGTAACATAAATCATAGGACCAGATAAGGAGGATTGAACGTGTCCGTTTCCCCAAATATCTATCTTATTACCCAACCAAACCCTATGTTGCGGGTACTCAAAAGAATTGTCTCACTGAGACGATTCTTTTGAGTACCCACAATATAGGGTTTGAGTGACAAATAAGGATTTCATAACATGAAAAATGAGCCTTATCTGGAGCTCTGCTATGTTTAATGGTTCGTATTTGGAAAAGTCTATTGACACCACATTGGGTGTTAGATTTGACAGACAGATAACAACAATGCAATGATCATAAAAACTTCATAGTTAATAATTAAGATTAAATGCCGTTTTTAAAAGTATTTATGCATATTCATTGGCCTTCTTTACAGAAAATTCGTATTGGAGCCCATCCACGGGAAGATGTACAAGTGCCATTTCTGAATAGTGTTAGTTCAGACCATCCTTTCCATCAGCACAAGTTTACATAATCTTCAAGTAAGCGTATGTGGTGGGTCTTATGTGAACAAATGTAGATCTTGATCAGACTGTGTGGATGTACATGCTGATCCTGGATCTGCACTCTTTTACAAAAGCCAACTGGTGTACCTTTTCACAATAACGGGCTCATTTAGTTACATCCATCAACCCAATTATAAGAAGACGACGATGTATACATGGGTCGTTAGGAAAGCGTCCGGACTTTTGACAAAGTGTACACAAGAAGAGTCAGTAGTTATTTTAACTTTATTTATCTGAAATTGCAATTGCATTTCCCCACAATGTTTCCTTCCACCTTATTAAATATCTGACAGAAAATATAATTGCGTGCGCAGGAGAAATTGCTCATTATAAGCAATTTCTCCTTTTCCAATAATGTTTTCTTCCACTTTTTTTAGACATCTGACAGAAGACTAGCAACAGTTCTAATATTTGTAATAATTTTTGACAGAATATATCATTGCGTGAAAAGAAGAAATTGCTAATTATGAGCAATTTCTCTTGTCCCATAATGTTTTCGTATTTTCAAATTTCTTCACACAGATATGCATAATACATAAAATAACATTGCAAAGTGAAAGAAATATAAGCACTTTAAATTGAGTTACATATATTATTGTATATTTGTAAATAGTTTAATCCGGCTCAATTTTCTTTGAACAATGTACATGTATTAAGGTATAAAAACACATACAAATGTATCAAAATTAAAGAAAATCATTACAATATCAAGAAGATACATTAATTACTCCTCTGCTGGTTTGTGTTTTTTTCATATTTGTAGACTTAAACATATTGATTTTCATTGTATTTTGGAAAATGTGTTTCTTTTTATCCTGTTTCTTGTTGTCCGTTGCTTTTTGTCCTGTTACTTTTTATCCTGTTTCTTTTTATCCTACAATCATATAACAATACTCTGATGTGGACGTTTCATTGTGACGTGGCTTTTCTCCCATTCATAAAAAAACGTTTAAATGTTGGTAAATGTTGGCTATTAATGCACTGCCTGTGCAGTCTTAACTCTTTTCCACATACAACAAATATGCAACAGACGACATCGAAAACATCTAGGCAAAACTATGAAGCTATAAGTGAAAGTATAATTGTTGAATAAAGTTGAAAACATTATGGCAAAAGGAAAAGTTGCTGGTTTTGAGCAATTTCTCCGTGTATCGCAATGTTTTCAAAATCCGTCTGCTACTGAGGCGTCAGAAAGGGTCTGACTGTGGGAAATTGTAAAGAACGCGAATGCAAACGCAATCTCCATATATTACATTCTTTATTGAACATAACATTCTACCAATTAACATACACATAAAGAACTAGCCTTTGTTGCCTACATACAATAGAAACAATGAAAAAGATAAACTGTTTATTAAATAAAAACCAAACTCATTATTCACAAATGATTTTCTACTCTGTCTCAATGTTTTCCCTCGGACTTTGTAAAGTGACTTTCGCCTTAAATGTATACCAGCTAATGGGTAAACCAGGCCATTCTACCAGTTAAGTCACATGTAACAATCCGTAGCTGTCATCGCCATCAGAGGGATTAGAATCTCCTTTCGCTTTCATTATACATTCTACTTCGATGATGTGTTTCGTGGCATTGCTATCCTTTTCCCACGTATACACAAAATATGATTTTGTAAACATCCAGGGAAATGTATGTATAATCTCTATAAATGAAAGAACGATTATTAAATTAAGTTGAAAACGTTGTGGCAAAAGGAGAAATTGCTAACTTTTAGCAATTTCTATTTTTGCCACAATGTTTTAAAAAAGATGTCTGCTGAAGCGTCAAAAGTATGTTGGAAAAGGTTAATTATCTTAGATAATAAATCTCCGTTATCACGCTGTTGTCCCATTGATACAAAACGAGCGACTCGCATGCTTCCATGCATACATCAATGAAACAAAAGCACTATCCGAACACGATCAGCAAGCCCTACCAACATTATTGGTGCTATTAAGCCTTCGCATCCCGCAAGGAATGGCATAGACTGGAATCAGTCCCTGAGGTTGAAGTAGTATTATAACATTACCATCAGTTTACCGAGCTTCGTTAGCTCAGTCGGTAACGACGCGGGCTGTTAATCAGTCAATGAGTTGTGAGTTCGAACCCAAGCTCGGATAACAATCTTTCCGACGTTTGACAAAAGTCAATGCGACGGGCGTCATTCGTCTTTCACCAATGGGCTTAAATTCTATGTTGAAAAGCAGCCAGTTGCTCGGAAAACTGTTGTATGGAGTACTGGTGTGAGAATGTCAGGAACTACATGGGTAGTTGAACTGGCCGCCGTGATATGACTGAAAGATTGATGAAAACGGCGTTAAACACCAATCCATCCATCAATCAATTTACTTCAAGTTTTCTTTCTATAGTAGTCCCCTATTACAGTTTCAAAGAGATATCTTTATTTATGTAGATTATATATAAGCCAGTGCATGATAAGCGGCACAATATGGCTATTGTGAAGAAAATAGATCCAGATCAGCCTGTGCTTCCGCGAAGTCTAATCAAGATCTACACTCTTCACATTTTACTTTCACAAGCTTGTTAGAAGGGTATGTCAATTTGTGTAGATTTTGATAAGACTGAACAAGTAGACAAGGTGAACCTACACTGTTCAACAATGCCAAAGTGTACCTAGTGGAAGACAGTGGTGCGTGGAAGACAGTGGTGCAGAGGTAGAGCGTCGGCCTCTCGTATCAAAGGTCCCTGGTTCGAGTCCCGTGATGAGCGGGTCCTGACTTTGGGATTGTTCCACACAAACGGCGCGAGTACTGGTGAAGTCTCCAGGAAGCAGACATCGAGCGTGATTAATCTAAGCCCAAGGCTTGTTTCGCAATCGATGTAAAATAAATAAGTTTAACCTAAAGTGTACCTTTTCTTATGCTCTGGATCGTATAATGTTAATGCAAATCCATAAAGCAGTTGATTATTTAAATCAATAGACTGGTTCTAGTCTATGAGTAGATGGAAGGAACACAATCTAATCGAATACATTACAGGGAAACTATTGCAAACTAGCGCCGACTTAATTCGAAAAGGATGTATCTATCAATCAAGTTACCACGTATGTACGGCTCAATGGAATAGAGTCATAGCTCCTTCAACTGATACCATCGCTCTTGAAATTGAAAGGGTCTTTGCAATACATAGACAACTCTGTAGTAAATAGTATAGACATATTTTAGACTGAACGAATATGCACGTTCGCAAATGCAATTTAAACTGCATACATAAATGAGCCGAATTATGAGAAAACCAACATTATGGAATATACGTAATGTATCGATCCAGATCAGACCGCGCAGGCTAAGCCAACACATTCCGTATAAGGGGGGAAATGTTAAAGAGTAATGATTCCTGAAACGGAAAATCCACATGAGGCGAAAAGAGTCTGTCCGGGTTAGCCTACGCGGCATGCTTAGGCTGATCCGGGTCGATACTTTACGCAGAGTCCACAATGTTGGTTTTCTCGCGGGACGGCTCATATCAATATATCTGCGTAATGTATCGACCAGATCAGCCTGCGCTGTCCGCGCAGACTGATCCGGCCGACACATTCCGTCTTAGGGGGATAGATGTATACAGTAGTTATTCCTGAAACAGAAAATCCACAGGATACGAACAGTGTCGGTCCAGGTAGGCCCGTGTGGCATGCTTAGGCTGATCCGGGTCGATACTTTACGCAGAGTCCACAATGTTGGTTTTCTCTCGGGACGGCGCAAATGTTGTTCAAAATGTGTATAGCTGGGCAAATGTTGAGCAAACAAAATAAGGGAATGTCTTTTTTGGGGGTCAAAATAAATGACGGTGGTCTTTTCATTGATTCTCCAGAACTAACATGTGCCGTTTCGAGAGAAAACCAACATTGTGTGCTCTGCGTAAAGTATCGACCCGGATCAGCCTAAGCATGCCTGTGGATTTTCTGTTTCTGGAATCATTACTCTATACCTCTATCCCCCTAAGACGGAATGTGTCGGTCCTGATTAGCCTGCGCAGGCTGATCTTAATCGATATATTATGCAGAGTCCATAATGTTGGTTTTCTCGTGGGATGGCTCAGATATGTGGATTCACATTTTTTGTATTGTTGTTACAGCTTGGCAACTTCGTTTATTTCTTTCGCCAGACAAAAACTGAAGAACCTTACTGTTTCCCATATTCAGACGTTGAAACGATTGTGTCAAAATCACAAATTGCTCATATATATTTTTTAATCTCGATTAAAGGCTGCATTTCACCAAGGATTGTTTTTTCCAATCGGCCTGATCTGGACCAGATTGTCCCCGAAGAATCTTTTTTTTTATCGGCCCGATTGTCGTCCTGAATCGCCTCCAATCGTCCCCTTTTTTGACCCGATTGAATCCCGACCAATGGACCATGGCGGGGGGACGAATCACGGACGCAAGTATGCGAAAGTACGCGCAAGTACCCGCAGGTACACGGCAAAGGCCCGGTAGAGACCCGCTTCTCACGACCCTTGGTAGAGAACGGCAGAGGCTATACGAAAGCTCCAGAGGGCGGGCGAGACAAGAGGACCTTCATACCTTCAGGGAACCATCGGACGACCAAGACGACCACGGGCCGACGTTTTTTGATCGGCTACTGTTTTTCAACATGTTTAAAAACAGTAGCAGATCACCTTTCCGGTACCCGACCCTCGGAGGACTGAGGCGATCGCGCTAGATCTTCCCCCCCCCCCCCCCCCCCCCCCCCCCCCGAAGGTATAGGGTAGTGCTCGACAGTGCTCGCAGGTTCCCGACTATTTTCGTAAAAATGCGGCCGATCGACCAAAAAAAAGGATCGCGTACTATCGGGACCAAAACAATCCTTGGTGAAATGGCCGCTTTATATAAACAAAGACCGCCTCTGTCGTGTTGTGGTTCAGGGCGCAATCTTGGGGCGGGAGAGCCGAGTTCTGTACATGACGAGTCGTACCAAATACTTTTCAAATGGTAGAGGAGGCTTCCCTTCTTTTCGGTTCAGGATTGCGTGGAAATCATTACGACTGACGAGCTGGTGTCAGATTAACCCTTTCCCTCATACGACACATCTGCAGCAGACGACTTTGAACATATTTTGTCCAAAAATAGAAAATCTCTATAATTGAATGGATAACCTATGACTAAACAAAAATGAAAAACATTGTGGCAAAAGGAGAAATTGCTCGTTTTGAGCAATTTTTTCTTTTGTCACTATGTTTTCAAAAAGCTGTCTGCTGCAGAGTCGTCAGCAAACTTACCGACAGGACCGGTATATAAACTAGAAACGACGTCGAAAATCGTCGTTTAACACCATTAGAAAATGACAATGACAATCTTTTATTGGCGTTAACTGCCTAGTTTCTTGTCAAACAACACGTACATGATAATAGTGTAATAGAAGTTTAATAAATAGAGGAGAGTTGATATGGAATATATCTCATCGAGAAGTGCCGGATACAATAGAATATTTTCACGAGCGCGTAGCGCGAGTGAACATGTTAAAATTGTATCACTTCGAGTTGAAATATAGTCCATATCCACTCAAAACAAAAAAAATATCTTTTTATTTTATGATAATTGTCTGATGATGAAAAAATGGAACTATTTGGTGTCTTCGTACCTGTTCACACGCGGACGAATCTGTGTGAATGTATTTGTTTACTACACAATGTCAGACAATGACAATAAGTCCGCTTTGTTAAATACGGAATACGGAATTATACATGGGTATGTAAGATAAGGTTTTTATCACATGACAATGCTTGTATCCGATCTAATAATATACCCGTTACGTATTTCTTTTATATATATATATATATATATATATTATAAAACGTGTGTAGTATAACATGACCGGAAACTAGGAAAATGACGTCATATCTATATCACTCACAGTGTGGGTGATAAGGATTATATCTCACTGATAGAACTCAGTATCTCATCGTTTAGCATTAAATAAATAATCTTATCTTACAGTAGCAAAATGTGTTACAGTATATTGTCAATTAAACTATTTCACTGGATAAAGGCTTATTTGATATATGTTGCAAGATTTAAAAGTATTTGCTTTTTGTTAATTCTTAGTAAAGTAATGAACATTCAGTATGCCTTCTTATACTTCATGTGTTGTTTGTTTGTTTTTTGTTTTTACACCGTTTTCAACATTATTTCCGTTTTCACGGCTACGGTCCAGTTAAACATGGTACATAGGTAAACAAACCAGTACAATGCCCGGTTCTTATACGTCCTATGCTGAAGACCCTTTTTGTATGTGGGATAGGATGGACTACTAGGCAAAAACACATGTACTTACATGTACAAAAAGAAATTGTTCAGACGTATCTTTGTATACATATTGTCTCAAAAGAGCCTTTTCAGCCTGATATCACAGCTCAAATTGCTGTTTAATAATGTGAAAGTGAACAGAGGTTGCAATACCGCCCTGATATCACACCAGTTGATGTCCATGTGATACGGACACAGGGTTAAACTACATTGGTTGGCTCGGCTTTTATATATTTTCTGATTGCAGTAAGGTTTTTGTCAGCGAACGCTGAATGGGAAGCAAATAACTTAGACGACGGAGGTGAGCTCGCTGTTTTTTTACCCACAACGTTTCAATAGTTATATAAAGTCTAAATTTGCTTAACAACATGTTTACAAAACAGCGTAAACCATAGGCATCGTGATCTCGATTTGCAACTTTTGACATATCGATTCGGGAAAGCGGACGTGATACTTTATTCATGCACCACCTAACTACAAGCATACCCAGGAGAGATAACTAGTAGATTAACTGACTATCTTGGAAAACTCGATTTATTACATCTTCTTCACACTTAATTGGCCGACGGATTGCCAAAAATGCCATCACTCTTGAACTGTTGGTTCTGTAATTTCGAGACGTGGTATATTAAGAATGCAGTAACATTTCGGCTTCAGGTAGCTCGAGTGCCTTGATTAATTCCATTGATTTGTATATAAAAAGAAAGAACACGTATTGGTCTTTGTTGATAACAAAAACATACATTTTCTTCTGTTACGTTTTCGAAACTGTTAGTTGAACTGTTTCGTGGGACGAATTCCCGAGAAACAACAATAACATATAACCTTGACCTTTGAGTTCTACACCCATAAATATATTTAAAGTGTCATCGATTCGTGACCATTACATGTGTGCCATAGTTAAGTCCAATCCTGAATGATAACTGGTTTGTTTAGTTTGTATTGTAGTTTACGCCGCTTTCATCAATATTTCAGTTATATCGCAGCATTAAATTGGTGAATTACAAGTACGGCTGGTATGCTTATCCTGACACCAGTGCCTCAGTCGGAATGATATCCTGGCAACCCTGAGAACAAAGAATGGAAGCCTTCATTACTTCATATTTAAAATACATTGTTTCGACCCAACAAGGGATCCAACCATTGTCTCCCGCTCCTCTCGAGGTGGACGCTTCAATACGTGGCTTACAGCACGGACACGATTATACCATTCCGACCTTGAACTTTGACCTATTGACCTTAAAATAATAAGGGGATTTTCTTTATGTCACAATCATTTCATGCGTATCATCACCCAACGACTTGTAGTTATGTAACAGACGGGTAGACATACATCTAAAGATATACAGACATTATATCAATAAACTCAATTTCGTTGGCAGGTGGTATGATTTTTCTAAAATTTAAAACATTATTGATATTCGACATCAGGGCAGTATATCAGCTATTAGCTATTAACACATTTACAAATTCTATCACGACATTTCGAAATTTGAAAAAAAAAGGAACTGATATTTGACAACACTTATTTTACAATGGCACTTCCCTGACACGAAACAATAATATCTGGTCGATAAAGTATAAAGTATGTTATTGTGTAGGTCGTTATACATAGCATTGGCATCCGTGTGGATGCCTAATGATTTTTCGATATGTTCTTTTATGATTAAAGCACCATACCTCTAGCCATTTATCAAATAAACAAGAAAGCCCGTGGTAACCGTATAACCAGATTTATCACCGGTTTATCTGTGTTCGCTCCGATTCAATTAGTAGTCCAGGGCAACCTTCATTGCATCGTCGTTCACATCGGTTTTCATGACACTGTCACAGATGTCGAACACATTTAAGCTGCGAATGGTGATTTCGGGTCGCGTTGCATCTGTGTACAGTGAAGGCTCAGGTAAGCCTACGCATACAAACAGACCCGCGAGTCTTCAGTGTCTGTTTGTATATCGTAATATAAAGCCGGAGTTAAATTATGACAAAACCATAGCATTGGAGTCCGAATGGTGTAACTACCATATCCCGTTTAGTGGTCAAAGTTACGGAGATGCAAAACAATCCCAAATTGCACGGCTAACTCACTTTTCATCTCTTTCAATCTTAACGACGACCTTGTTGCCACCGATTCAACATTACAGAAATAATGTTGGGAGTATACTACTGGTGTAATCAAGAGATTCCAATAAGGCTATACAATACAATACAATACAAAGTTTCATTCGGTAATGTAAGGCCTCCGGCCCATTATACAAAATTTACATGTACAAAAAAAATCATTTATGTGGCATCATAAACTTTTTGAGGATATTCAAATATAGAAATAATTAGTTTATGACACAACACATATTGTATGATTCAATTAGGGACCAGTTCATCTTATAGGCATTTTCTGATTTTAAATGCTTCAATAAGATATGTTACCAGTGAGTTTACATATGTGGATCTACATTCACTCATTATGTCACAAAACAACATTGGAAGCATTGAAGAAAGTTTCAATGTAATACATGTAGTAGTAAATGAGCTGTGGTGTAACATATGTACTTGCATGCAAATCCAAAACCTTAACGAAGGTGTGACGCCGATGCCACCGTGAATAACATATAGCTCTCATATTCTCCGAAAAGTCGAGCCAAAAAAATCAGTTTGACCTCTGCCATCCCAATCGAATAAAATTATAATGTATTATAGGACTACGGGAAAATTATGTGACAAAGAAGAAAAGCTCGATTGATTCACTAAAGGAAATACTTAAATAACGACACAAAAAGAACTTTGGCATTAATTACAAACACTGACCATCTAACATCTTTGTTGGGGATGGGGTATTTTTTATTTATTCGTTTAGAATGTAAAAATTTCATATGCAATGCATGCGTAGGATTATTTTATTCTCCTCGCATACCGGCTATACTTTGATTGTACGATTTGGCTAGCACTTGCCCGAATGTTCGGTGTGTTAGGGCAAACTAAATAAGCTCAAGAGTTATTTGTATAGCGAAATGTGCACATTAATAATATCAAATGATAATAAAATAAGTAAATCACCGGTATTGGCAAACTTTTACTTTAAATCAAGCAGCGGGTATATCGAGGGCTTGGTGTGAAACGGTTGTAACTAAAATTGGATTTTTTTTGCCAATGTTAATCTCCTCGCCTGAAGTCTTTATAAGCGTTAAATCATTTTTCTTGGTAAACAATTGACATTTAGGTGACATTGCTCGTTTCGAGCGATGGCACCTAAATTTGCATTGTTTACAAAGGGGTCAAAATGCCCTTAAACCAGGATTTTCAAAATAGGTTTTAAGTTACAACCGTCTCACGCCAAGCTCTCGATATGTCCAAGGTACATACCCAAAATTGGCACGACTAAGGAAAAAGGTGCCCAAAGGGTTGACCAATAAAGTACTTGTCTATTAACCTAGTTTCAAAAATTGTTCCCAAAATTGAGCAGAATTATGACCTACCTTATTGTGTCATCGATATTAAAGCTCCCGCTTTGATTTCAAACGTTTCAAAATTGTCGCTCCTGTTGGTGTTATTTAAATTATTGTTTAGGGACTACATGCATCATGTAATAATGCAAAATTCCAAATAAAGCATCCGAATGAAGCCGAAAAACAAACAGATGGAACCAAATCACACACTGAAATGTTTGACCTAAATCTGAGATGACTGTCTATATTAAGATGCATATCTCTACCAGACACCTAATTAACAACGTGTAGGGTTTGCATATTGATTTAGAATACTTAATTCCTCCTCCTTATAATATTTATTCATAAGAGTCGTTCCTTTCCTCATGTTTATGTGGATTTTAACCCTTTCCCTCATATAGACGCTTTCTGACGCCTCTGCAGCAGACGGCTTTTTGAAAACATAGTGACAAAAGAAGAAATTGCACTAAACGTGCAATTTCTCCTTTTGCCACAATGTTTTCCACTTTTTGTCATAGGTTATCCATTTAGTTATGGAGATTTTCTATGTTTTGACAAAATACGTTCAAAGTCGTCTGCTGCAGAAATGTTGTATGAGGGAAAGGGTTAAAGGAGATAACTCTAAAAATAGCATGTCGAGATATGGGATAAACAGCGTTTGTGATGGTAATATAAATCGGAGAACTTCAGTGAGAGAATGAAACATTGTTCCTCGTCCCATTGTGTATTCAGCAGGCCAGAAGAATCGGAAATCTTTTCAATCAGAGGGTTTCCCGTGCTTCTGTCAACCTAAATCCCACCTCTCGACAGTTTGAATGATGATTCGATACTCCTCTTTCTGTCCTGGTGCCTAATTAAGGACAAAACGGGTGCGCTTTATGAAGCGTTACGGACAGTCCCGGGAGACCAGCACTGTCAAACATCTCATGTGCCGTTCCCACGTGTTTCGCCCAATTAAATGTTTACTTCCTTTGAGGAGAAATGAACTGTTCCATGAAAAAACGAACATAAACGCAGGCTAATCCGGGCCGACACATTACGTCTCAGGGGGATAGAGGTATAGATTCCTGAAACAGAAAATCCACAGGAGGCGAACAGTGTCTGTCCGGGTTAGCCTGCGCGGCATGCTTAGGCTAATCCGGGTCGATACTTTACGTATTCCACAATGTTGGTTTTCTCGTGGAACGGCTCATATTTCTAATGGATGTGAAGAGGTTCTTTTTTATACAGAGTGCAAAGACGCTTTGTTGCATTTTATGATGACAATAATGTGTCAATCCAAAATAATGCCGTCAATCGTTTGTTGTGGATAATCGGGGGGCATCGTTTGACATAAGCCGCCTTATGACAAACACCTCGCATGAACTTGCAGAAAAGACGACCAAGGCTTAGTACGAATGAAACATACGGGTTTTGTTTGGCATATCCTATTTAGTAGAGTGGAGTCATGGGCTGGAGTGGAGTGGAGTCTTGGAGTGGAGTCTTGGAGTTGAGTCTTGGAGTGGAGTCATGGAGTCTAGTTTTGGAGTGACCATTCACATTTTTTCTTCTTTTTTTAAATTTATTTTAATAATTTTCTCCACTTATATAATATAACAGTCATAGTACTGCCATTGTAGGCCTAGTTAAAATAAACAATATATACATGTACTTATGTTGGTGCAATAAAGCAATATTGTAATAAAAGGTCTGACTACCTTATATTTTGTTTGTAATTAAAAGTTCAAAAAGGTAAACCACAGAGATATAACATGTTAAAAATCACTGTTCCCGGTGAAATAACTGTTCCAATTTAACCCTCCAAGAGAGTATTTAATGTCCTAACATAATGAGACATTGGTAACATGTTAGATCTGCCATCCAGTTTAACTCCCAATGGGATTCATTATCTCCCATTCAGCCGACAGGTACAAGAAAATGTAAAATGTATGAAACTTAAAGTAAGTGGTATCTACTCCTCATTTAAACATCCAGTTTGCAAAAGTAAGTATCAAATAATAAATTTGATTTCCACTCCAAAACTCCACTCCACGATTCCTCTCCAAAACTAGACTCCATGACTCCACTCCAAGACTCCACTCCACTCCACTCCACGACTCCACTCTACTAAAAAGGATATGCCGTTTTGTTTATAGTTGAGCCGAGTGCACTGGTTTGGGGTCTTAAAGCATCCTCGATTCCGTATCAATTTAAAGGTGTGAACTCCAGATTATATATATATTATAGTCAAAGTTTTAAAACTGTTCAAAAGTTGTCTTGAAATATTATAATTATAATTCTAGGATAATTTAGAGTAATATTCACTTTCCAGTACCATAAACATCTAAATATTGATCCTTCATGCTTCATTTAAACTGGCTATAAATTGTGTACATTTTCTTAACTTTCAATTAACTGTTTTTCAACATTTACTGCCACAATAGTTTTGAACTACTTATTACTTACTTTATTGTCAAGATTAGCAATATTTGCAGAAGTTTCAACATTTCAAATTGTGTATCTCCATCTGGAGTTCAGCACCTTTAAGTTATTTTGCCAGATAACTAGACGGGATGCACTGCTAAAAGCCTATATCTTTGTTAAAAGATGCATGTGTGTCTATGTTACAGAGTTGTGAGCAGTTACGACTATATAGATCACCTGATGCATCAAAGTCCCAAATCCCAAAACGCGACTCATTTTCATTTCGTTCAACAATGAAAATACTCCTGAAAAGGAATTTATGAGACGAATTACGCGAAAACCAACATTGTGGACTGCGTAAAGTATCGACCCGAATCATGCCACTCTTGCTAACTCGGAAAGACACTTTTCGCCTCCTGTGGATTTTCTGTTTCATGGAACGGCTCATAAATAAATAAGTATAATTCATGGCTGTTCGGGATCTTCAGTAATAGTTTTATCTAAAATACGGTGAACATATGTTTAAAACATACACATTTTTCATTTGAACAAATTCAGTCTTTTAAGAATTAAATTGCATTACATCTAAACAGATTGGAATGTGGTTCCACGTCTGTAGTGCAGCATACTCAGTCAGTAAGTACACGATAGCATAATACAAAACGTTGCAGTGTGTAGTTACTAGAACAAGCGCAGTTACATACTACTACCCAGAGACAATATGCACAAACAGAATAGATGGTTTTGTTTGTTTGTACGGTTGTTATTGCCGTTTTCGGAAATTGTTTACTTATAACACGGTTATCAGTTATTCTGGTCCATTTAAGCTGACTCCTGATACAGTAGTTATTTGCTAACCCCACAACCAAGAGGCAACCAAATCTAAAGTCTTCGTATGAACAGGTCAGGGATCGAATCTGCGACATCCCGCACTCAAGGCGGACGGTTTTCCACTACAACACCGAGGCGGTCACATAGAACATAGACACATACTATATTTTTCAGTAAAAGTGACATTCCGCCTTCGTTAAAAATAACACAAAAATAAAGCTTAATACTTCTTACCAAACATATTCCATAGGAGAAGGATGATAGTATTTAAAATTAATCATCAGCTAATTTATAACCCCTACACATTAATAATTGAAGGCCCCAAGTTTTTACAATGCATCAATTTATATTTTCTGATTGGCTGGTCATCCAGACTAATCAATATTCTATGTGCAAAATAATTAACTTATTACTGAGAAAAACTGCCAATAATAATTTGATTGTCTGCCTGTAAATTATAAAACTCACCATGTGAGAGAGACCAATGAAGCACTTGACCTAAATAAATCAAAATAATGCCCTACCATTATCACGTGGTCAATAGTAAAATACCCCGATTTCGGAGAGTACATACCAGCTGCTCTTTAAGTCATTTTAATTTTCTTCCAACCGATTAAATTCATCGTGGTATATATCTAGTAAAATTCCACTAGAAGTATCTCCATGAGGCAGAAAGAACACAAATCGAATGACATTACGTGACCTATATAATATGTATTGAGAGCGTAATGTTATACATTTGATTTTTTTCTTTCTCTTTACCAGTCACCTAATTTTTAATCTATTTGCATAACGATGGATCAATTTAGAAAACTTCATTCCTTCACAATATGAAGTGATGGCTGCTGTATGTTCATAAGCTAGATTCGGGCAGTATATGATAATATATAATATATTCCCACATTAAAAATAGCATTATTCGCACAATCATTACCAAATATAGGTTTAACAATATGGTTCAATGTATGTTCTTTCTGCTTCATTTGAATTCTTCCTGTCAAATTGTACAACATTTAAGACAAATGGAATGCCGATTTCTATTTCCTAGAATCAGCTCTATGGTTTAATTTTAATGAATGCATATCATAATATTTAGCTATTTTGGGAAACATTTGTGATTATTATGTCAATACAGTACGTCCTTGGTCTTTGTCACTGTCATTTGCATATTCGTGTAAAAGTTAATTACCATGCACAAGGAAAAGTGTACACAGTCAGTCGGATAACAGACACAGAACAGATAACAAACGATGCTTAAAACAAAATAATAATAACAATTTAGACAAAAACTGATAAAAAAAAAAAAAAAAAAAATATTGTGAGTGCTCTTTAATTTCGATTATCCTTTTGGTGTGTATCGATATTGAAACCGTATGATGAACTTCATTTACTATTACACATGCATAAATGGGATCAGAATCAACTCTTTCCCATTTACAGATGCAAATGCAGCAGACGCTTTTTGGCAAAAGTAGAAATTGATAATAATGACCTACTTTACAAGTCTGTCACAAGATTTCAAACTCTATCAATAACCATACTTTAAGTTAATGAGATGGTCCATACTTCAGCCTATCCGGTTTCAAAGCCGTCTACTGCAGAATTGTCGTATGTTTGAAAGGGTTACTATTGAGTCTGTCTCACAATTCTTGGTCGAACAACCAAATATGTTTAACATGTCAACAAAGATTGTGCCTGAAAAGGGAAATGCATCCTGATATCATGAAAACATAATGTGTTATGGCAAAACCTCTTATAAATGGCAGTATCCTACCTAACCGACTAACCCAGTTATTTTTAGGTTTTTAACATGGACTTTCTATATAATAACTAACGTATGAGAAATAGCTTGTGTTGGTTGAAAAGTCTGTCTCAATAAATTGTATGCCAGTCCCTTTAAGTACAACTGATATCTTGGGAGACATTGGCACCAGAAAAGAACAACTTGAGGGGAAAGGCGAAACGGATGCTTATCATCATTAAGTCTTCCTTCTTTCGCAACCGTCAAAATTATCTGTCAACTACTGAATTACCAATATATGTGAAATTGAAGAATAGAAAAAATGCTTCATGGTAAAGTCATGTTAAAATATATTACTGTCTCGAACCCTTATAATCGACCTCTGTACATTATTTTAAGCATTATTTACGACTGTTGTAGACCACGATTACTCTGCATATTCGTTCAGTCTAATCTGTATTTATAGTATTGCTACTATTCCGTGATAAGTCAAACACTGGTTCAATCAAGGATGATGATAATTAGGAATTCAGCAGGGTAAGGGTTAAATAACTGCCTGTCAGGGGGGGGGGGGGGGGGGGGGGGGGGAATTGGAACCTGTACTTGAAAATCCAGTGCCCCAGTAACGTTTTAAAGACCACCGGCGTAAGAAATTGACCTTCCAAACAAAGTGTGTATGGATAAATGAGTATGCAGATAACGGATATTCAATTTCATTTTATTCTAGTCATGTTGATTTGCATCTAATCACCAAAGTCATGGATGCCCTAACGATGGTGGTAATGGCAGCAATACGTGGCATTACGTGTATGAGGAAATTTATATATTAAGTTATTAACGTACATTGCTGTTAGGCGCGGTTAAACAGATAACCAAGGCATGCAGCGTTTACCACATACGCGAGAAAGAGGCCCAATTTCTTGACACAGTGGGGCCTTTCCAACATCTGTGTTTTACCCTTGGTTACACACATGCTAATTTGGGGGATAAACTCCGGAGGAGTTTTCCTCATAGTAAATAAAAAGGGATTTTTTTTCTAAAATCTGTGATCTATCAGATGCTCACGGAAGCGTAGCCACTCGTTTTACGCTTTATATATCAATTAGTGACGTATTCCCTGACAGGGCTTATTTATCACGCTACTTCTGATTGGTTGATTTCGGCAGACTCTGTCTCGATGGGCGGAGCTAGTGTCATGGCAGAAATATAATACTATCTGAAAACTAGGTCGGTAATAAATATGTAGATGTGTCTTTGTATTAATTTCATGCAATTGTTAAACGTGACCGTAGAAATGGCTAGCTATCGGGACATGCATGCATCGACGGTTATTATCTTTACTCGGATGTAATGAGGCATGTGTATGTGTGTGTGGATTTATTTTTACCAGGGTAAGATTTGACGCTTTTGTCTCCGCCATTTTGAAGTACGTTTTAGTGACCAGCATAACTTTGTAACTAGGGTTTAAAAGTGTTTCCATTTTGAATTTATTAGCTTGCCAAAGAGACTTTGTCAGTGGTTTCAAAGATTAGAGTAATAACATAGAGTTTGTGGCAAACATATTTACCAAACGATATCGCTTTGTTTTACCGCTTTATCTTTCAATATCATTCAAGGGTTTTACATTATGCCACACAGCCAATGATCTGGATTGGCACGTATGACCTAGATTTTACCAGGATATGAAGTGACGTTAATGATATTAAAATCTATCTTATGAATACTATATTACGACATGTTAAATTGAACATACTTTTCGGTCGTGTTTTCGAAGAAATACGTCTCCTTTCGTAAGTGTTATATGGAACAAAGATGGCGCCAAGCCAAAACCTTGGGAAACATGATGCATTGGGACCCCTTTGATACAATGATGTTGGTTTATGTAATTATACAAGCCATGCAGTATTCATGTCACGACTCAACTATGTACAGAACAGTGCCCAGGTTAGCATTACAGATTATTCATATGAATGAATAGACCAGACCGGCTTAGAACGCATATATCTTTGAAGCGGAAATGGCTTATATGCGTGAATTAGATATGTTTATGAGGAACTGCTCAGGGGTTCTCTCAAACGCATTTTAAGATGCATAGTTATTTGATGACTAGCTATTGCCCTATCGGTGTATGGAACATGTATGAATGTTACACCAGCATCTTTTGATGGTCTTAAGCGATCACTTTAACCTTACATGCTTAACTTTTATTTCAAGTTTATGTAATGGTTGCATTAACACTTGCATTTGGAAAAAAATATATAATAATGACTTAAGTTCAGGCATACATAAAACAAATACCCGCACTATTAAATAAATGTGTATATACTCAGTCAATATATATTACGTGATTTTATGATATCATTATCGTGGGAAAAAAAGGAAAGCGTATTCTTAAAAAGTATGCATTGGTGTCAATACTTAACCTTCCTTTGAACATGTAAGATACACACAGATAAACAGATTCGATTAACAGTACCAAGTAACTGGATCTATCATCAAGGTTGCTGTTTCCTTCTTTTCTTCTTCTTTTTACTTTGAAATGTGTAACTGCTTGTTAAATTTTAATTGTTTAATTTTGAAGAGGGACATTATAAGATTAAATATATCGTCCCAATCCCGTTTATTAAAGTGTAATTATAATTAATTTGTATGTAAATTCTGTAAATATTGGAAAATAAATATGCTAAAATATTATTGAAGTATCAAAATCAATGTTAACAATTTTCTTCTGTAGTGAATTTCTTTTTTTAATAGATTTTTATCACATGTCAGGGTGTTTACAAAAAGCGCCGTTCGTTACAATCCGCATGTGTTCGAATACGTTTGAGTTATCCTACAAATTGAAAGAATCAGAATTCGTTTTATTTTGTCCTGTTATAAAATTCCTGCTGCATACTAAAAGTTTACAGTGACTATCTTGTCAATTACAGAACATTTTACTGTATCCCATATAATCGTCAATATCAATCTGTCCTTATCAAATTAGTTTGCATCATGTGTTTGATTATAAAGCTAACCAAAAGTTTTAAAAAATAATTATTTATATAATATCGCTAACTACGTCATCCTTTTGCTGAAGTGAAATATGCAGTATTAAAGTAATATCTAATCTATGAAATGAAATGTTTTTGAAGACGCGTAAATTTACATGTGATGAGCGTGATGTGTATTATTGCAAGAATGCGCACTGCTAAGGTTCTTGAAAATTTAGCAGAAAATTTCACTCTTTAATGGAAATGTTGTTGAATACAGACAAATCACAAACTTAAAACGTTTAATTCGATAGCAAAGTAGTTATGATGTATTACTAAATTCAGTTTATAGTGTATGATAAAAACATTCTATCCATTTTTCACGTTTCCTTCTTCGTATTTAGTTTTATCTACATATGTATGGCATTATGTATGTTTTCAGCAGAATAAGATTTATTAGTGTGTTTTGTGCAACCAGCTGAAAACTTAATAATAATAGGTGTTTCATGTAGAGTGTTGATAACATATATTCTGCAGTTTAAACAAGTCGTTCTCTAAACCGCATTATAACTCAACATGCAAAACATGTGACATTTTTCTTCAGATTGGACGTTTAATTGTTTACTTATACACATTACTTATCTGATAAAATTTAAGTTACCGACATATATCTCTCGGAATGCTATCACAATTGTAGATGATCGGCAGAGATTCACATGTTCTGACTGCTAGTTTCAAACATGATAGTAATTAGTGAAACAGAAAAAGGGTCACCAGGTTTCTAAATTGGCATTTGACTTATTTTCAGCAAACCCTAAATAAATCGAATGGTTGTAAGATTGTCAACTTGTCATATTTTCAAATGTCTACACTTATCGTAAAATTTGTTCATCATATGGTTATTATAGATTCATATGCCAAGACGAAATGGGTTGCTCAAATTGATCAACAATAAAACATCTAGAAAATGTGTGAATTGTTTCCTTTCTGTAAAGAATTATACAGTCTGACCATTAGTTATCGAAATATTTTCTGGATACTCCTCCTGCACCTTTTTATATTTGCAAATGTACAACAAATATATAACTAGAACTGAACTAAAGACTAATAGGTCACAGTTTAATCTGAAGTTATGAATTAATTTCATAATTACTTTTATAGGTAAAATGTCTTATTCTTGACATGTGAAATTGATTTGCAATTAATTTGCATTGATTTGCAACCATTCTTTTGGTGTAGAAATTGTTCTAGTATAATGAAACATATTGCTAAACATGTATAGTGGTTGATATCTTTGCCAAATAAATACGAAATAAAAAGACAAAATTGAAGTAATAAAGCTGATCTGATCTTATCATGAACGTAAACTGATACAAAGCATCGGAATGGACACTTTTTCAATTATATAAAGCATATTTTATGAATTATTCACAAATAAAATAAAAATCACATGAGACGTGTTCGAGGAAAACCAACCCCAACGTATATAGACAACAATCTACCTCCGCATACATGCAAACTGTTTCGCCGAGCTTTATTGAAATATTCTGTCACTAAGTTGCGTATGCCCATACTGGTTTTGGCACCGGTTGCAAGTGCCGTTATTTTTTTATTTATTTTTTTAAAAACACTGCTCATTTTATCAGTTGTGTCTTGCAAAATAATATTAACTTTTTTTATATTTAAATCAGAAGTGCTGGTCTTTAATTTCAATCCTTATTATTTTAATGACAACCTTTTTTAGTGAAAAGCAATTCATGCGAAATACAATATTTATTTGAGCCTAAATCCACAAAAATAAGGATTACTACTTTCTGAAAATAATTGTTTTATCACATGGTTCATTGACATATTTAATATTATCAAAATATTCGCTTGTATAAAAGGGATTTTGAACACATACCTTTCTATACATAAACAAAATATAGAATAGTTAAACAATTTGTTTCAGTGTACCGAGTCCTGTGATTTCTACGGGTCATTTCTTTAAATCACATATCCGGACAACTTTTTATCAAATTATTTAGATAGCCGCTTTCTTAAATAACAAGTCGTTTTCGTATGAAATCAGATACATACATTTTCTCTAGCAATAAAGTCAAATCTTCACTCCACTGGCTATCTCCATTGATTTCCTCTAGATAATGACCGTTGACCGGGTCAATATCTTGCATGAAATACCCCCTAACCCTTTGTTACACCAGCCTTATATGAACTAAAACCCAACTGCTGAAAGAATCCAAATCATTTCGTTTTGATATTGGAGTTTCCCCGTGTAAATATATGTAGCAATCAACTTACAATACAACCTGTAAGTTTATTCAAAGTGTAACGTGCCGGGCTAAAGACGCAGAAGATCCCTTCAGCGAAAAGTATACTCAACCCTGAAGGGGTCCACTTGTCTTATATATTTAACCCAAAGTCCATCACTTCGAACCGGTGATGCTAATTTGCATATTCGTTACAATACTTCCCACTCCGAGAAGACTCGTCCCGAGTCTTGGCCTGGGAAACCCATGGGTAAGGCAACTCCGATATGGCAGTTGTCTTTATCCCACCGCTGTCACCAATGTAACGTGCCGGGCTAAAGACGCAGAAGATCCCTTCAGCGAAAAGTATACTCAACCCTGAAGGGGTCCACTTGTCTTATATATTTAACCCAAAGTCCATCACTTCGAACCGGTGATGCTAATTTGCATATTCGTTACAAAAGTATATCATATACACGAGTGTCTGGTTTATTATTAGTATGTTGATGTCACTTAACATAGTTTCAGGATTTATAAAACCAGACAAACATGTTTGTGGATCTAGGTAAATGTAAGCATTTCAGGTCTTTTTCTAGGCAGCTCATTACCAATGAAAACAGTCTTTAAAATTATCCAGAATTCCCAATGTCGCTGTTGTCACGTAAATCCTGTTTTTTTTAATTCCCAAATAAAATATAATAGTGATTAATTTTCACGAAATAAAGGGCCTAATTCTTGTTCCCAAAATCCATAGAAGAGGGCCTGGCCTGCATTTGAAATAAGTACTTTCTTTTAAATTGTACAATGGAGACAAACGAGTGTGTGTGATTTAATTTTGTATATTATTCCATTATACACATATTGCCATGCTGTTAAGAACAACTCTGTGTTGTTTCGTGTTACATTTATTAATCAATCTTCTCATAATTTGATTCATTTAATTGTGTGTTTTAAACATATAAACATCGTGTTACATATGAACATTTTCTGTGTTCGCTAGTTATACTATATAACTTAAACCGTGTTTCAAATCATGATTCCGCATCACTTCTGTTCTTATTCATCATACAGATATATTTGAAAAGGGAATATCAACTTTTAAATCCCAAAACTTGCTTTATATTTGTTCTTGTTAATGACATATATGTATATATATATTTATTCATATTGAAATAGGATTTAAATTATTATGACATGATAACGTGTATATATAATTATGAATATTACTTTTCATATATTATTTCAGACAGTTTATTTTTCAGACATAAGACTAATGTTTAAGATGCCAACATGGATAAGCCAAACACCACCTTCCTATTTTTAAGAATTGTGCAAGTCCATAGTATAAATAGTGTTAATATTCAATTAACAAGTAAACCAATCAATAAATCAAGTAATTAATATTCTTCATAATTATAGTATCAAGGTTTTGATTTGTTGAATCAGTGTAAAAACAAAGAAAAGTTGTACGGTCACCAACATTGTATGAAAAATAACACTTACATATTGTTTATTTTACCCCTTCAACATCAATTTTATTTACAGAGTTAATACAATTGTAAATAACTGAAATTGTTTATAACATGTATATATTAGCTGTTCCACGGGAAACCCACCATTATTGACTCTGCGTAATGTATCGACCAAGATCAGCTAACCCGGGCAGGCACATTCCGTCTCAGGGGGATAGAGGTATAGATTAATGATTCCTGAAACAGAAAATCCACAGGAGGCGAAAAGTGTCTGCCTGTGTTCGCTTGTGCGGCATGCTTATGCTGATCCGGGTCGATATTGTACGCAAGGTCCACAATGTTGGTTTTCTCGCGAAACGGCTCATATGTCTTTCTTCTTTTTGTTTTTCTCTCATTCGTACTTGCAGTTTTATCCGTATTCATTTTGTAAAAACTTACATTTCCCTATATAGAAAAAAATCTTTTTGTATATTAACTATTGAGACTGAAATTGTTCGCTATGGATTGTTGCTGTATGTATTATTTGTATGTATTGAAATAGGATAAAGCAGTTTTCTGCTGACATGCCTGAATGAATAAAAATAAAATGTAATTACAAAATGGATGTCCTTTGTAAAAGAAACCAAGGTTAAACAGAAATCTATTTTTTTTTTTTTTTTTTCAATACATTTTTTTCTCTCAAAAAAGTAAAGGAATACATATGAAATGAGTCAAATAGTATATTTATGGCAAGCCTAAGGAATCCTACGTACTCTCACTTAGACTTATTGCATGCATGTTGATGCACAAGGCCACACAGAAACTTGCTCCATCCTATTCCCCTGTCTGTTGCTGCTTCTATTAAAATGAATTGACGAAATATTATAGTGTAACCTATTTCTTTCTTGTGTTAGATAATCTAAATTTAGTGAAATTTGTGTAGTTTATTTGACGGGGTTAATCAGAGACAACTTGACGCAGATTACTATTCCAGTGGACTTCGAATAAAAAATGCCAAGTTTTAACCTTTCTCACATACAGATCCTTTCTGAGGCATCTGCAGCCGACATCTGAACATATGTGGCAAAAGGAGAGATTGCTCATGAGATGAGCACATTTTCTTTTTGACCACAATGTTTTCAACAATGACAATATTTTATTGATATAAACTACATAGTTTCTAGTCAAACAACACATCATAGTAATATATACAATACAAAAATGTACAATCAATTACAATAAACGTGAAAAATATACACAAAATCGAATGTTTACCATTCAATATAGATAATAATAAAATACACAATGTTTTCAACTATTTTCAATAATTTCATTTCATAATATATAGAGCTTTTTTTAATTTTTTACTGGATTTTTCAAAGATTTGTTGTAGTAAGCAAACTCTGTTTTACAGGTATGCAAGTATCATTCTACGTATACATCAATAAACAAATAAGGGAACACACGGCTGGCAGTGTGTTGTGACCCTTGTGATGCTATTGTACACAGAGATATTTGAACACAAAGACTATGCTGACCAGGTCAGTTCATGTTTTGATCGCTTTGTCAATCCTTTCCACATTTAGTTTCTAGTTCGTGTTTATACTTCGCCCAGTGTCGTGGACATTGCTTTACCAAGAGCATTGTGTTAATTGCGATAGTGACTATGCTATATGTCAATATAGATCTGCATTAATTATACAAATGTGTTTTCAGCTGTTTTTGTTTTTGATTTTTTGGACAAACATCATTTAAAAAAGGAAATGTATTTACAAAACCAAACAACTATCAAATCATTTCAAAATATGGTACATTTCACTACAAATAGCTCTAAACAAACGCGATAGTCAATACAGTTGGAATATTTAACAGATATACTTGTATAGCATTGATTTTGGGTCTTAATGAATTTACGTACACGTGAACTCGGCCTCACTCATATCAGCCTGTACACTGCACAAGGGCTTTCAATGTCCGCCTATGTGCAATTTAGTCCTCGATGCACATATTCGCATAAAAAAATAAAATGTAGCCTCAAAAGTGTTTCGCTAATTTACCTTGATATGATCCCAATAATTATATTGCAATAGTTTACGTTCTATATATATAATGTTTTCATCAGAATATACATGTTACAATAGTTAACCTGCAAGCCCAGAGAATTAATAATTTACTTCCTTCCAATCCTCCAGGACGACGTAAATGCTGCGTAAATGCTGCTCAGAATCGACCAAGACTAATTGGTTTACACGGAAACTTGATAAGTTGTCAATATCGGTTTCGCACACATATTTATTTTCATTTATAATTCAAATATGTTACGCTATTTAATGCTGTTTTGATCCGTATAAAAAGGGAATTATCTTTGCCATTTCTAGACCCTTTGTTTGGTAAAATCATTTTGTTTTAAATATAAAAATGATGTACCAGTCCAAATCTTCCAACAAATCTGAAATATACTTTACAAAAATTGCATCTGTCATTTGAGAATACTGTAGATAAGTCATCGAGGTGAAAGTCCACTGAATTGCACATATCAGGGGCTCCAGATATTACCATTATGTTCATATCAATGTTATAAATACTCAGGTTATTTAAGAGCAGGTTTTTTTTATCTTCAATATACCTACACACACGGATACATTTTATCGACACAATCGTCCAAATATTTGTTTCGTAACTTATCCTTAATACTTATAATTTTATTGTATTCAATCTGCATCCTATGTAATATTTCTTTGCTAATGTCGTTGTCATTTTGCAAGCACATACTTTAACCATTACCCTGTAAATAATCGCATAGTTTATTTGAGCCGTCCCGCGAGAAAACCAACATTATGGTATCTGCGTAATGTATCGACCAGATCAGCCTGTGCAGTCCTTGCAGGTACATTCCGTCTTAGGGGGATATATGTATAGAGTAATGATTACTGAAACAGAAAATCTACGGGAGGCGAAAAGTGTATATCCGGGTAATCCTGTGAGTCCACAATGTTGGTTATCTCGCGGGACGACTCAGTTGGTGTAGTTCGATTCTTTACAGGGGACTCGCGGTAACTCAACTCGAAGACGAAATGGACCAATAAATTACTTCGAATTATCGACTTGTTCGAATGGCCCTTCGATTAATGCTAAATTCGATTATGTATTTAAAGATTCGTAATTAATTGCGAGTTAATTTACTCAGACGAAATTGGGCGCCTTATGCCTCTTCAGTTGTTGCAAATGCGGTCGACCTAGCCGGGGTTCCACTAGGCGACCACTGTATTTGGAGCTGTTACTGCCACAAACTAGACAGTCTGGACTAAGACCATATTATAAAGTTTATGAAATGACAATTTACTTGAAGGATAATTGTTTGTGTCGATATGAGATCCGAGATAGTGTTTTTCTACGACACGCCACGAGAGAAAATAACTTGGATTGATTCACGAGTGGGAAATGTATCTCGATCGTTCATCTAAAGAACTGATTGCAATGTTTATTTCATGATTGTGACTTACTGGTGGGTTAAAACGCTTGAAACTCTCACAGTTTGTGTGGATACATCTATTAAAATGGCTTCTAATCTACATTTCAGGTACATGTATATATGAGCCGTTCCGCGAGAAATCCAACATTGTGGACTCATGCGTAAAGTAACGACCCGGATCAGCCTTAGCATGGCGCGCATGCCAACCCGGACTGACACTGTTCCCCTCGGGTGGATTTTCTGTTTCAGGAATCATTACTCTATACCTTTATCCCCCAGAGACGGAATGTGTCGGCCCGGATTAGCCTGCAAGGACTGCGCAGGCTGATCTGTGTCGACAAAAGTTGGTTTTCTTGTGGAACGGCTCATGTGTATATTACAATCACAAGGTTGTTACATATTTTAGTATTTCTATGTCATGTAACAAAATACAAATTGTAGAGCGTTGGACATTCCATGGTGATGCATAATTCAAACAATTAAAACCATTATTAAGTCAACTCTAGCTCTTAAATAAGACAGGGGCATCATTGTGCAATGAAGAATATGTTCATCCTCATTTTGAATGAGGAACGACACAATTTGACACATCTTCAGGCGGCAACTTTTAAGAAAATCGTTTCTTGAAAACTTGATAAGTGCCTTTTTAAATTTTTGCAAAATAAAATTGTTATTGAGTAAAAACTAAAAAGTTGCTCTATAACTCCATGTATAATTTTAGTTATCGATTTTTGACGGTCGCTGATTCTCATAGTTGGATATGGGAATGAAGAAATTGCTCGTGATGAACAATTTCTCCTTCTGCCACAATGCAGCTCTTTTTAATGATTAAACCGTCATTTATATAGAATTACCTATATAGGTTTTGAAACGATCGGCTGTTGCAGATTTGCTGTATGTGGGAAAAGGGGATCTGGTGTCATCTTGGTCATTTCATGAGGAAACAGAAGTAGTTTGTGTTCAACAACAACAACAACAACAACACCTGGCGCGTTATCAGTAAAACTAGTAAATCACTTGGGTTTAATCGAATTGGCTTGTAACATTACATCCTGGGTTTGATATATTGAACAAACGAGTGCCAACTGTTAAAGGAGTATGTCTGTATTTAGGTCATAATAAAAAAAAAAAGTACAACTGACATGTTTTTTCGAAATTGATCGAATGTGTACGTCCAAATATTATAGTCACCACAGTTCGGTTAGCATTATGTCATAATTGTAAATCATTTGTGAATAAGTGTGTAAATCTGACTCCATAACAGAATTTACTACTTTGATTTTGGCTACAAACTGATTATAAATTGGCAGGCTATCTTTTATGGACATTTATTTAACAATTAAGCTCTTATGGAAATGTTTCAGGTTGTTGTCATCATGTTTTCAGAGTCGTCTGCTGCAGATTAGGTTTATGTGGGAAGCGGTTAACACATCGTTGATTTATCGTAAACTTTCGCAATGTCATGCATCGCCTCCTTTCTTTTATTTTGTTTTAGAAGATGAAAAATAGATTATAACAACTTGATACGACAATTTTTACTCCCGGAGTTTTTAAGCTATATGGTATTTTACGCCTAGCATTTTAGCTAACCTGACCAGCCAGAATAGAATATTTTTGAGTCATAAATTAGTTATTGGTGTGATATTGTCGCCCCAGAAGACGGTGTTAGTCTTTTGTTCGTTTTATTTATTTATTATTTTATTTTTCGGGGGGGGAAAAGTATACTTCCGGTCTAAGTAAATATGTTTGTAAGGATAAAACCGGCCCAAAACTCAAATTCATGTTAGTTCAAAAATATGAGTGATATTTACATACATACATACATACATACATACATACATACATATATACATACATACATATATACTATATATATATATGACTTCCATTATCGACATGTAACAATAAAACAACAATTGTTCAGTTATTCTATTTTTATTTTTCAAAATATTTAATTTAAAACATTTAATTTTTGAATAAATTTCGCAATTGCCTTCTTAAATGGTTAGAATTAAGAACATTTTAGTGAAGGAGTATACATTATCATTGTTAAACTATTCACAAATGATTGGAATTTAAAGTAGTTTAGACAAGGAATAAACATTATGATAGTTAAACTATTTTCGGAATCTGAACAATGTGTAAGCTACAGATGCATGCCAATTCGTTTGGATGCAAACTTTTTTCGGAATCTGAACAATTTATAAGCTACAGATGCATGCCAATTCGTTTGGATGCAAACTTTTTTCGGAATCTGAACAATTTATAAGCTACAGATGCATGCCAATTCGTTTGGATGCACATGGAGCAGACGACCAATGGAAACCGTTGTGGGGGGAAATGACTCATAATAAGCAATTTCTAGATTGTCACAATGCGTTCGAGTGCGTTCGAATATGATTAATTAAATTAACTCTCATTTATATACATTTTCCAAACTGTTTGCGTTCATTTGTTCAATGCCGTCAGCTGTAGATTTGTTGTATGTGGGACATGGTTAAATATACATGTAATACCAATACATGTATAAACAAAATTCACGATGTCAATTAAGTCGGATGTCTTGACATATTATACCCAGGGACATACATGTTTATCGTAAACCATTTCGGATATTTTTAATGGTTGCCTTAGACGGCGGAGACGTGACAATAAATACCCATCTATATCAATGAGAATCCTATGATCGAGATGAATTTCCATTCTACTGAATAGTGTGTAATGTGAAACAGCCCCCAACCTAGGCGTTTTGTTTGAGGAACACACTCAATAACTTGAAGACGTTATTAAATAAGGCAGTTTAACCCTTTTTTCAAATATAAAAATGAAAGAGTAAAAACTGGCAATAGTTGGAAACAATGTGACAAAAGGATATGATTGAATGATTGGGGTTTAACGCCGTTTTTAACATTATCTCAGTCATATCACGGCGACCAGTTCACCTACTCATGTGTTTCCTGGTTTTCTCGCACCAGTACTCCACACAATAATCTTCCCAGGCAACTGGCTGCTTTTTCACATAGACTTAGCCCATTCGTGGAAGACGAATGTCGCTTTGACTTTTGTCAAACGTCGGAAATGAAGTTGATCGAGCCGGGACTCGAACTCGCAACCCCTAGATTGACAGCCCGCGTCGCTATCGACTGAGCTACCGGGATTCATGATAGAGTTCTTATTTTGCCACAATGTTTTCACAACGTCATCTACTGCAGGGGCGACATAAAACACCTACGTGTGGGACTTAAGGGTCAATACGTCCATACAGTTTGGTTAAAAGAGTTTCTAATTCTGTTTTTTGCGAACATGTTAGACCATAGAACGACAATGAATCACTCAATAGACATTCAGCTAAGAAATGTGTGTCTGTTCTCAGTGTTCTGTTAGCATGTTGATTCAAAGTTTCAAAGTTTTATGACATATACTCAGCACATGTTGAATGTGATATGAGGTAATTAGTATACATGTCTACCTATAAAGTGAAAACCAGGCTGTATACATAATTTATATGGTAGAAAAAGTGAGGAAGAGAGAAAAAAGACAAAAGAACAAAATAAACATACATGAAATAAAATAAAAACAACCCTTCTCCTGCTGACATTATGCTGCTCAAATGCGAATGTTAAGGTTACGTAAGTATCACATTGTATTCTTAGAAGCGTAGTGAGCGCTGTGTGTCAGGATGAGACTACATGAATTATCAGACTGATCCTGGCACACTGTGCTAGCTTTCTTGTATAAAGTGATGTTTATAGCAGGAGACGGAGTTATTATCACAATAAAACATTGAAGGGGGGAAGTCCATTAATATTAATCTTACCGCATTAGGAGGAATACTAGAGAATGTTAAGTACATTGTCAGGTGGTTTCTTTTCATTTCTTCCGCACAGCATTAGATGAATTAATGCTTGTTTGTTCGTAGAGTTCATGATTTTCCCAAACGTGTACATGTTTGGATTTCTACATAGAGATTTATTTATAACTGCATCCTCGGTACCCAGGCTATTCATAAAATATATATATATATTTTTTATGAATAACCTGGGTATCGAGGATGTTATTACTGATGATACTCCCCTTACCTGATATCTTATTTTAATTGGTTGATTAGCGTCTAACACAATTTCAACGCTAATTCCGTTATATCACAGTTCACAACGCGCGTTTACTAGCTTTCTCATACCTTGAACTCCACGCAACATCCCCCCCCCCCCCCACCCCCCCCCCCCCCCCCCCCCAGGTAATTGGCTAACTTCCCATATACATGTATATTATTTAGCCCATTGATCGAAGGCGAATGACGCTACTATAGTCACAATGACTTTTGTCAATCATCGGAAAGAATGAAAAGCCGAGCTCATTAGTCTATAGAGTTTTACCACCCTTTCCCACGTGCAGAAGCATTTTGACGCACTAGAAGCAGACGACTTTTGAAAACAGTGTGGCCAAAGGTGAAATTGCTCATGATGAGCAATTTCTCCTTTGGCCACAATGTTTTCAACTTTATCGCCGGAATAATTCAGGGTTTTTTCACTATATATTTCAAAGTCGTCTGCTTTTAAAACATCATAGGATAACTATGAAAACAACATATTGAAAAACAGTGGTGTAGAGGTAGAGCGTCTGCCTCTCGTGCCAAAGGTACTCGGTTCGAGTCCCGTGATGAGCGGGTTTCTGACATTGGATTAGTTCCACACAAACGGCGCGAGTACTGTTTAAGTGTCCAGGAAGCAGACATCGAGCGTGATTTGTATAAGCTGAAAAGCTTTTTACACAATCGATGAAAAATAAATAAGTGTAAGCCTCTCCCACATACAACATATCTGCAGCAGACGACTTTGAAATATAGTGAAAAAAAACTGAATTGTTAGATAAAGTTGATAACATTGTGGCCAAAGGAGAAATTGCTCATCATGAGCAATTTCACCTTTGGCCACAATGTTTTCAAACGTCGTCTGCTGCTATTTCGTCAAAATGCTTCTGCAGGTGAGAAAGGGTTAAATAAAACACCTGGATTATAAGAAACATTGCAGCAGTTTGGATATAGGTGTGTAGGGTTAGAATAGATAAGTAGATCATTCTCCTTTTACACGTCGCTTTCAAAAATTCATCTGCTGCAGTGCCTGTCAGTTGTGTGAGGGAAATGCATTCATCGTTGAATTCGGTCGGCTAATCTATATTGGTTCATCCCAGGGGCCATGCCCTCGGAATGGTAATATAAGTATCGCAGCCAGACGAATTGTCGTGTGTAAACTACTAGGTGTAATTTGAAAACCCATTGGATCATGTTCAACCTTTTCCCATCTGCAGACACATTTTTTTTTACAAAACTGCAGCAGACGACTTTTGAAAACATCGTGGCAATAGTGGACATTTTTCATAATGAACATTTTTTTTGTCAATTTGTCAAAATAATTTATAAATAAATTTTATTCAATAATAAAACTTTTATTTACAGAGGTATTCGATATGTTTTACCTGATGCTTTTTAAAGTAGTCTGCCACAAAGTTGTCGTGCGTATGTGGAAAAAGGAAGGTCAACAAACGACTGTAATGAGATGTGAAGTCGACCGAGAAGAAATCATTCTGGAAACACTAGACATGTGTTTTATAAATGCGCGTCGGATTTGTTTTTCAGAGCATACTGTACTCCATGTATTTCCCATTCCAGCAACGAAACGTAGGCGGTTTAACCCTTTCCCCTCATATAGACGTTTTCTGACGCCTCTGCAGCAGAGATACGGCTTTTATGAAAACATAGTGACAAAAGAAGAAATTGCTCTCAAAACGAGCAATTTCTCCTTTTTGCCACATTGTTTTCCACTAATCCATTCAATTATAGAGATTTTTCTATTTTTGACAAAATATGACAAAATATTATTTAAAGTCGTCTGGGCTGCAGAATTGTCAGAACAGAACAGAAATTTTATTTTTCAACTCTAAAGCATAAACAGCTCATGGTTGATATTCACAAGAATTGTCGTATGAGGGAAAGGTTAATTGGTACAGTTCCGTACTGGTGTTACTCCTGTAAGAAGAAGAATTAATCAGTGCTCGGAGTAAAAACCTACCTTTGCATTATTATTATTACAAGCGAACAATAAGTTTCCCGTATCCTGCTCTCGTTTCCAAATAGACAAGTGTGTTATCAGGCGTTTCTTGAGACAACTTAACCCTTTCCCTCATACGGACAATTATACGACAATTCTGCAGCAGACGACTTTGAACATATTTTGTCAAAAAATGGAAAATCTCTATAATTGAATGGATAACCTATGACTAAAAGTGGAAAACATTGTGGCAAAAGGAGAAATTGCTCGTTTGAGCAATTTCTTTTTTTGTTACTATGTTTTCAAAAAGCCCTCTGCTGCAGAGGCGTCAGAAAACGTCTATATGAGGGAAAGGGTTTATTGACGAACAGTGTAGACCCAGATCAAATACCCGGATGTGTCCGTGAGGTGGGGGGGGGGGGGGGGGGGGGGGGGGTAAACCAGATCAACCAGTGCATTCGCGATCTGGATCTGTACCTTTGAATCTAAACAGGTCACAAGTGCCCTGTCGATGAGAGCCTCTCAATTATACAAAACTTAGAAAGTCATTTATATTGCCTATTAATGTCAGCATGTTGGAATCAACTAACCCACTCGTTACAGTAGCATCTGTCATATTGCTGTAACTTTAAGACATATACAATTTAAATTTGGCATACAACCAACCAATAATGCACTATATTTAATTAGCAAGTTTGTCAATTTAAACTTGTTTTCTTCTGTTGGGTTTACATATGATCCGTTCCACGGTAAAAAACATAATTATGGAATCAGCGTAATGTATCGACCCAGATCAACATGAGCAGTCCGAGCACTCTAATCTGGGCCGACACATTTTGTCTCAGGAGGGATAGAGGTATAGAGTAATGATTCCTGAAACAGAAAATCCACAGGAGGCGAAAAGTGTCTGTCCGGGTTAGCCTACGCGGCATACTTAGACTGATCCGGATCGATACTTTAAGCAGATTCCACATTGTTGGGTTTATCCAGAAAATCCACAGGATTGTGACTCCGTGATATGACGTGCTTTTCACTTCTTTACTTTTTGTGATAAGCCATGTACCTACAAATTGTCGAAAGTCATTTATCACTAATTACGGGATACGATGCAGGAAGTGTTTATGCGAATGTATTAACCATTTCCCTCATATATACGCTTTATGACGCCTCTGCAGCAGACGGCTTTTTGAAAACATAGTGACAAAAGAAGAAATTCCTCAAAACGAGCAATTTCTCCTTTTGCCACAATGTTTTCCACTTTTAGACATAGGTTATCCATTCAATTATAGAAATTTTCTATTTTTTTGACAAAAATATGTTCAGAGTCGTCTGCTGCAGAATTGTCGTATGAGGGAAAGGGTTAATCACTATGCTACTTTACTCCGACTGCAATACTGCTTATAAAAGTAATGTATTGACATTGAATGTGCTGAACTCCAGATGGAGATAAAACAAAAATGAAATGTTGAAACTTCTGCAAATATTGCTAATAGTGACAACAAAGTAAGTTATAAATAAATCATAATTATTTTGGCAGTAAATGTTGAAAAACAGTTAATTGAAAGTCATGAAAATGTCTAAAAGTTGGCTTACTGGATAAGTCTACCCATTAAAAATGAAGCAAAACGATCAATATTTAGATATTAATAGTACCGGAAAGTGAACTTATTTTATCCCAGAATAATGATTATAATATTTCAAGACAACTTTAAAACAATTTTAAAAATTTAACTATACTATCTATAATCTGGAGTTTAGCACCTTTAAATCTATTCCGAGACTCAATTTGTAAATAGCCCGTTTTAAGTCCTTCTTAATGGCATCTCGCTAAGACGTAAGTATGAACTTTCCGATGATTGCATTGGCGTTAGCGGCTGTTAAATTCCAAACCAAAATGTTATACGCCAAATCAAGCTGCCGATCTTTAGTGGAAGTAGATTTATATTGTACATGTATTTAACCCTTTCCCTCATACGACAAATCTGCAGCAGACGACTTTGAACGTATTTTGTCAAAACATAGAAACTCTCCATAATTGAATGGATAACCTATGACAAAAAGTGGAAAACATTGTGGCAAAAGGAGAAATTGCACGTTTTGTGCAATTTCTTCTTTTGTCACTATGTTTTCAAAAGGCCGTCTGCTGCAGAGGCGTCAGAAAGCGTCTATATGATGAAAAGGGTTTAGTGAGATGTAATACAAGTTGTATATGTATATCTGTATGTATATAACAAATTAATACAACAGTGTTACATTCACTTTTGTAAGCAATAACTGTACATATTGAGCGTACTATCCAACCATACAAATGGCTTATGAGTCACAAGACATGTATCAATATAAATATTAATGGTGAATAAATGATGATATTATATATTTAAATAGATATTTAATTTGATTACATGGATTAAACTATTTCAGATCTTTCTAAATAACGCTCTTGTATTTATATCGCAGATTCCTTTATAAGTCCTTTGTCTTCAAGCATACATATATAAATATATATATGCCAAATGTCATAGCTGAAGTGAGCCGTTCCACAAATAAACCAATATTATGGACTCTGCGTAATGTATCTTCCCAGATCAGACTGCGCAGTCCGCGCAGGCTAATCCGGGCCGACACATTCCATCTCGGGGATGAGGGGGGATGGAAATAGAGGTATAGAGTAATTATTCTTGAAACAGAAAATCCACAGGAAGCGAAAAGTGTCTGTCTGTGTTAGCCTGATCCGGGTCGATACTTCACGCAGAGTCCACATTGTTGGTTTTCTCGTGGCACGGCTGAAATGTGTTTGTGTGTACTGCTAGACCACGAGGTAGGTTTGGATTTATTCTCTACACCTACCCCCATCAATATGTGTTTTATCTACATCCTATCTTCTGAATAAATAGAGAAGGGTCGATAATGTGAGACACATTAATTATATCTTATATTTTTTATCTGAAATGATGTATTGAAAATCGTTTTCTTAAAAACCAATGAGACACATTTGTTATACCATTTCCTTGAAAGGTGCAAGGAGAGATTGGTCGTTTTTAACTATATCTTCTTTTACCACGAAGTTTTCCAGATGTGTTTACTCAGAGTCTTCAAATTCGCCTGTATCACAGAAAAGGGTTAACCCTTTCCCACATAGAGAGAATCTACACTCAGACATCTGCGGGGGAAAATAATGTAAAGTGTCTATACATGAAAATGTAATTATTTAACCCTTTCCCTCATATAGACGCTTTCTGACGCCTCTGCAGCAGACGGCTTTTTGAAAACATAGTGACAAAAGAAGAAATTGCACAAAACGTGCAATTTCTCCTTTTGCCACAATGTTTTCCACTTTTTTGTCATAGGTTATCCATTCAATTATGGCGATTTTCTATGTTTTGACAAAATACGTTCAAAGTCGTCTGCTGCAGAATTGTCGTATGAGGGAAAGGGCTAATTAATAAAGATGAAAACATTGCTACAAAAGGAGATATTGCTCATTATGAGCAACTTCTCCCTTTGTAGCAATGTTTTCAAAAGTCCGTAAGTCTGAGAGAGTTAAGTGCGTGACAAATTCTACTGATAACAACTTTTGATGGGTAAATTGCCGTCACATATTTCATATTGAGAATAAGAACCTGACCCTAGGCTCAGATCATTATGCATGTACATATATCAGATTTCCCAAAACTGTCATTAAAAATCTCGGTGACAGGTACGACATATACCTTCATAAATATTTTAAAGTGGATTTTAACCCTCTCCACATGTCTACGCCTTTTGACGCATCTGCAGCAGACGGCTTTTTGAAAACATAGTGACAAAAGAAGAAATTACACAAAACGTGCAATTTCTCCTTTTGCCACAATGTTTTCCAGTTTTTGTCATAGGTTATCCATTCAATTATGGAGATTTTCTTTTGTTTTGACAAAATACGTTCAAAGTCGTCTGCTGCAGAAGTGTCGTATGAGGGAAAGGGTTAACCCTTTTCCACATGTATACGCTTTTTGAGGCATCTGCAGCAGACGATATTTGAAAACATTGTGGGCAATTTCTTCTCTTACTACAATGTTTTCAACTCTATTCAAAAAAGAATGCAATGTATGAACATGTTCCATATGTATACCTATTTGATTTCAATATCGTCTGCTGCATATTTGTTGTGCGGGAAAAGTGTATTACTCCTTATAGAAAAATAGAACAGTTTTAGTAATTACCTGGGGCCAATTTTGTTCGAACTAAAATCATCAGAAGGATTGGACATTTCTAAAGCTTTCCCTTATAAATGCAGCAGATTTATTGCAGTCAATTTTTGAAATCATTTTGGCAAAAATGTGAAAAGAATATGTGTAAATGAAAGTAAAGTCTTCAAATAAAAACCGAGGAAACGGTAGCAAAAGGGGACAATTGCTTCTGTTGATCAGTTCCTCTTTTTGCCACACTGTTTTAAAATAGTTTTCTACTTCAGATGCGTCAAATTGCATCTGCATGCGGGAACGGGTTAGTTAAGAGATAAGAAACGGGGTTTGGATTTGTTTCGTATTTACTGTTGTTTTGTTTCGACCAGAAATTTGGAAGTTGGATTCGTTCTAGATAAAAAGGGACTCAATTAAAATTCAACAGAAGCAGCGCGGTTCGAGTTTGCACATATTGCTGACATGTCTACAGTGAAGAAGCCTTGAACATTTAACCCTTTCCCTCATATAGACGCTTTCTGACGCCTCTACAGCAGACGGCTTTTTGAAAACATAGTAACAAAAGAAGAAATTGCACAAAACGTGCAATTTCTCCTTTTGTCACAATGTTTTCCACTTTTAGTCATAGGTCATCCATTCAATTATAGAGATATTCCATTATTTGACAAAATATGTTCATAGTCGTCTGCTGCAGAATTGTCGTATGAGGGAAAGGGTTAAGTTTTCGTATCATCAGTTCACTATGATATCAACCCGTATAGTTCATAAATGAAGGTCTCATGACCGATTACACTCCAGACGAGTCCTGTCAATAATTAACCCTTTCCCTCATATAGACGCTTTCTGACGCCTCTGCAGCAGACGGCTTTTTGAAAACATAGTGACAAAAGAAGAAATTGCACAAAACGTGCAATTTCTCCTTTTGCCACAATGTTTTCCACTTTTTGTCATAGGTTATCCATTCAATTATGGAGATTTTTCTGTTTTTTGACAAGTTACGTTCGAAGTCGTCTGCTGCAGAATTGCCGTATGAGGGAAAGGGTTAAGCTCCCCTTAATCTCCATTACTTATCACAAAAACACCAAACTTGCGAGACAAAATTTATATAGTTCTTATCTCTGCCTTGGATAAGTTCTCCGTCTTCTGTCTGTCTGTCTGTCTGTCTGGCTGGCTGGCTGGCTGTTCTGTCTGTCTGTCTGTCTGTCTGGCTGGCTGGCTGGCTGTTCTGTCTGTCTGTCTGTCTGTCTGTCTGGCTGGCTGGCTGGCTGGCTGGCTGTTCTGTCTGTCTGTCTGTCTGTCTGGCTGGCTGGCTGGCTGGCTGTTCTGTCTGTCTGGCTGGCTGGCTGGCTGGCTGGCTGGCTGTTCTGTATGTCTGTCTGTCTGTCTGTCTGTCTGGCTGGCTGGCTGGCTGGCTGGCTGGCTGTTCTGTCTGTCTGGCTGGCTGGCTGTTCTGTATATCTGTCTGTCTGTCTGTCTGGCTGGCTGGCTGTTCTGTCTGTCTGTCTGGCTGACTGGCTGGCTGGCTGTTCTGTCTGTCTGTCTGTCTGTCTGTCTGTCTGTCTGTCTGTCTGTCTGTCTGTCGGGACCTACGAAAGCCCACCCTTCACCCTTATAAGACACTTTAATAAGTGGTTTTTTTTTATAATTTTCTAATGGATATCTAATAGCATATTAATGCTATTTATTCCGTAAAAGAGGGATAATTACGGAATAAACCGTATCCTTGTTGGGTATACACAAGAACAAAAGAACAAAAGAAAATACCCAACAAATGCCCATTCGTAGGCATGTCTGTCTGTCTGTCTGTCTGTCTGTCTGTCTGTCTGTCTGTCTGTCTGACTGTCTGACAAGCGTTCTCATTTACTGACCCATTGACGTGCGACAAAGTGTTCCTTCGGAAACTCTTTTTCCTCAATGGTCGCCAATCGCTTTTCTGTCATTTCTTTCATTTAATTGTAAATGGCGAATAATTTGATGATTTGACATTTTATTTACAAATAAATAATACGACTTTGCGATGTATATCACAAACAACAAGTCATAAGTTATATACTTTTGTCTGTGTGCTGACGAAATGATTTTAACAAAGCAACATATACGGGTACTACAAGTCAAAATGGCAAAAACAATAATTTTGCTTCATGTCCTAGCACTGTTTAAAAAAAAAAGGAATACATAAAACACTCTGCTTGATGTGTTTACCTATATATTGGCCAAAATGACAGTTACGCTGTTGATGACCTGAAATATACCTATATCTGTCTCACGATTGTCAAACAATGACGAATATAACTTATGAAACAAATACTAGTTTAATGAAATATAATCATTATGCTAATACACGTTGGACCTTAAAGTGAACCTTTCACTATCTAATTTGAATGTATATTAAAATTGTGTTTGTTCTTCGTTGCCTCTCTAATATATATTTATATAATTGCTAAAACTTGTTGTAATTACGTATAGCAAATAAAATTATGTTCTGTTCTGTTGTAATCTATTCAATTCTTTGTTAGAATAATGTATATGGATGATTTACATCTAGAGCTGATACCATGCAAACATAACCTAACTGTATTAGTCTACCAGCTAACGTGTAGGACTGGTGATAGTTTAATATTTACCACTTATCTACGCCAACACTACACCCACTTTCTGTCGTGAGCCTATAATATGACTACACATATTTCCATAAATCATAAGCATATTTCAATTATAATTCGATTCGATTTTATTCAGCAAAAATCAGCATTTACTCGCCTTTGGCCAATATAAATTTAAACAGTGAACAAATATGATGAGTTTAATTTGTGTTATGACGTCTTTCTATCTTTAAGGTTAATGCTTTTTACCAGAATACTAGGTAACACATGCGTATGAGACCTTGCTACCCCGATATAACTGAAACTGTTGTTTACAGTGCTTAATCCAAACATCTAAATAACTTTGTATCTCACGAGCGCCACAAAAGTATCTTAAATAAAGGGTCAAATTCCACCAACCTTACTGAGCGCTTAAGTAATACTTAAATACCCAAAAGCACATTTCATAATTTTTGTTTCCGTAATAAAAAAAAAAGCCCGAAAATGTCAGATCTTTTAAAACAAGTAGCCTATTGTAAATCAGAAAGGTAATTATTTATGTCAACTATGTCATTTACTTAAATGCATTCCACCATAAATGTTTTACACAATATTAGGGAAAAACAATACTAATGAACTATGCTCTTAAGTATTTAAGTTTTACTTATCACTAAGTTATGTTAGTTTAATTGGACCCTGGATGCATAGACTTAATACATTGTCTCTGTGGCTTATTGTAAATGAATTATGCGATGATAGCTTGGTTATATACCACTCACAAAGAGGTTTATAGTTATTATAATAAGGAAATGCTTGTAAATAATTTCCGAATGGTTTTACCCAGGCACAAGATGGATGGGCATCCTGCGTTTAATTCATCAAGAAAATTCATGAGAGGGAAACAATACTTCAGAATTCATTGGCATCGATTTCATTTAACAGTGGATCTTGTCGAAAGTGCGAACAGTAGTGGCTCGGACTGGCTTTTACATACACACAGTCTCACCAAAGCCATTCCCATATGAGCCGTTCCGCGAGCAAAACCAACATCATGACCTCTGCGTAAAGTATCGACCCGGATCAGCCTAAGAATGCCGCGCAGGCTTACCCCGATAGCCGCTTTTCGCCTCCTGTGGAATTACTCTATACCTCTATCATCCTGAGACGGAATGTGTCGGCCCGGATCAGTCTGTGCGGACTGCACATGCTAAGCTGGGTCGATACATTACGCAGGGGCCATAATGTTGGTTTTCTCGCTGGGAGACTCATATGTTAAAGTAATATAATTACTTCAGCAATGCAGGTTTCAATCAAAGACACCCTAATATATGCCAAAAAGGAGGCGCCACCAGATCATGATGTATAAAAAGGCGTCATGCACATAACGTTTTTGCGCTGTTCATGCAATGAAATAACAAATCCTTATGTGTTGATCAGTGAAAATGGAATGCCCAGATTATTATATTACACATGAACATTCTTCTTTATTTATAGATCATTGAGGTCATCTTAAAATCAGAAAGAAAAATATGATTTTAAACAATCGAAACATTCACAAGCAGTTATAAGTGACAGCTTTTGAATATGTGAAACATAGCAGCCTATACGTTATCAAAGTCTATAATCAGTGTTTTTACTGTCCATATGAATGGGTCCTATATTAACTGTACCGGAAAATTAACAAAATCTGACTTCTACCACCACGCATATACACCAGTCTAGTTTTGTCTACTCTGAACATGCATGTAAAAGGTCAGGTATATCAACGACATGTTTATAAAAACAAACAATTTGTAGTTTTTCTTTCTATCGTTTCAGATTCATGTCTCCGTCTGATGACGCGACTTCCGCGAGTGCTGGAAAACAACATCTAATCACTGCCCGTCAACTTGTCGTACAACTAAACAATGCATCGTGCCATGGTGTTGTGCACAAATGAGACCTCCTTGTCTTGTCTTGGGGAAAGAACAATAACATAAAAAGCAAAGTGGCTTCCGTGAGTACATAGCTTTGTGCTGCATTCAATTGATATTAAGACCTCTGTGCATGTTGACAGAAATCGAAGCAAACAAACAACTACAACTGTGCACATATCGGGGGGTCTTGTTCAAGCTGAAATCCGCTAATAGGGTTGTGACTTCCAACAACCATAGAGGAGCAGCTGAAAAACGAAACTAGAATTAAAACGCATCGTTTAATCAACATCCTGTCAACTGCATCGTGATAGAGTGGACAGACAGACTCAGTAAACAAGTTCACAGGAGATTAAAGCCGTCGTGTACTGACGGGATTGCGGTGAAGCATAGACGTGTTTTCTCGTACCTTACCGGCGCCTTTAGCCTTGTATACAACATAGAACTACAAGCGGTACATGTAGACCTTTCTTTGTGGTAGACAACTTGTTTGCAGTATCACAATTTGTACAAGCAAATGTTGACACTGGAGTGTTTTAAATATACATTCAACATACGAGAAGTTGTAATCTTATTAAATGTCTCGAACTGTAAACAACACAAGAAACAGTTATCTATGAAGGGGAATGTGTCATGATTTTAGAGTGACACTTTCCAAATAGCGATATAATTTCAAAGTATTACTCAAAGTCAAAACTATACTGATTTAATACATATAAGTAAGCAGGTGAATTATTGCTATTGTAAAGAAAACAAACTTACTGTTAAACACAGTCTGTCAGGCAATAAATTAAGTCAAAACTATACTGATTTAGTACATATTAGTAAGCAAGTGAATTATTGCTATTGTGAAGAAAACAAACTTACTGTGAAACACAGTCTGTCAGGCAATAAACTTAGTCAAAACTATACTGATTTAATACATATTAGTAAGCAAGTGAATTATTGCTATTGTGAAGAAAACAAACTTACTGTGAAACACAGTCTGTCAGGCAATAAACTAAGTCAAAACTATACTGATTTAATACATATTAGTAAGCAAGTGAATTATTGCTATTGTGAAGAAAACAAACTTACTGTGAAACACAGTCTGTCAGGCAATAAACTAAGTCAAAACTAGACTGATTTAATACATATTAGTAAGCAAGTGAATTATTGCTATTGTGAAGAAAACAAACTTACTGTGAAACACAGTCTGTCATGCAATAAACTACAATAAAACGCATGCCGAAGACATTATCTCATACCTAAGGATGCATTTTCTTTTTGCAACACAATGTTTTGTTACGTCCCTGACAAATTCCGTCTTACAACACATCTGAGTACTTTAAGCACATTTATTTGTTCGACCCCAAAACGTAAGTAAGTCCCTTAAATGTATCGATTAAGTGGAACTGTATTAGACTATTCATTATTAATGCGAAATTAGTCAGTAACCAATTATACGAACACACAACGAAGTATTATTATATCCCTTTCATTTGTATGTGATACCACTATCTGTGATTCAAACTCGTGCAATGATTTACATCCATGTGATTTGTTTATTTCTTTTATTTGCCCTCACTATTTATACATTAATCACGTTTGTCTATAATACTGTTTGCGTTATCTTGTATTGGGATCATTAGTTGTAGAAAGATTAAGAATATGAATCGTTCCACGAGAAAACCAACATCATGGACTCTGCGTAATGTGTCGACCCAGATCCGCGCAGGCTAGTCCGTGCCGATATATTCCGTCTCAGGGGGACAGAGGTATTGAGCAATGATTCCTGAAACAGAAAATCCACAGGAGGCGAAAAGTGGTTAGCCTACGCGGCATGCTTAGACTGATCCGGGTCGATACTTTACGCAGAGTCAACAATGTTGGTTTTCTCGCGTGACGGCTACAATGTCATTAGTAGTTTCTGCACATTCTATATAATTCAAAGAAAATGTACAAAAACCATGCCATTTGCTAAACTAAGAGGGTATCTGCTTAGAATAATCTAGTGGCAAGCAAATTCAAAAGATCAAAGAATTCTGTTAAAGCGGGGTTCATGTTGTTGGACCTATTGCCCCATTCTGTTTTAAGATGTCATAGTTCTCTATAGATAAACCCTTTCCCACCTGCAGAATTATTTTGACACAATAGCAGCATACGACTTTTGAAAACATTGTGGCCAAAGGTGAAATTGCTCATGATGAGTAATTTCTCCTTTGGCCACAATGTTTTCATTTTTATTGAACAATTAAGCTATCTTTTATGGAGATTTTTCAGGTTTGTGTCACCATGTTTTCAAAGTTTTCTGCTGCAGATTTGTTGTATGTGGGAATGGGCTAACCAAGTGAATGCCGGTAGGTGCATTCGTTTCGTTACGCGTCATTTCTAGTTTGCTGTGTATGCTTAAGTATTATTTTAAACATTGGGTCAATGAGACTAAAAGAGTTTCATTCTTCAAAAAGGACAATGCATATATATATATCCTTCGAGTTCACTTGGTTATCTTCGCGCAAGTCATATATAGAATCGACATTTGGGACAGCGAAGATCAAAGATCAAAGATTAGCTATGACAGTCGTCTTTGCAATCTCCTTCGCAGAGTTGTCGTTCCTTACACTCACTCATACATGTAATGAGTCGATAGTGTTAGAGAATGTCGTCTTTGTTCCCCGCACAGTCAGGGGCGTAGCTCCCTTTATGCACTGTATGTACGTGTTTACACATTTTTTCTCAAAATGCCCCCAAAATGCAGCTGCGGCGATAGACATCTGCGTAATGTATCGACCAGATCAGCCTGCGCTGTCCGCACAGACTGATCCGACCGAGACATTCCGTCTTAGGGGGATAGATGTATAGCGTAGTGATTCCTGAAACAGAAAATCCACAGGAGGCGAAAAGTGTCTATCCGGGTAGGCCTGTGTGGCATGCTTAGGCTGATCTGGGTCGATACTTTACGCAGAGTCCACAGTGTTGATTTTCCCACGAGACGGCGCTGATTATTGCAAAGCTACACCCCTGACAGTCTCACCGGTCTTCACCGTCCACAAATATTCTATATATAGATATTAAAATGCATCTTCTGAAGAAACAGTGGAGGTATATCCCCACTAGGTTTATGCCAATGACATTTTATTTTATAACAAAGCAGGATGATATGAAGACCCCGAAAGACATGCTTCTGTAACACCACGATTTTAGTGAAAAGCGACTTTGTTTCGTGAAACCGAAGTGGGTTTTCACGTTTAACGATAACAGTTCAGTGTTATTTATTGATTATTTAATTCGAGTTTACGCCGTTTCGTCAACATTGAAGTTGTATAAAGGCGATAGTTCATTTATTCATGATCCATGGATAAACGCACCAGTACTAGACTATGCCATTTGCCTTGCCAAAGGTCACTCCACTATGACCATCTTCATATGTAGCTTTACATGATGCATCATGTGCTTGCTATTTCAATGTGTTCATAAAAGTGTCAATGAATAACACCAAATTCGGGACAAACGAAAATAAAGTATTTTATTGTAACCTTTCTCTTATTGTGTTTTTCCAACCCATCCGCTAATACCCTTTTCAGGTTATCGTACAATGGAAAATAAGTGCGTCTTGCTTACACCAACAATGAAGACTATATTGGTTACCTCCCCTTATGCATGTATATCGCAATCGCATATATATAGTAAATGTGTACTATTAGTAATAAAACCATTGATTTAACCCTTTACCTCATATAGACGCTTTTTGGCGCCTCTTCAGCAGACGGCTTTTTGAAAAATAGTGACAAAAGAAGAAATTGCTCAAAACGAGCAATTTCTCCTTTTGACACAATGTTTTCCACTTTTATTCATAGGTTATCCATTCAATTACAGAGATTTTCTATTTGTTGACAAAATATGTTCAAAGTCGTCTGCTGCAGAATTGTCGTATGAAGTAAAGGGTTAAGTAAACTATCAATCGGACCAATACAACTTGATGTTTAAAATGCATACATAGATAATGAAGCAAACTACTTTCGGAGTATGAAAGATTAAAGCGGTAGGGTTCACAAACAATGTTGTATCTATAGCCTTTGGCTTGCAGCACCATATCTAGAGGTCGAGGCCAGACCATTTATAGCATAACTTGACGATATATATTTACCCTACCATGACCTTTAAACTATAAATGCCGCTCAAGTTTTAGATTATGAAATATGAAACATCGAAAATAAAAGGCGTCGTATTTAAACTGTTATGAATATATTACAGTGACTTCGCGATAACTCGAAGTTGTCAAGGATTCATAAACTACTTCGAGTTATCGACGTGTTCGAGTGAAAGCCTGATTTATGCTTTAAATAAAGTATTGTCAGCTTTAAACATATGTTATATATAAGTGTTTCTATTATGAAAAGCATGTCAATGGTTATATCATACCAAGAAAACAGCGCAGCAGCAGTTCTGATTGCTCATATTAGAGATCCATTCAATGAACTGTTTAGAGCTAAATTATATATTCGAATCATCACGTGTTCGTGTTATCGTGATTCAACTGACCATGTATGTCATAATATTAAATATAGTTTCACAAAAGTCAGTATACCAGCGCCTTTCATTGGATCAATACCTCGGATTGCCCCCCGACAATTTCGAGACTCACACCGTTCCTCAGACAACCTAGCACCGCGTCGAAGGTGTCTTGGTAGAACGTCCGTTTCGAATGCGGGTTGTCGCGTGTTCGATCCCAGGCCGGGCCACACGAACTACTATAAAAATGGTAGCGCTTAGGGTTTGCTGGGTTAGCATAACGACTGACTGGCTGGCGCCGGGATAAATGACAAGTAATACCGTTGACTTACCCAGGAAACCCCCGTGATATAACTGAATAACTGTTGAAAGCGAATTAAAACACCATATAATCAATATACAGACTTCCTAGCATTCAGGCTACACCCCTCCTATTCCCGAAAACAAACATGAGGATTAATTATACTCTGTTTTCATTATGAACCCATACAATGACGTTATTCTGGCTCGAATCTATTTCGATTCACTAACCATGTTTTAGATATGTTCGATGCATTTTACAAAATGTTGGTTGTGTTGGCATCAATCGCATGACCTCTTGATATACGAGGGATGCTCGAAAAGAGTCAAGAAAAATTCCATATATAATTTAATAATTGAAATTTTTGAACAATTTGTTAACTTTTACCTATCAAAATATATTCTATAAAATGCGTTGCTTATTTTTTTATAAACATTACAAGTAACACATATTCTATTGTCGCTATAGCAATGTCATGTCGACGTATATCCCTACTCACAACATTTGCTGCAATGGATATGTCGAATGGTAGAAAAGGCAAACCTAATGAAAATCTGAGTTGTACTTCAGGGGAAAAACCGACCTTAAAGTGTATTTATGACTAAGTAAATAAGCGTAGATAAAGATCAGTCTCCGCATCGCGGTATCTCATCCAAATACATATAACAATTTAACAAGGACGTGGCTCGACGCCTTCTACGACAACTGAGCTGGTTGATCTAGACCTAAGCTGCATGGTTTTACCAAAGCGCGGGGCTCATATACTGTATCCTTCCATAGTCCTTATCAAGTCCATTTCAGTTGAAGACTTTCATATCTAGAGAACAGAGGATATATATATTGAACCGCGTATACGATGGGTCTTGCAGTGTAATGTCGAGACAACATGCTCTAACTGGGGCATAAGGTGTTTAGTTTCTATAGGCACATTTGAGTGTGTACACTGTATTATGTATCATCAGAGACGTAGATAAGTCTTATCTTATCTACGTCCCTGGTATCATGTACAAGCATCTGGCAGGTGACAATTATTTCAAGAAACATAGTATCATCCAAGAGTGTCCGGGTGTCCGGTTACCATACCCTAACTCTTTCGGAATATACCTCTTAGTTCTGTTACGGACTAAGTATATGGTACCGATACTCGCGAGGCCATTTTTCATTGAAACAACCAGTACTTGACCTCTGGTTGAGCTGGAAACTCTTAAAAGCACATCAGAAATGTCCAGATCGCGGCCGATGCATATACACAGTCTCAGCACAGAATTCACTTAATGCATCGACTTAAACAATACTAAACCTGCAACCCCATTAATGTTACACCAATATGTCTTAACCCTTTACCACATACAACAAATCTGCAGCAGTCGATTTTGAAAACGTCTTGGCAAAAATATGAAAAATCTTTGTAAATGAAATTAATAAAGATGACAACAGTGTGACACAGGGGGATATTTCTCATTATGGACAATTTCTCCTTTTGTCACAATGACTTCAAAAGTCGTATGTGTGCGAATTAAGACAATCTCACATCGGATAGGCAACAGAACACGTATTAAAAAAAATCAAAGTACAGAAAGTACTGGTAACGAATTATTTTGAACATGTATTGTAAAATCAAATTTATGAATGCAATTGATCATGCTATTGCACAATTTAGTCTATTTTATTATTATTAATATTTTTGTCCAGAGATTTTTTTTATCAGTTGACAGTTTTAGTAAATGTAGCATTTCAACGGCGATGCGAGCGTTTAACATGCACACTAACTCTTTCACTGAGCTCTGCGTAAAGTCTGTCAAAACACCCATGGCATATTTGTGAGATTTACATTGTTGGTTTGATTTGTTTTCGTCACCAGGGGCGGATCCAGGATTTCGGCTTATATTATAACTATGTTTCATATGAGTGAATTAATTATTATAAATCTATAATGTTTAAACAATCGCATAAAATAGGAATTAAAAAAAAAAAAAGAACAGTTCCAATTGGGACTCGAACTCGCGTCCATAAGAGTCCATGCTTAGAAGTTCTACACGCTCTGCATTACACCACGGTACTTTGATACAACGTATGAGCGTTACTTTCGTATATATATTAAACTAACTGAATGCGCGCGTATGTAAACCATGATCTATAATTAGAAAGCCCCTTTGATCATCGTTATCATGTTGGAAAAAGGAGAAACAACGGCGATGCGAGCGTTTAAAATGCACACTGACTATTTCACTGAGCTCTGCGTAGTGGCATATTTGTGAGATTAACATTGTTCTATACAGCGTGGGGTCGACTTCTAGTGAATGGGCATACGACTAAAATTCATACTCGTGCCTTATACGTACCTGCCGACAAATGAAATATATATGCGCGTACTGTTAATTTGATATTTTCTAGAAAATTGATTATCTATGATGATTCGATAGTATAATTATGACTTCACTGTATTGAAATAACACGTAGAAGTCATTTTAATATCGAAAAAATACTAGGACTATTTAGGTGCAGCGAATGTGTATTCTAAGCGGAAGTGTAGTTTAACCGTGACTTCCGGAAAAAAACACGATCGCGTTAACTGTATTATTTTTTGAGAAAAAATAATTCGTTAAAAATGATTCGTACGAAAGCAAACTCACAGCTCACTTTTTGAATGCATGTCATGAGAAACACACCGGAATATCTCGAAACAGATCGTCTGACATCCACGGTTGTTGACTCCGCTGCACAATCTGCGATTACATGCTTTGTTTGAGCTGAAACTTGTTTGATAGTTGCTCTGACAAAACCAACCTTTATCATTTCGAGATAACCAGTGTAGTATCAGACGAGTCTGTGAATCCGCCCAGTCAGATCTATCCCTGTACAGGTAGCCAATTAGTCATATACGGTTTCAAGAAACTGTTGGAAAAGAGAATCTATTTAGATCCGATAGCTCAGACATATGAGCCGTTCCACGAGAAAACCAACATTATGGTCTCTGCGTAATGTATCGACGCAGATCAGGCTATTCCGGGCCGACCCATTCCGTCTCAGGAGGATAGAGGTTTAAAGTGATGATTCCTGAAACAGAAAATCCATAGGAGGCGAAAAGTGTCTGTCCGGGTTATCCTGCGCGGCATGCTTAGGCTAATCTGCGTCGATACATTACGCAGAAACTAGTTGTGACTTGTTTAACCACTTTTAATTTCCTTCTAATCTAACTGCAGCCAGCTTTCAACAACTGAGCCACCTGTTCAATGCGGTGCTTATTGGCTACGATATATAGCACTGAGTTTCCCACATCATACTGAGAAGAGTTGTGTTGTCGTTTGTGTCCAATGCTATGTCCTGGGAGAGCTTGGGACTAAATCTGTAGAAGGGTACGTTGATCAGCTACAGAGGCCTGTATGAAAATAATACATAATTATTGATGAACTGATTTAAACCTTTCCCACATAAAAAAAAAAGAGACCATGATAGACCATGATGGTCCTATATCGCTTTTCTAATTTAACAGAATTTAAATAGTTTTCAATGCTCTTACTCAATACATATATGGAAAATGAACTGCCATCTGTTGGCCATGGTTATCAACAGATCACACTCTTGGTAGAGGGAAATTATGTTGGTTTTCTCGCGGGACGACTCATATCTATATTCATTAGGGTAATAAGTGCGTTGGTTTTCCTTGAGCACCGCTCGAATACAATATACGACGTGAACTCGTAAGCAATTTCCTTTAACCCTTTCATTTTGTTGGAACACGTTTCACTCCTCGGGTTCCATCCTTTTTGCAAGACATCGGTACCTTTTATTTAAATATCTTAGCGCTCATCATCGGCCACATTGCTGAGGGTGAGGGTAAAGAAACCCAGAGCATCATCATCTTAGTCCATATATAACAAAGACAGACTCCCCACTGTTGCAACAGGGGTTCGAACCTTTCCTACATGCTCCCGATCCGGGACCAAGATACATACTTTTGTAAGACGATATACAACCAATGAAAACATTTAAGTACAACAACGTTTTGAGTCACTAGTACTTCAACTTCATTGAATTTAACTTGCCACATCCCCAGATATATTTTGAAAATCTACAGCACGTTACCTTTTTAAAACATTGCGGGGAAAACGAGCAATTTAATAGCCATTCTCTGTAAGCATTTGCACTCCCATATAGGGAGTGTGGCACGCATGGTCACGGATTTTGTTCAAACTTCACACATTTTCTCAACTTGATGAAAGAAATGGAAAATGGCAAAAAAACCTTTGCTATAGACTTTGGTTGCCATAGCAACCGGCTCTCGTTTTTTATAGGACTGATTTCAATGGGAAATCCACTAAATTTTCCAATCAGTTTTTAGCATAAATGAAGATATATATGCAAAAGTTCATATTTACTACCAAAAGTCATCATTTGATGAAGGAAATTAAGTAGAAAACAATTGATTATCAAATTGTTAAATGTGGTCCCAAACCCTTCTTTGAAATGGTGTTTTTTACGGGAAAAAAGAACCCTTTTTTGCCATTTTTTGAATGGTTATAAAAATTTAATGCGTTCATATGAATACAAATGAACAATGGATGCATGAAGGTCAACATCTCTTCTCACAAAAAATGAAAAAAAGCTATAGGGAACAGTGCCTCTAAAATTAGTTACCATGGATACAAAATGTATCATTTTAAAATTTAAAAAAAAAAAAAAAAAATTGTTTAATGTTTATTTAAATATTGCCAGCATGTGGGTTAAACAAAATGGATCATATTTTCTACCAAAAGTCATCATTTGATGAAAGAAATTAATTAGAAAACAATTGATTATCAAATTGTTAATTGTGGTCCCAAAACCTTCTTTGAAATGGTGTTTTTTACGGGAAAAAAAGAACCCTTTTTTGCCATTTTTTGAATGGTTATAAAAATTTAATGCGTTCATATGAATACAAATGAACAATGGATGCATGAAGGTCAACATCTCTTCTCACAAGAAATGAAAAAAAGCTATGGGGAACAGTGCCTCTAAAATTAGTTACCATGGATACAAAATGTATCATTTTAAAATTTAAAATTTAAAAAAAAAAAAATTGTTTAATGTTTATTTAAATATTGCCAGCATGTGGGTTAAACAAAATGGATCATATTTTCTACCAAAAGTCATCATTTGATGAAGGAAATTAAGTAGAAAACAATTGATTATCAAATTGTTAAATGTGGTCCCAAAACCTTCTTTGAAATGGTGTTTTTTACGGGAAAAAAGAACCCTTTTTTGCCATTTTTTGAATGGTTATAAAAATGTAATGCGTTCATATGAATACAAATGAACAATGGATGCATGAAGGTCAACATCTCTTCTCACAAGAAATGAAAAAAAGCTATGGGGAACAGTGCCTCTAAAATTAGTTACCATGGATACAAAATGTATCATTTTAAAATTTAAAATTTAAAAAAAAAAAATTGTTTAATGTTTATTTAAATATTGCCAGCATGTGGGTTAAACAAAATGGATCATATTTTCTACCAAAAGTCATCATTTGATGAAGGAAATTAAGTAGAAAACAATTGATTATCAAATTGTTAAATGTGGTCCCAAACCCTTCTTTGAAATGGTGTGTTTTACGGGGAAAAAGAACAGTTTTTTGCCATTTTTTGAATGGTTATAAAAATTTAATGCGTTCATATGAATACAAATGAACAATGGATGCATGAAGGTCAACATCTCTTCTCACAAGAAATGAAAAAAAAGCTATGGGGGAACAGTGCCTCTAAAATTAGTTACCATGGATACAAAATGTATCATTTTAAAATTTAAAATTTAAAAAAAAAAAAATTGTTTAATGTTTATTTAAATATTGCCAGCATGTGGGTTAAACAAAATGGATCATATTTTCTACCAAAAGTCATCATTTGATGAAGAAAATTAAGTAGAAAACAATTGATTATCAAATTGTTAAATGTGGTCCCAAACCCTTCTTTGAAATGGTGTTTTTTACGGGGAAAAAGAACAGTTTTTTGCCATTTTTTGAATGGTTATAAAAGTTTAATGCGTTCATATGAATACAAATGAACAATGGATGCATGAAGGTCAACATCTCTTCTCACAAGAAATGAAAAAAAGCTATGGGGAACAGTGCCTCTAAAATTAGTTACCATGGATACAAAATGTATCATTTTAAAATTTAAAATTAAAAAAAAAAAAAATTGTTTAATGTTTATTTAAATATTGCCAGCATGTGGGTTAAACAAAATGGATCATATTTTCTACCAAAAGTCATCATTTGATGAAGGAAATTAAGTAGAAAGCAATTGATTATCAAATTGTTAAATGTGGTCCCAAACCCTTCTTTGCAAATGGTGTTTTTTACAGGGAAAAAGAACACTTTTTTGCCGTTTTTTTAATGGTTATAAAAATGTAATGCGTTCATATGAATACAAATGAACAATGGATGCATGAAGGTCAACATCTCTTCTCACAAGAAATGAAAAAAAGCTATGGGGAACAGTGCCTCTAAAATTAGTTACCATGGATACAAAATGTATCATTTTAAAATTTAAAATTAAAAAAAAAAAAAATTGTTTAATGTTTATTAAAATATTGCCAGCATGTGGGTTAAACAAAATGGATCCTATTTTCTACCAAAAGTCATCATTTGATGAAGGAAATTAAGTAGAAAACAATTGATTATCAAATTGTTAAATGTGGTCCCAAACCCTTCTTTGCAAATGGTGTTTTTTACAGGGAAAAAGAACACTTTTTGGCCGTTTTTTTAATGGTTATAAAAATGTAATGCGTTCATATGAATACAAATGAACAATGGATGCATGAAGGTCAACATCTCTTCTCACAAGAAATGAAAAAAAGCTATGGGGAACAGTGCCTCTAAAATTAGTTACCATGGATACAAAATGTATTATTTTAAAATTTAAAAAAAAAATATAAAAAAATTGTTTAATGTTTATTTAAATATTGCCAGCATGTGGGTTAAACAAAATGGATCATATTTTCTACCAAAAGTCATCATTTGATGAAGGAAATTAAGTAGAAAACAATTGATTATCAAATTGTTAAATGTGGTCCAAACCCTTCTTTGCAAATGGTGTTTTTTATGGGAAAAAATAACACTTTTTTGCCGTTTTTTTAATGGTTATAAAAATTTAATGCGGCCATATGAATACAAATGAACAATGAATGCATGAAGATCAACATCTCTTCTCACAAGAAATGAAAAAAAGCTATGGGGAACAGTGCCTCTATTTTTTGTAACAGTGACCTTGACCCCAAAAACACAATCTGATTGAAGATATTCATAATACGTTTGAAATACATCATGTTTTTATTACTTGGGGATAATTTGAATTCAATGTAAGAAAAAGTGAAGAAACTATGTTGAATTCTCATAAATAACCAAAATACATCAAAATTTATGTGTGTTACCCTACAAAACAGGCCCGCTCAGCCTCTTTATCATTTAATGTGAAGAAGGTTATTAGATGCAAAAGTTTTCCTAATTTTAAAGTAATAGGTTTGATAGTTTCCATGTAACTGACCTAAATGCAAAATTTAACCAACTATGTCCAATTCTCAAAATCAACCAAAATACATCAAAATTGATATTTTTTACCAAAGAAAACCAGGCCTCAGCATCAAGGTATTAGACGTACAAGTTTCAAAGAATTAGGTTTGATAGTTTCCATGTAAGTGACCTAAATGTAAAACTTAACCAACAATGTCCAATTCTCAAAATCGACAAAAATACATCAAAAATGATGTTTTTTACCCCAAAAAAGGCTACACTTAGCATCTTCAGCATACAATGTGAAGAAGAGTATTAGATGAACAAGTTTTCCAAGTTTCAAAGTGTTAGGTTTGATAGTTTTCATGTAAGTGACCTAGACCTAAACGCAAAACCTAACCAACGCCGCCGACGACGACTACGACGATCAAGTGACGACAATATCTCGTCTTTTTTCCCCTCAAAAATCAGACGAGCTAAAATTCAAAATAGAAGGGATAAGTTAGTGAAAACAAAAAAATCAGACGAGCTAAAAATAAAAATAGAAGGATTAGTAAGTGATATAAAACATGGAAAATTGTAATCTTCAAACATAGTTATCATTAGTTGTTATGATTCAAATAAAAAAGTTTATTATATGCCTGTACATTTTCCGGTGGAAATACATGCAGATTGACATGCGCAAATACACCACGACAGATTAAAATTCCGTATCTACATGCGGTGTAAATACAAGATTGTGACGTCAGACAGTGCGCGGAATACTTTCAGCGAGGTATCCACAATAAACAATGTATTGAATCTGTATATTTAATAGTTTTTTCGCTCTTCATAGATCGTAGGTATATAATAAAAGGAATATTACGTTGCGGGAGCGATAAATGGGTACGTATTGCACGACTCGTAGCGTGGGAAAATCCATATCTTACTCGACCTTCGGTCTCGTAAGATATCGATTTTTCCACGCTACTTGTCGTGCAATACAAACCCTTTTATCGCTCCCGCAACGTAATATTCCGTATATATTATTTTACATGTCAAGTTGGGTGACGCATTTTATACGTGAAAGTAATGTTCATCATTATTTGTATTAATGTATAATATATTTTTAAGAAAAAACACGAATACACTTTCAAAAAGTGTCTATCATAAACCCCGATAGACAACTTATTTATGAAATACTATTGGAAAAAAAGCATTCGTTTTTAGCTAAATAAAAACAGGTACAGCAAAAGTATGCAAAAAAATTGAAGGGTTTTTAACCCTTTCCCTCATACGACAATTATGCAGCAGACGACTTTGACCATATTTTGACAAATGGTATTAGGAAAGTCCTTGGTTATACATCTGATAATTATCTGTTCATGTAGGTTCGAACGTTCAGCGTCAGTGAATATGAACCTAGAGTCACAGGTTCGATCCAAAAGTGCCCCGCACCAATTATGGTGGAGTACCCTTGGGCAAGGTACATTTCCTTGCATAGTACTGGTTTGTTTGCCCAGGGATCACAAACAAGTGAATTGATGCTGTAATATTACTGAAATAATGTTAAAACGGCTCAAAACCCCAATAAAAAAAAAAAAAAAAAAAAAAAAAAAAAAAAAAAAAAAATTCCAAGGGAGGTAATTCATGTTTTTTTATTTTTCTAAATAACTAAGGGAGGTTATTTGTATTTTTTGGTGATGAGGTATTTTAAAATCTTATTTATGCAAAAACGATCATATGTTCCCCGTAGCTTTTTTCTTGCGTTTGATTAAGCAAATGTTCATCTATCTATTTATGTAATTCACTTAATTGGAGATGGCTGCATTTTTTTTTAAATAAGTGGTAAATATTGCGTTTTTCATCAAAAACTCAACTTTGCACACTGTTTCCATGGCAACAGGGCAATATTTGGAATTTCTAACACTATTTTTCTGAATAGTTCACTGATGGCAACAGGTGGAATAAGTTTAAGCAATATCCGTGACTATGCGTGCCGAAAAAGTTTAAATGCTTACAGAGAATAGCTATTAATCTCTCTTATAAAATAATTATAATTGTATCATACCATTTTGGTTAAAGTTGTCAACTCCATATGTGTCGCACGTGGGAAATGGTTAAAGTGATTAACTTAAGGTCCTCGGTACACTTCGGACAAAAATGGGGGGTGCCCGCATCGAAATTCGAGTTCATAAAAAAAACCTTTAAGCGCGATTCAATGCCACTTTGATATCCCCAAGCATGAAATCACCAGTGGTTAATTTGCATATACGCACGTGTATTTCTGCGTCAACTTGAAAGGGGCTGTGATTAACTCCAATATGGGAGAATAATCTAAAACAGTTACGCATCGTGGATGATTTTTCTCCTATGTTCAATTTCATCAAATGACTATAGTTATACTAGAGACAAAATGCTGACAGATGTTAAAAATGAAATGGTTGATCCTTTTTTACCCTTTCCCTCATATAGACGCATTCTGACGCCTCTGCAGCAGACGGCTTTTTGAAAACATAGTGACAAAAGAAGAAATTGCTCAAAACGTGCAATTTCTCCTTTTGCCACAATATTTTCCACTTGTAGTCAAAGGTTATCCATTCAATTAGAGATTTTCTATTTTTTAACGAAATATGTTCAAAGTCATCTGCTGCAGAATTGTCGTATGAGGGAAAGGGTTAAACAAACAAAATGAAGTTTCAGAGACTATGATCAATAAGTTTATCTTTCATCATTTTTTTAATAACCTGGTCGTTTCTCCGATTTTAATTAAGAAAATATGTATTGGCAGAATGTCTAAATAAACACAAACTGAATGTAACATTTTATTTCCTTTATGTGAGAAGGTCAATAAGAAAGAGTAGAGTAAGTATCTATAGACCTGATTCATTACGTCACTAATACGTATAATGCGTTTAACCCTTTCCCACATACAACAAATCTGCAGCAGACGACTTTGAAAATATCTGGTCAAAATATGGCAACTTTATGAATGAAAGATCAATTTCTGGAAAAAAAAGTGAAAAACATTTTGGTAAAAGGATTAATTTCTCGTTTTTCAGCAATTTCTTCTTTTACCACTATGTGGTAAAAACACGGAAAGGCTCTATAAATAAATGTATAATTACTTAAAAGAGTTGAAAACATTGTGACAAAAGAAGAAATTGCTCGTTTTGAGCAATTTCTACTTTTGTCACAATTTTTTCAAAAGTCGTCTGCTGCAGAGGCGTCAGAAAGCGGCTATATGCTGCATGTTACGCTTCCTTTCTGCAAGTATTACTTCCAATTATTGTGAAGTATGTACGTACAAATCGATTCATGCCCATTATGCCCCCCCCCCCCCCCCCCCCCCCCCCCCCGTAAGTGCTCTACTATCAAGTAACCCTTTCCCACATACAGACGCTTTCTAATGCCACTGCAGCAGACGAGTTTTGAAAAATTGTGACAAAAGTAGAAATTGCTCAAAACGAGCAATTTCTTCTTTTGTCACAATGTTTTCAACTCTTTTAAGTAATTATACATTTATTTATAGAGCCTTTACGTGTTTTTGCCTGGATGTTTACAAAGTTGTCTGCTACAAGTGTGCTGTATGTTGGAGAGGGTTAGAATGTTTTTAGTGTTAATCTGCTCGTGTTTAACTTTTGCCCAGATGCTGAACCCTTTCCCACATACAGACGGTTTCTGTCGCCTCTGTAGCAGACGACATTTGAAAACATCGTAGCAAAAAGGAGATATTGCTCAAAATGATCAATTTCTCCTCTGGTCACAATGTGTTTAATTAAAAATAAATAATTATACTTTTAGCTATGGACTTTTTCCATATTTTCGCCAAGATGTTTTCAGGACAGAATAGATATATATATATTATTATTAATCCTCCTTTGCAGAAGATACATTGTAAACATACAATACAATACAATACAAACACAATGAGTAGGTGAATTAATTGATGTATTCGTGGATGGATGGATGGATGATTGATTGATGGACGGATGGATGAATGGATGGATGATTGGCGGATGGGTGAATAGTTGAATGGATGGATGGATGGATTGGCGGATGAGTGAATAGTTGAATGGATGGATGGATGGATTGGCGGATGGGTGAATAGTTGAATGGACGGATGGATGAATGGATGGATTGATTGGCGGATGGGTGAATAGTTGAATGGATGGATGGATTGATTGGCGGATAGGTGAATAGTTGGATGGATGGATGGATTGATTGGCGGATGGGTGAATAGTTGAATGGATGGATGAATTGATTGGCGGATGGGTGAATAGTTGAATGGATGGATGGATTGATTGGCGGATGGGTGAATAGTTGAATGGATGGATGGATTGATTGGCGGATGGGTGAATAGTTGAATGGATGGAAAGATTGATGGATGGATGGATGGATTGATTGGCGGATGGGTGAATAGTTGAATGGATGGATGGATTGATTGGCGGATGGGTGAATAGTTGAATGGATGGATGGATTGATTGGCGGATGGGTGAATAGTTGAATGGATGGATGGATTGTTTGGCGGATGGGTGAATAGTTGAATGGATGGATGGATGGATTGATTGGCGGATGGGTGAATAGCTGAATTGATGGATGGATGGGTTGGTGGTGAATTGGAGTGAATAAATTGACCAGTTTCAGCCTTCAAGTATTGTCAAACTTTCTCAGCGTGTATCATGTAGATCATCATATATCATTGAAAAGAGTTACCTCCTAGCTTTAAAAGAATCTAAAGAAAATGGGGGTCATTCATTATGCAAGAAAGTAAACCGGTGTTTCACATTCTCTACTTTCATTTTTTTCAAACAAGGTCAAAATACTAAAAGTGATCGAATCAATCATTCCCAGTGCATCCTATACACATTTACAATGAGTGTACACTCAACGTACATATATTCAATGGATTCTGGTGATGGTATACACTCATTTATATGCAAACAAAGGTTTTATTAGGGACTATAATGTGACAGCAACGAAATTGATGTTTAACTAGATGATGCTGATGACAGGACTTGATTTTGGAATATTAAAAGCAACATTACAAACTCTGAATCTAGCGAACGAAAACGCAGCAATTACGAGATAAAGGCCAACAACTGACTACGTGGTCATATTTTGCCTTTGACACTCATTATTTCTCTTTCACAATTTTCTGATATAACCGATACATAAAGTCGTTTGATTAATGATACTCGAACTCTATCCAGCAGTACGCGACTTTAACCCTTTCCCACATTTAGACGCTTTCTGACGCTTCTGCTGAAAACGGCATTTTGAAAATATTGTGACAAATGGGGAAATTGCTTTCAACGTGGTTTTTTTCTTCAGTAATTATACTTTAATTCATAGACATTTATTTTGCTTTTGCCTAGATGTTTTCAAAGACGACTGCTGCATATTTGTTGTGTGGGGTGGAAGGGTTAAACAAGATGTGCGTGTACTTATGAGAACCAGCTTCAACTGCAGTAGTGACCAATGTAGACCAAGACCAGCCTGCATATTCCTGCAGTCTTATCCCGACCTACACAATCCTCTATACCCATGTACCAATATGAAGCAAAATCTTCTTCGTTAATAGGTAAGAACGTATTCCACCACCAAGCCAATATGGAAGACACCGGTTATAGATATTCAGCGGGATAAGCGTTAATTATCTTTTAGGCGTTCATCTCTGCGTCTCATTACAAACCAGCTGTAACCTCATAATGGTACAAGATGGAGATACAACCTTTTCTAATTAACTCATCGATCTGTGTGGCCCATAAACGTTTGCAGCGTACCACCGGCAAATATTGGTATTAACCGGTATCACTTGAAATTAACATATTCTGTCACCTGACAAAATTCAAATTAAAACCGCTTCAGCAATCAACCAGCGAATGTAGGGACTGTGAGCAATTGTCCTTTAACCCTTTCCCGCATATAGACGCTTTCTGACGCCTCTGCAGCAGACGGCTTTTTAAAAACATAGTGACAAAAGAAGAAATTGCATAAAACGTGCAAGTTCTCCTTTTGCCACAATGTTTTCCACTTTTTGTCATAGGTTATCCATTCAATTGTGGAGATTTTCTATTTTTTGACAAAATACGTTCAAAGTCGTCTGCTGCGGAATTGTCGTATGAGGGCAAGGGTTAATGTCTTTAGTATTACGTGTATCAGTATGAACGAGGCCTTTTCGTATTACCTTTTTGAGAAAGACGTTTTGAATTAAAAGCAATGAATACAACAACCCCATCGGAATATAACAAATGAGTCGAGTAAGTCAAACGAAAATTACAATTGCTAAGGTTTTTAACCCTTTCCCTCATGCAACAATTTTGCAGCAGACGACTTTGAACATATTTCGTCAAAAAATAGAAAATCTCTTTAATTGAATGGATAACCTATGACTAAAAGTGGAAAACATTGTGGCAAAAGGAGAAATTGCTCGTTTTGAGCAATTTCTTCTTTCGTCACTATGTTTTCAAAACGTCGTCTGCTGCAGAGGCGTCAGAAAGCGTCTTTATGAGGAAAAGGATTAATTAATGACAAGAATGATACAATTGTATAAACTTCTGAAATGGGATTTTGGCCCGTTACCCTTTGTTCTTGGACTTCAATTGTGCGTATTTAACTAGATAACGAATGCGGAACCCCCTTACCAGACACCGAAGGTCAAGAAGGTTGGTTTGTGATATCAAGTTTAACTATTTCGACGTCAATGGCAATATTTAGGATTGTGCAAACAGAACACTTATTACCTGAAAAATGGAGTTGCCCAATTTGAACATGGAAGAGTCTACTTCAGGGAATTCGGTGCTGGAAGAGTTAACGCACTTTATATATCAGGAAATCATCGTAGAGATGATATCAGTTTTGTTTGTTTTATTGGGGTTTTACTCCGCTTTCAACATTATTCCAACATTATTCCAATTATATCACGGCGACAGTTCACCTATGCATGATCCCTGGGTAAACAAACCAGTACCAGGCTAGAAAATGTGCCTTGCCCAAGTGCACTCCACCATTACGGTCGTGCCTCGACTGGGGCTCGAACCCGGGACGCCCGGTTTCAAATCCCCGACGCTTACCACTCGACCACGGCGGATTCCAGAGATGAGATCAGCGGAGAACGTTAGTCATCATGTACATAGCCTTATCTTAATTATAAAAATGAATCTGTTATCCCCATCTAAACAATACCATGCAAACCATTTCGTAATTGAACCGAAGTTATTGACTTTTATTATGTCAAAACTGGTTTTATGTAAACTAGTTTTGTTCTAATCTTTTTAAATACCTTGGAGAATTAAAGAAGTTCTATTCTGTTGTATATGTTCAAATAAAGTTATGTTGAAATGAATGTGGGTCGAGTCGTGATTGAACTTTATGTAATCTTACAACAGCATTTCCAGAGAAAACAAACCTACATAGGCCAAATGCACTTTTATTAAAGTATTAATAACTGTTCAATGTCTGTAAAGCAGCAATAGTTACTTTGGGCAATTTATTGAATTACTTTCAACAACTAGTTTAAATGAACAGGATTTAGCATTTTGTATGAAGGAAATGTTATCTTCAAAACAAAGCAAAAATAAGTTTTATGTTTACATTGAAATATTTATATAAATGCTCCTATAATACATTTCCCTCATCAATCACATTAACCCTTTCCATCATACAGACGCCTCTGAAGCAGACGACATTTGAAAACATTGTGGCAAAAGAAGAAATTGCTCATAATGAGCAATTTCTCCTTTTGCCACAATCTTTTCCACTTTTAGTCATTGGTTATCCATTCATTTATAGAGATTTTCCATTTTTTTTTTACAGAAGATGTTCAAAGTTGTCTGCTGCTTTTTCTTGTATGTTGGAAAGGGTTAAATTGAGACTTCATGAAATGTGTATTGCAAAAATCAGGTAAAATGAAACGCCATGATTAAGTGTCCATGTATGAAGATAAAACCTTACCCACGTACAACAAATCTGCAGCACTTTGAAAAAATCTGGACAAAAATGTGTCAAGTAAAAGAATGATCATCGAATAAAGTTGAAAACATTTTGTCAAAAGGTCAATTGCTCATTATGATCATTTTTTTTTTTTTTTTTTCCAACATCTTTTCAAAAGTTGACTTTTGTTCAAAATGTCTTTATATCAGTGATGTTTTTTCATCGATATATTGTCTCACATCTGATGTAATTACTCGAAACATTTTGATACATATACAAGTAAACACTGATATAAAATGTCTTCAGTTCTATCTTCTTTTTCAACAGTTTTCCTATTCTCCCCCATTTCTTTTTTTCTTGTCCATACATGTATTTTGTTTCATCAACAGCAGCATGAAAGAAGACAATACACATCTACATATATGGTTAATATAGATCTACAGAATATGTGTTCATTTCCCATTCATCATCAGGCCGTAACATCAACAGCATTGCATATATGACCAAAGTATCATTAACTGTCTAAACAATGAAAACAAAACACATATTCGGTTTAATTAACCCTTTCCCTTATACAACAATTATGCAGCAGACGACTTTGAACGTATTTTGTCAAAACATAGACAATCTCCATAATTGAATGGATAACCTATGACAAAAAGTGGAAAACATTGATGCAAAAGGTTCTTCTTTTGTCACTATGTTTTCAAAAAGCCGTCTGCTGCAGAGGCGTCAGAAAGCGTCTATATGAGGGAAAGGGTTAATCATTATTAATGCCAGTGTAATTTGCCACTCAAACGAAGTTTCATTTGCAACACTCTAAAAAAAACTATCAATAAAATATCATTCTGCATTTTAAATACATAATGAAGAACAATTAAACCGTTTATACACACGTTTATTTTGACACTTGTCAAGTGACGGATATGTGGGTGGGGTAAGTTCTCACCGAGTTGATCATTTAGGACTAATAAATCCACCTTGGAATGTAGTTTTATGATTTATTCTCACGAGGTCGGTTATATTATGAGGATTAACTGGAATCAGCATTGTTTGCCTTTAAGTTATCAAAAAAAATAGTCCAAAACTGTTATTGCATGAGAGATGGAGACGCCCGATTTTGAAAATGGAAGAGTTTACTTTAATCAATTCGGCGCTGAAAGAGTTACCAAGCAATTTCTTTGGTGACACAGGGCTAATATAAACAAATGTACACACACAGAATTCGAAAGATCGCCTTTTAGTTGTTGTCTACATCGCAAAAAGACACCGATACGTCGTCACATTTTGTTTACTCAATCTGTATTTTTGTTAATTATTTTAAGCGATATTCAATATTATTTTTGACCAAAAACGTGTTCCCAAGTCTTAAAAACGTTAAGATTATTTCCAGCGACGAGACGGCGGCCATTTAATTTCGAGAATAATGCCATTTAAGATTTTCCTCAACTTCAAGGGAAAAGTTAGGCACGGTACAGCGCTCCTTAACTTTTAAGGCTAAAATGGACCAGATTCTTTTGAGTACCCACAACATAGGATTTGGTTGAGAAATAAGAGAAATATTGTGGGCAAAAGACCATTTCACTCCTTCTTATCTAGTTCTTTGTTCTTAGAAGGGAAGTCTTCGATAACGGCATTGTTCATTGTGTATCGCGACTCTGAACGGCATATGATGCCTTAATACAATAGTCGACGTTATAAAACATCATGCGAGGTTGAGAAAGTGCTCAAAACGAGCAATTCTCTGCGTTTTCTGCACCGTTTTAACCCTTTTCCACATGCAACAAATCTGCAGCAGACATCTTCGAAAACGTCTAGGAAAAAACAACCATGGGAACTCGTTATTAATGAAGTTTTAATTACATAAAAAAAAGATGAAAACTTTGTGGCAAAAGGAGATATTAGAAAATCCTCGTTTTTATCACTGTTAATGTTTAATCCTTGCCTTCACGCAGGCGGCTTTTGAAAACACTTTCAAAATGTTTTCAACTCTTCAATAGTTACAGTTTCATTTATAAGAGGTTTTCCACATTTGTGCCTGGAAGTTTCAAACATTTCCGCTATAGGTTTTTCGTATGTTAGTAAGGGGTTACACTTTATCCATTCCCACATACTGCAGCAGGGGAAATTGAAAAACACCCAGTAAAATGGGGTTATTCTGAGCATAGTGTAGGCCTGAAAATAGTGTAGCCGAATAATAAATTGCTAATTATGAGAAATATCTCCTTTTCCTGGTCATAAATCTTTCACAAGTCGTCTGCTGCGAATTCATCAAAATGCATCTGCATGTCTGATAGGGTAAACACATTAAGACATGAATAAGGAGTCACTGACAATTAGATGCGTTTTTGATAAACCTGTTTATGTACTACAAGTCAGATTCTTTTCCATCGAAATACTTGTACAGCATTGGTAGTAAAAAGTCTTCTCAAGAGAACGAAATTATTGAAGATATATGTTGTAGTAGAATCAACGTTAGCTGCATCTATCTTTGTTGGCGTCTTAAAGTATCTGCGGACAGTTAAGACTCGGGTGAGCCTGTGCACAGACTCACCCGAGTCTTAACTGTCCGTCTACATGTAGATTAATCCGTGGTGCATGTGTTAACCCTTTCCCTCATATAGACGCTTTCTGACGCCTCTGCAGCAGACGGCTTTTTAAAAACATAGTGACAAAAGAAAAAATTGCACTAAACATGCAATTTCTCCTTTTGCCACTATCTTTTCCCCTTCATAGGTTATCCATTTAATTATAGAGATTTTCTAATTTTTGACAAAATATGTTCAAAGTCGTCTGCTGCAGAATTGTCGTATGAGGGAAAGGATTAACACAATACTAGAAGTGTAAGCTCGTTAGGTTTACGTCGATTAGCCTGTCTTAATGATCCCGTAACGGAGAGTCCGGAATAAAACCGCAACTCTATAGAGGCGGATCAATTATACGGGTAAACAAATCGACGGCGAAGCCGGCGATGTTTCCCGTCAATAGGTAATGTGTATGAACTTTGCAAAAAATTGCTATACCGTCTTTCCTAAAATTGTGTCCAGAGCGAACTTTTCGATGCAGTGATACGCAGTCACGATACTCGTACGTTTTCATTGGATGAAAAGAAAATATCGAAACAAAAAAAACTTCTAGAGGAAATAATTAAATATGATAATACATACACGATAAAGGAACAAGCACAAGTTATTTTATGTGTGATAATTTGCGTGTAATAACACTCGTCGTCTATTTCTAAAACGAGTTCAAATAAAAACTTGTAAGGGTTTTTTGACTTTCCGGAAGTTATAAATCCAAATTTCTGTAATATGACGTCATAAAAGTGACGTCATTCTATTAGTGGTGCAGAGGTAGAGCGTCGGCCTCTTGTATCAAAGGTCCCTGGTTCGAGTCCCGTGATGAGCGGGTCCTGACTTTTCTTTGTTTTTTTTTGTTTGTTTTTGTTCTGGTATTTTGATTTGTTAATTCATTGTATTTGGTTCGAAACATTGTATGTATGTTTATAATCAATAAATATGTTCTATGTTCTATGTTCCTGACTTTGGGATTTAAGTCTCCAGGAAGCAGACATCGAGCGTGATTAATATAAGCTGAAAGCTTGTTTCACAATGTAAACTAAATGAACCAAAAAGAAAACGACAGAAAGTATAGGAAACGTTAGTTTGACTTGTCACAAATGTAGTTCCGTAAATTATGGAATCGTTTTATTTGAAGTACTTTATGAAGGGCAAGTTGATTATTTGTTGTACCTGTCATCATAATTTCATGGATGTAAAATCTTGGCTATATTTTAAAGTTAAATATAAGCTTAACCTGATGATGATTTTTATTTTCTTTGCTTAGGTCGGTAGGACTCGTAATTGACGTAAATAACTGATCGTGCTGCAAGCAAGGGGCTAACTGCAGTTCACGGGGAATTATTCACCGATCACAACATATAATAAATGTTTACCCGAAATAGGTAGCACCTATATTCATATTAATTTACTACGTCATAACAGCTATAAAGAAACCGGAAGTCTCCGAACACATTAACCCTATCCTTTAACTTAATCATGGTAAAACATCTATTCCAGCAGTGACGCCTATAAATATTTAGGCAATTCAGATCTTACGCGTGACGTCACAAACCGGAAACGCCGCCATATTGGAGATATATTGACCTCTACGGAATTATTAAAGATATATGTTTTAGTAGAATCAACGTTAGCTGCATCTATCTTTTTGGCGTCTTAAAGTATCTGCGTACAGTGAAGATTCAGGAGAGCCTGTGCATCCGCGCAGGCTCACCCGAGTCTTAACTTTCCGTCTACATGTAGATTAATCCTTGGTGCATGTGTTAACAAATTACTAGAAGTGTAAGCTCGTTAGGTTTACGTCGATTAGCCTGTCTTATGATCCCGTAACGGAGAGTCCGGAATAAAACCGCAATTTTATAGAGGCTGATCAATTATAATTTACTACGTCATAACAGCTATGAAGAAACCGGAAGTCTCCGAGCACATTAACCCTATCCTTTAACTTAATCATGGTAAAATATCGATTCCAGCAGTGACACCTATAAACTATTTAGGCAATTCAGATCTTTCGCGCGACGTCACAAACCGGAAACGCCGCCATATTAGAGGTATATTGACCTCTTCTGATCGCTATCCATAGGCTGTTGGACTTTTTCGGCTCTTGTGTTTCATTTATTGCGGCTTTACGCAATTTTCAACATTATTTCAGTTATATCACTGCGATATTTCACTTATTCATGATCCGTGGGTAAACAAACCTGTACTATGCTAGGAAATGTGACTTGACCATTGCGCCGCAACTGAGGATACGTGATGGTGTGCACCAATTACGGCGCCTTTTGTGTCGATGTTTGCAGTCGTACACATCCACGGTCAATATGACTGGTCGGAAGCAATTAGGGAACTTGATCACCCCGAAGCTTTTAGGCATCAGTCAACACGAAATACTCCTGCAATATATAATAAAGAATGAACATAACAAATCAGGAATAATATGCCTCTCTTACTTCTCATTTCAAAGAAACAGTGCAGAAGAAGTGCTACTTCAACATTTCAAACAGGAATATTTAAGGGTTCTACTGCCCGGAATCGATTCCGTTGTGGGTGTTACACCACATACACATCAGTAGTCCTACAATAAAACTGTATCATACTTTCATATTGTCCCGTTCACTTTGTATTGAAGAAAGTGGTCATGATTTTCGATCATGACCGCTGTCAAGGAGTGATCATGACCGTAGATAAGGACGTGCGAAAATTCTGCATAATTAACATGCTAGGGACTACTTTTGTTATGTAAACAAACATAGCTGACCTAAATATCATTGTTAAACCTCACGGGACTTTGTAATGTTAAATTCTAATATATTGATCATGGACAATTTCTTACAGTACGTTTTTGACATGAAAACAGTCTAAAACGCGCGTCTAAAATGTTGGTTATGCACGTGCATGACGTCATTTAAAAGAATTACGTCACCGTTATAATTCAAACGGCATTTGCACAAAAATTACTACTTATGTAAACAAACAGTTTGTTTCTAATTCGGAAGCAGATTTATCAATTCTAGATAATAAAAAAAACCTTCATAACGTAAAGCAAATAGTAAACAATATGAAAGTATGCAATAAAATGGTTATTGACCCTGAACTGTGAAATCATCGTTGGACCTCGTTCTTTGGCGAACGTAACCTCGCAAGCTCGGCAACGTCAACCAAAGAACTCGGTCCAACGATGATTTCACAGTACAGGGTCAATAACCTATAATCTTACTTTCTGGTTATTGCTGTATATTGGGAGGTTGTGAATATCTGCACATTATTATTAACCGTTGTGTAAGAAGAGTACAATTTAGCGGCGAGTTTCGTGAAATTCAACCGCAAATGGCATTTGCGACCAACGTAGATCAAGTTTCTCCAGCGCATCGGCGTAGTCTGATCTTGCTCAGCACTGTTCGCCATTTAGTCAAGAAATGTTTAAAGAAATGTCTATTAACCCTTTCCCTCATATAGGCGCTTTCTGACGCCTCTGCAGCAGACGGCTTTTTGAAAACATAGTAACAAAAGAAGAAATTGCACAAAACGTGCAATTTCTTCTTTTGTCACAATGTTTTCCACTTTTAGTCATTCAATTATGGCGATTGTCTATGTTTTGACAAAATATGTTCAAAGTCGTCTACTGCAGAATTGTCGTATGAGGGAAAGAGTTAAGCAAAATGTATTTCGATCCTTTAGCATGGATGCGCAGACAGATCTGTTTCACTCAGGTGTAATACTTACGTTAAGGAATTTTTCATGGAGCACCGCTCAATTGTATATGAGTCGCGTTTGGCGAAAATGGGCCGTATATGACACGTGCGAACCGGACTTGCGGATTAACCTTTTCCCCACTTTCAAATGCGTTTCGAGGCAACAATAGTAGAATACTTTTGAAAACACTGTGACAAAAGGACAAATTGCATTTTTTTTCTTTAGTTACAATGTTTTCAACTCTACCCAATAATTGTGTCCTCATAAATGGGGATTTTCGCTATTTTTGTCTAGATCTTTTCGATGTCGTCTGCTGCAGGATAATATCATCACCGAATCACAGTGCTCGTACGTGATCCTATGCTAGTCTGTCAAACTCCGAACTTTAATAACATCTATCTGTCAGACTGAAGCGGTCTCCATTTGATTTCTTCACCTTTTGACTAGAAAATAATTGCGATGAGTAATCGAAATAGATAGATTCATCGAGAGTGTCTAAGATTCTGGATAAAATCAAAATTATTTGATCTGAGGGTATCGATCATCTAAAGAAAAAACAAATTTTGCCTGAATGATATCTTCAAACACTGTATAGATAACTTGTATGTATAATCATATAAATATTTCAATATTTAAGAATATAATATCTCAACGAAACTGTTTCTGTAATTTAATTCATTCCAATTAGTGGTTCTCTCTTCTAGAGACCCTTAAAGTCGGTCTTCGTTTCTGTCCGTTTGTTTGTTTGTTTGTGGCAAGCGTAGCGCCAAAACTATTCAACGGATTTCGACCAAAATTGGTAGGGATGAACGGTCTAGGCTCTAGTTGTTCCTTTTGTAGTATGGTCGCCATAGAAACTACCGTTGCTATGGAAACGGGCGAAAACCGCCTTTCCTGCGAAAACTATCTCCTCCCACAGTTTTTCGCTTATCCTCATATGAACCGTTCCAAGGGAAAACCAACATTATGGACTCTGCGTAATGTATCGGCCTAGATCAGAGTAATGATTCCTGAAATAGAAAATCCACAGGAGGCGAAAAGTTGATGTCCGGGTTAGCCTGCGTGGCATGCTCAGGCTGATCCGGGTCGTTACTTTACGCAGAGTCCACAATGTTGGTTTTCTCGCGGGACGGCTCATATCAATATATCTGCGTAATGTATCGACCAGATCAGCCTGCGCTGTCCGCGCAGACTGATCCGGCCGACACATTCCGTCTTAGGGGGGATAGATGTATACAGTAGTTATTCCTGAAACAGAAAATCCACAGGATACGAACAGTGTCGGTCCAGGTAGGCCCGTGTGGCATGCTTAGGCTGATCCGGGTCGTTACTTTACGCAGAGTCCACAATGTTGGTTTTCTCGCGGGACGGCTCATATCAATATATCTGCGTAATGTATCGACCAGATCAGCCTGCGCTGTCCGCGTAGACTGATCCGGCCGACACATTCCGTCTAAGGGGGGATAGATGTATACAGTGGTTATTCCTGAAACAGAAAATCCACAGGATACGAACAGTGTCGGTCCAGGTAGGCCCGTGTGGCATGCTCAGGCTGATCCGGGTCGTTACTTTACGCAGAGTCCACAATGTTGGTTTTCTCGCGGGACGGCTTAATTACATATTATAGTAATATGGAAACTGCTTCATACATGCTAATACGTCATATGTTGACGCTGATTACTCTGCAGCAGACGGCCTTTTGAAAACATAGTGACAAAAGAAGAAATTGCACAAAACGTGCAATTTCTCCTTTTCCCACAATGTTTTCCACTTTTTGTCATAGGTTATCCATTCAATTATGGAGATTTTCTATGTTTTGACAAAATACGTTCAAAGTCGTCTGCTGCAGAATTGTCGTATGAGGGAAAGGGTTAATAAGTTCATGTTCTATCTGAATGTTCAAGATTTTTCGCATTTGTTATATAATTACCTTATCTCCCATCGTTGTTCAGTCTACGTAAGGGCTTATCGTTTTCCTTTCCTGCATGTAGACGTGTTTTTTTTTTCGACGCATCTAGTGTTACACTTTTTAAAAACAAGAAACAGCTGAAGACGGTAAGGCCGGATTGTCGGCAATTTGACCTTGAAATCGGCAAACCAAGGTCAAGGTCAAAGTAACCATAGAAATTAATAGAACTTGTTACTGGTTACCTACTGGCAAAGTTTCAAGTTTGTAACCCTTGCTAGTGCTGAGATTTTGCCTCAACCTGAAACTTTAACCAAAATGTTGACGGACAGACGGACGGATATCGCTAATTTATAGACCGGAATTGCTAGAGCGATCCGGCCAAAAACCATTGTGACAAAAGGAGAAATTGCTCATTATGAGCAATTTCTTCTTTTGTAACAATGTTTCCGATTCTTTTCATAAATAATACTTTTATTTCTGGAGGAAGTTTCATCATATCTTTGCCGAGATAATTTAAAAGTTGCCTGCTAAAGATAAGTCATATGTGGGAAAGGGTTAATTTTACAGGTTTTTCACCCATTTAGGTGATGCCATGTTGAGATACTAGCTGATTAATGAAATAGTAAGTAGTTTGTATTCATTTCGAATCACAAGAACACACCATCAATTCGTGTACCGCGTCGTAGGATGTGGGGTCTTATTGACTCTTACTTAACCCTTTCCCTCATATAGACGCTTTCTGACGCCTCTGCAGCAGACGGCTTTTTGAAAACATAATGACAAAAGAAGAAATTGCACAAAACGTGCAATTTCTCCTTTTGCCACAATGTTTTCCACTTTTTGTCATAGGATATCCATTCAATTATAGAGATTTTCCAAATTTTTGACAAAATACGTTCAAAGTCGTCTGCTGCAGAATTGCCGTATGACACATACAACAAATCTGCAGCAGACGACTTTGAATTAATATCGGCCAAAAAAAAACCAGGGAAAATATCCACAAATGATAGTTAATTCATTAATAAGAGATGAAAACATTGTGGCAAACGAAGAAATTACTCATTATGAGCAATTTCTCCTTTTTGTCACAATGTTTTAAAAAGTCTTGTGAGGCTGATGCGTCAGAAAGCGTCTATATATGTGGGAAATGATTAACGGGATCATATAAAGTCATTGTCGTAAAAATATTGATTGATTGATTGATTGATTGGGGTTTAACGCCGTTTTTAATAATTTCTCAGTTATATCACGGCGGCCAGTTCACCTACTCATGCATTTCCTGGTTTTCTCACACCAGTACTCCTCACAACAATCTTCCCAAGCAACTGGCTGCTTTTCCACATAGACTTAGCGCATTGGTGGAAGACGAATGACGCATGTCGCATTGACTTTTGTCAATCGTCGGAAATAAAGTTGGCCGAGCCGGGATTCGAGCTCACAACCCCTAGATTGACAGCCCGTGTCGCTACCGACTGCTCAGCTACCGGGGCTCGGTCGTTAAAATATTAAGTTTACATATCTGGAATTTTTGTCCGACAAATGATACACCTAGGACTGCATCACATATAGTCGGACAGTGAATGTTCTGGGGGGAAATAAGTGTATTCGCGAGTTCATCAGGGTCTTTACTGTAAGCATATGCATTAACCCTTTCCCACTTACAACAAATCTACAGCAGACGACTTTGGAAAACATCTGGGAAAGAAAGTGGAAAATGTCTATAAATACAGCAGTAATTATTGAAAATAGTTGAAAAGATTGTGGCAAAAAGGAGAAATTGCTCATTATGAGCAATTTCTTCTTTTGTCACAGTGTTTTCAAATGTCGTCTGCTGCAGATGCGTCAGAATGCGTCTGCAGGTGAGAAAAGGGTTAAGACCCCAACTCGTTTGACGCGACTTATTTCACTTACGCGCTCCTCGTATTCATAGTGCTCGTGTTATTTGTTTTTAATGTGTCAATTACGGAGATAGTATACAAAACGCATTTTCAAATATAACTATACATTAAACACACATTTACTAAAGTTGCCTACTAATAATATTCGGTGATATCGTATACAACATCAAGGTACGTTTTTATTTATTACAACATTACTGTATATACATTATGTTTGGATTACTATTAGGCGATAACATCACAGGTTCTCGCGTCACTTCAGAGGATGTTTTAAAATAAAACATTTTGGAAAAAAGGAGATACTGCTCGAAATAAGTATGACCTACTTGTTGCACAATGTGTTCTTGTCTGTTTAATTAATGTACTGTCTTAGGTACGTACTTGTACCTGTAAATCCATTTTAAATCAGCTTTTTTCAAGTTTAAAAAGAGAAAAAATACCTATTTAGTAATAGATAACAATGAAACTACCATTTTTGTGATATTGACAACAGAACATATTTAGGGATCTTTAGCGAATAATTTTTGCTTCATTGCTTACTTCTTCAGGCACTTTGAACATATTTTGTCACAAAGTAGAAAATCTCTATAATTGAATGGATAACCTTTGACTAAGAGTGGAAAACATAGTGACAAATGGAGAAATTGCTGAAAACGAGCAATTTCTCCATTTGTCACTATGTTTTCAAATATCCGTCTGCTGCAGAGGCGTCAGAAAGCGTCTATATGAGGGAAAGGGTTAAACGTCCAATCCTCTAGTACTTCCAATAATTGAGTTTGGCAAGATCTTCCTTTCCTGAAACCGGGTTGGTGTGTTGTGATAAAAATCAATATGTGGTTAAGCACTTACCAGATTTAATACATATAACATTTGATAAGTTTAGATATATTGTTTGACAGGGGATTGAAAACATTGTATTAAATGTAGATATTGCTCTTTTTCAGAAAAGGAATCTGCTTATAATATAGGCAATTTAAGAATAGACGTATGCCTATTTTTGTCGCAAATTGTTAGAAAAAGTAGTTTGCTGGATAGATATTTGTTTATATATGAACGTGGGTATGTGGAGACAACTTGACATGTTACAAGTCAAATGGAGTCAATTCTCGGTATGTGCAACGTTTCAAGGGAGACAAATGCGGCAGACGTTGACATTAATTTGATAGCAATTACCTCCCTTATTTCACAACCATGTTTTATAGTTTGTTGAGTTTACGACATAAACAATATTAACAAGAATATAAGAACTCCGGGAAAAAGAAAAATGGCTTTAATACGATTCCAAATTAAAATCATTTATTTATGTTCAATTTGAAGTCTTTCTTACAGATTCAGTGCAGTTGCAAAAGGGAAAATTGCTCATTATGAGCAATTTCTTCATTTGCCAGTGTTTCTAAAAGTCGTCTGCTGCAGATGCGTCAGAATGCGTCTGCAGGTGAGAAAAGGGTTAAGACCCCAACTCGTTTGACGCGACTTATTTCACTTACGCGCTCCTCGCATTCATAGTGCTCGTGTTATTTGTTTTTAATGTGTCAATTACGGAGATAGTATACAAAACGCATTTTCAAATATAACTATACATTAAACACACATTTACTAAAGTTGCCTACTAATAATATTCGGTGATATCGTATAAGACATCAAGGTACGTTTTTATTTATTACAACATTACTGTATATACATTATGTTTGGATTACTATTAGGCGATAACATCACAGGTTCTCGCGTCACTTCAAATAAAACATTTTGGAAAAAAAGGAGATACTTCTCGGAATAAGTATGTCCTCCTTGTTGCACAATGTGTTCTTGTCCGTTTAATTAGTGTACTGTCTTGGGTACGTACTTGTACCTGTAAATCCTTTTTAAATCAGCTTTTTTAAGTTTAACTCTTTCAGCGCCAAAGGCAATATTGAGGTTTTTGCAAACAATACAGATACTGAAACCAGCATTGTTTGCCTTTTAGTTATCAAAATTATCCACTCTTTTTACATGAACTATTGAGACGCCCGATTTTGAACATGGAAGAGTCTACTTTAAACAATTCGGCGCTGAAAGAGTTAAAAAGAAAACAAAATACCTATTTAGTAATAGATAACAATGAAACTACCATTTTAGTGGGTTTTTTTTTTATGACCCAGCCGGAGATCGAACCCGCACCCGAGGTAGACGCTCAAGCACTACACCAGCGAATCCCGAAATTAAACAAAACTTTACAACCTGGAGGCTAGGTCCATGTCGAAATAATTTCTGATAGATTATCTTTTGGGAATGTTACACTGACATTCGAAAATATATAAAAGTATGTGTTTATTGTATTGCCAGGCTATTGAATGATATAACTAATCTACATTGGAACAATTAGCTTCCTATTATCAGGAAGGTGTAAGTGTATGTTGATAGTTTTTGGAACATCAATTGAGCTGTCACGCGAGAAAACCAACATCATGGCCTCTGCGTAATGTATCGACCCAGATCAGCCTTCCCAGTCCGCGCAGACTGATCCGGGCCGACACATTCTGTCTCAGGGGGATAGAGGTATTGATTAATGATTCCTGAAACAGAAAATCCACAGGAGGCGAAAAGTGTCTATCCGGGTAAGTCTGCACGGCATGCTTGTGCTGATCCGGGTCGATACTTTACGCAGAGTCCACAATGGTGGCTTTATTGCGGGACGGCTCAATTGACCTTGTCGTCGAGATCTGTAAATAGGCATTGGTACATTTTTCCATGTCTTATTTAAAAGATTTTCAAAACCATTTTATACTCTTTGCCTCTACAACGTCCACAACACGTTTTGGCAGTTTGTTCCATTGATACACTTTTCTCGGGGAAAATAAATACTTTCGTTTGTAAAGACGGCAGTGTCTTTTGTACATCTAAATATGTGGCTTCTAGTATTGTTGAAATTACGTGGAAATAGCTTTTGATGATCTACTATATCAATCGAATTTAAGATTTTGAAAGTTTCTACCATGTCGGCTCTGCATCGTCTGTATTGTAAGATAGGTGGCCCCAGTTGTTTTAGTCTTTCCTGGTATGGGTATGATAAGTTCTTTAGTATCGGAATTAACTTTGTGGCACGTCTTTGTACGTTTTCCAACATAGTTGATTTCAGACCATACAGAGTTTCCATATTCCAGATGGGGTCTTACTATACTTTTATAAAGTACAAACAGCATGTCTTTATCCATATACGAAAATGACCTTCTGGCGATACCCAAAATATTGTTGACTTTATTAGCTTGTGAGTAAATGTGTTCTTGGAAGTTTTATTTATTGTCAATAACTATTCCTTAAGTCTTTTTCTTGGTTAGGCTACTTCGGGTTATTACAAATCCATCCATATAATATTTGTTTTAGGTTGCTGTCCCGAAATGTAAGTGTTTACATTTGGATTTGTTAATCCGTTTTCCCACCTGCAGACGCATTTTGACGCAATAGCAGCAGACGACTTTTGAAAACATTGTGGCCAAATGTGATATTGCTCATGATGAGCAATTTCTCCTTTGGCCACAATGTTTTAAACTTTATTTAACAATTAAGCTATCTTTTATGGAGATTTCTTCGTGGGGTTTTCACTTTGTTTTCAAAGTCGTCTGCTGCAGAATTGTTGTATGTGGGAAAGGGTTAAAGTTATAGCAGCCGCTTTTAGGACCATGCATGAAGCTGGTTGATGTCTTCTTCAAGAAGGTTACTATCAGTTGTGGTATTGACAACTGAATAGATTTTGGTATCGTCAGCGAATAATTTTGCAACATTTCTAACTACTTCAGGTAGGTCGTTTATGTAGATTGTAAATGATAATGGTCCAAAGACACTGCATTGAGGGATACCACTATTAACGGGCGCTCAAATTGAGATTGAACTGTTTAATGCAACCCTTTGTTTGCGGTCATTAAAGAAGTTTTCTTTCCACTTTAAAAGCTTCCCCCTATCGTACCTTTCTAACTTTTCAATTAATATTTTATGTTGGACTGTGTCAAATGTCTTTTGGAAGTCTAGGATAAATTACATCAGTGTTGTTGTGGATATCCAAGTTAACCCTTTCCCTCATACGACAATCCTGCAGCAGACGACTTTAAACATATTTTGTCAAAAAGTAGAAAATCTCTTTAATTGAATGGATAACCTATGACTAAAAGTAGAAAAGATTGTGGCAAAAGGAGAAATTGCTCGTTTTGAGCAATTTCTTCTTCTGGCGCTATGTTTTAAAAAAAGCCGTCTGCTGCAGAGGCGTCAGAAAGCGTCTATATGAGGGAAAAGGTTAAACGTCCAATGATCTAGTACTTCCAATAATTGAGTTTGGAAAGATCTTACTTTCCTGAAACCGTATTGGTGTGTCGTGAAGAATCAATATGATGTTAAGCACTTACCAGATTTGATATATTTCTCCGGTCCAACCCAAATGTAAACGTATAACTTCTGATAACTTTAGGTATATTGTTTGACAGGAGTTGAAAACATTGTAGTAAAAGTAGATATTGCTCTTTTTCAGAAAAGGAATCTGCTTATAGGACTAAAAATAGGCACTTTGAAAACAGACGTAGGCCTATTTTTTGTCGCAAATTGTCAGAAAAAGTAGTTTGCTGGATAGATATTTGTTTGTATAGAGAAAACTTGACATGTTACAACCCAAATGGATTCATTCTCGGTATGTGCAACGTTTCAAGGGAGGCAAATGCGGCAGACGTTGACATTAACTTCATAGCAGTTACCTCCCTTATTTCACAACCTTATTTTTATAGAACTTTTGTTGACTTTAGGACGGAATCTTATAAACAATATTTACAAGAATATAAAAACTCCGGGAAAAAGAAAAATGGCTTTTAATACGATTCCAAATTAAAATCTTAAAGCCAACGTTTTTACGTATTTATGTTCAATTCAGATCCAGTGTCTCTTATTTCACCTTCATAACAACAACAACACAATGTCACAAACAAAATATTTGTGATCATTTCGTAAACATTCACTATTGTAAAATACTCATGGAATATAAGTTACCTGCGTGCAATAACATTATTTCGTTCCTGAAAAATGGTATGTGTCTTTCTATTTATGATTTAAATTGCCTTTAAAACTGAAAAAAAAACCAGATTCATATTTTTTGTTTAAAACAGACACAGTTACCGGATAGTATAAGTATCCGGATTGTCTTACACAACACATCTGATCAGACAAACCATGCATGTGCATGGTTAAACAATTCTACGACCAAACTGAAGAAAGTTTATCTTCATCTTTCCAATGGTTTTTGCACATCTATTTTATTGGCGAGTTTTTTTGTTTGTTTTCTTCACCATTTGGATTTTAAATAACCAGCAGTGCCTAGATAGTCTGAATGTGTGGATGTTACATACCTTATTGCAGAGCTTTAGATAAGGGGCATTCATTGTTCATGTTCTAAAATCCTTATTTGACATTCAAACCCTATTTTGTGGGTACTCAAATGAATTGTCTCAGTGAGACGATTCTTTTGAGTACCCACAACATAGGATTTAGACTAAAGAAATATCGTGGGGAAAAGACATGTTCACACCCCCTTATCTAGTCCTCTGTTATTGTAGCAATATCTTTGTATAAATTTCTAATAATCTATCTGCCCTTCACTCAGATGCAAAATATGACATGATAAAATTGAATTTATCAATATTATAAGTATTATAAGTAATAAATTTTAGGTGAACTGATGCTTTGTTTACTTAAAAAATAAATTGTTGAATTAATTTGTCAGTATTGTTGATTTTTGACATGAATTCACAAGTATAATTCCCATGAGCCCTGATAAATGTTAAAGAGGTTCGAGAACCGGTGTCTCCATGATAAGAACATGCAGAACCTTGTACTTTAATTTTTAGCTCGACTATTCGAAGAATATGAGAGCTATACTACTCACCCTGGCGTCGGCGTCGGCGTCGGCGTCCACGTCACACTTTGGTTAAGGTTTTGCATGCAAGTTCTTAAATACTACATGTATTGCATTGAAACTTTCTACAACCCTACCAAACTATCACACCAATGTAGATTATCAAGTTAGATAACTCTATCCTGCATTTTATGCAAGTTATGGCCCTTTTTTACTTAGAAATTCTGGTTAAAGTTTTGCGTGCAACTAAAGTAAGAGTCCATATCTCAGTATTTAATTGATGCATTGCATTGAAACTTTATACAGCACTACCCAACTATCACACCTATGTAGATTATCAAGTTAGATAACTCTATCCTGCATTTTATGCAAGTTATGGCCCTTTTTTTACTTAGAAATTCTGGTTAAAGTTTTGCGTGCAACTAAATTAAGAGTCCATATCTCAGTATTTACTTGATGCATTGCATTGAAACTTTCTACAACCCTACCCAACTATCACACCTGTGTAGATTATCATCTAAGATAACTCTATCCTGCATTTTATGCAAGTTATGGCCCTTTTTTTACTTAGAAATTCTGGTTAAAGTTTTGCATGCAACTAAATTAAGAGTCCATATCTCAGTATATACTTGATGCATTGCATTGAACCTTTATACAACCCTACCCAACTATTACACCTATGTAGATTAACAAGTTAGATAACTCTATCCTGCATTTTAGGCAATTTATGGCACTTTTTTTTACTTAGAAATTCTGGTTAAAGTTTTGCGTGCTACTAAATTAAGAGTCCATATCTCAGTATTTACTTGCTGCATTGCATTGAAACTTTCTACAACCCTACCCAACTATTACACCTGTGTAGATTATCAAGTATGATAGCTCTATTCTGCATTTTATGCAAGTTATGGCCCTTTTTTTACTTAGAAATACTGGTTAAAGTTTTGCGTGCAACTAAATTAAGAGTCCACGTCTCAGTATATACTTGATGCATTGCATTGAACCTTTATACAACCCTACCCAACTATCACACCTATGTAGATTATCAAGTATGATAACTCTATCCTGCATTTTATGCAAGTTATGGCCTTTTTGGACTTATAAATTCTGGTTAAAGTTTTGCATGCAACTACATAAAGAGACCATCTCTTAGTAACTACTTGATGCATTGCATTGAAACGTTATACAGCCCTTACCAACCAGCATTTTATGCAAGTTATGGACCTTTTTGGAATTAGAAATTCTGGTTAAAGTTTTGCAACTACATTTAGAGTGTAATCTCAGTAACAACTTGAACAATTGTATTGAAACTTTATACAACCTTTCCCAATTGTACAACTATAAACACAACCAATTAAAATAACTCTATCCTGTATATGGTGCAAATTGTTGCCCTTTTTTTACTTAGAAATTATGGTTAAAGGTTTGCGTGCAACTACATTAAGAGTCCATATCTTAGTAACTACTTGATGCATTCCATTGAAAGGTTATACAACCCTATCTAACCATCAAACCTATGAAAATAATCATGTTAAATAACACTATCCTGCATATAATGCAAATTATCACCCACTAAGAAATTGTGGTTAATGTTTTGCATGCAACTACATTAGAGTCCATTATCTCGGTAACTTAAATAAGCGGTGGAATGGTCGAGCGCGCTGTCCTCCGACAGCTCTTGTTATTTATCTGCTGCCAATTAAGGCCTCAAAATGGACCAGTTCCCAAAAATTGCAACAGTCCAAAAGTAGATGTTTGGATTTACAAGATCATTTTAAGTTGCTGTTTATTCTGGCGTGGGACTGGTTAAAAGTTTAATGACACCGATGAACTGCTAGTTTGGTAGCATTTAGAGAAAACTTATCCCTGTGATTTGGACCAATTTATCATAATTTTAGGGTATACATTCGTGATTACGCTAGTTGACTCTCAAGTAGGCTATAATTATTGGCTAGAAAGTTGCATATAGCAAGAGTTATGTAAATTACTAAACATCTGGGCAGATTTTTTGGCAGATTTATGAAATCAGGAATTTTCTTGTCTTACAGACCCCAGCAGTTTTGGGACTGGGAAAGGGATAATACTATAATTAACCCTTTCGCTCATACAACAATTCTGCAGCAGACGACCTTGAACGTATGGATAACATATGACAAAAAGTGGAAAACATTGTGGCAAAAGGAGAAATTGCACATTTTGTGCAATTTCTTCTTTTGTCACTATGTTTTCAAAAAGCCGTCTGCTGCAGAGGCATCTGAAAGCGTCTTTATGAGGGAAAGGGTTAAACAATTGTTTTCTATAAATATTTTCACAGGCCAATCAAGAACAGCCATATTCTATGTCCAAAGCCTTGGAGTTGTTACATGAGGAACTATCAAAGGAACTGGAAAACTTTGAAGGAATTACAACAGAAAACAAATGGAGGGACATATTGAGCAGTTTTCATCACAATTCTGTGAGGACTTTGTACCACTGGACTAGCTTGCTGGGCTGTATTGCTGTCGCACTGTTGCTCTTGATTGGATATGGATTCATGAATGATCAGTAAGTTACAACTTACATAGTATAGTTATTTCACATTATCCCTTTCCCGCATGTATACAAGAAATCTACTGTAGAGGAATTTGAAAACATCTTGGCAAAATATGGCAAATCTCTGTAAATGAAAGTACATGTATGATAATTTTAAATAAAAATAGAGTTAACCCTTTCCCTCATACGGCAATTCTGCAGCAGACGACTTTGAACGTATTTTGTCAAAAAATAGAAAATCTCCATAATTGAATGGATAACCTATGACAAAAAGAGGAAAACATTGTGGCAAAAGGAGAAATTGCACGTGTTGTGCAATTTCTTCTTTTGTCACTATGTTTTCAAAAAGCCGTCTGCTGCAGAGGCGTCAGAAAGCGTCTATATGAGGGAAAGGGTTAAACATATTGTGGCAAAAGGAGAAGTTGTTCATAAAGAGCAATTTCTCCATTGTGTCACAATATTTTCAAATGTTGTCTACTGCAGATGCATCAAAAAAAGTATGAGAAAAAGGGTTAAATTAGATGGCTTGGGGTGACATGGTTGTCGTAACTTTGAATTTGCTGTATGATGAAAAATTGCCATGGAAATGAAGACTACTTTTTCTAAAGAACAATGAAACCGTGTAGACATAAATTCAACCCTTCTTGCACAAGCTGACATGACATTATTGGATGCATCTAGAGTAGAGAAAGTTTGAAAACATTGTGGCAATAGGAGATATTAGTCATAGTCATAGTCAACACTTTTTTCTTCCTGCAATGATTGCTTCAACTCTATTCAACACATTATACTTTCATTGAGATTTTTAAAGCTTTTACAAAGATGGTTGCTCTAGAATTGTTTTATATTGGAAAAGTTTAAAATGAAGATGGCATTAAAAAGATAACTTTTGAAAGAGTTGAAAACATTGTTGCAAAAGGAGAAATTGCTTGTTTTGAGCAATTTCACCTTTTGTCACATTGTTTTCAAAAGTTGTCTGCTGCAGAGTCGTCAGAAAGTATTTTGATTAATTTAAGTTGTAATACATTGCTTTACAATCAATGTTAAAAGCAACCAGTTTAAACTAATTAATTACTTTTAACTATCATTATTATGTGTCAAATATTTATTTGTGCTTATTGATTTACTATTTTTCAGAGGTCGAAGTGAGAACATTTGGGTTGTAATTGAAGCCTGCTTGATCCTGTTCTTTGTAACATTCAACTTCATCATAACAGTCAACACTGCATCTAAAGAAAAGTTGGAATTTCCTAGGATTCTGAAAGAGACTCTGAAAAACATGTCAGGTATGTCTATATGTATAATGATTAACCCTTTCCCTCATATAGATGTTTTCTGATGCCTCTGCAGCAGACAGCTCTTTGAAAACATAGTAACAAAAGAAGAAATTGCTCAAAACGAGCAATTTCTTCTTTTGTCACAATGTTTTCCACTTTTAGTCATAGGTTTCCATTCAATTATAGAGATTTTCTATTTTTGACAAAATATGTTCAAAGTCGTCTGCTTCAGAATTGTCGTATAAGGGAAATAGTTAACCCTTGTGGTTTGACACTCTTTAGCAGAGGACTTTTGAAACATCATAATGGGAAATCTGTCCTGTTCCCATTTTGTTTATTCTAAAAATAGTATTTTCATTCAAAGAGAGATATATTTCCCAAATGTTTTTCAATGATTTTTGTTTAGATGTTTCCAAAAGTCAACAATTGCATATTTGTTGTATGTGTATGTTGTATGCAGAGTCAGGTTTTTGTCACTATGTTTTCAAAGTCGTCTGCTGCAGATTTGTTGTATGTGGAAAAGGGTTAAGACAATTTATGAAACTAGTTACAAGCATATGATCCATTACGGTATAACACCTGAACTAATCTAAAAACAGTTACCAGTTAGAGGATTTTAACCCTCTCTCATGTGTAGACGCATTCTGGCGCATCTGCAGCAGGCGACTTTTATAAAAGGTATTTTATCCCTTACCTTCATATGACAAATCTGTAGAAGATGTTTTTGAAAGAGTTTAGGCAAAAATCATGAGCAATTTCTACTTTTGCCATAATGTTTAATGAAGTTTGTCTGCTGCAGATGCATCCAAATGCCTCATATAGACGCTTTCTGACACCTCTGCAGCAGACGGCTATTTCAAAACATAGTGACAAAAGAAGAAATTGCACAAAACGTGCAATTTCTCCTTTTGTCACAATGTTTTCCACTTTTTGTCATAGGTTATCCATTCAATTATGAAGATTTTCTATTTTTTGACAAAATACGTTCAAAGTCGTCTGCTGCAGAATTGTTGTATGAGGGAAAGGGTTAAAACAAAGTCATTTAAGTGGAAACAAAAAGATATTTTTTTTTCCAATATTTTTGCATTAAAATCATACTTCCTATTTTCCAGACTTCGATTATTAATGTAAAGAAACTTTGGACGTCTGTCCTATAAAGAATCAGTTATATATTGCGTAAATGGTAAAGAGACATTACTCAAACATTTTACATTCCAGCATGCACCAGATATAACATATGGAACAAATCTCACTTCCCGAATTTAGAATCTCCACATACCCCGTGCTACTCTCTACAGTGGACACTACGAGATGAACAGGTCTATAATATACCAGCACCATTACTCGTAAGAGGGGACATCATTCTTATCCGCCCAGGGCATCCAGCTCCTGGCAGATGTAAACTCATACAGGTATGTATAACCCTTTCCCACTAACCGATGCATTTTTGAAGAATTCGCAGCAGCCGACGTTTGAAAGCATTGGGATTAAAGGAGAAATTGTTCACAATGAGCAATTTCTCCTTTTGCCACTTTGTTTTCAACTCATATTAAAAATTGAACTTTTATTTATTGACATTTTTCATATTCATATGATTTTAGTCGTCTGTTGAAGAATTATTGTATACATGTGGGTAAGGATAATGGGCTGTCCTTTTCTAACATGGTTTTAAAAATGTGCCTGCCTTAGTGTCATGCTATTTATAAGAATGAAAGGCAGAGAACTCTTGGCACTTCATCATTTCACAGGAGTTGCCTTTCAATAAATAGTTCAGCCCTTCCTCACAAAAAGGTAGAAAGTTAGTATTTCTTAACAGTTAAGGTTTAGATCACTCTTTTCAACTGCTCTGTCTCATCAGAATATACACAAGTTCACAGAAGCTTCTGACACGCTTACGAAAGTTAAATGTTAACCCTTTCCCACATACAACAAATTTGCAGCAGATGACTAGCAAAAATAGGATTATTCTCTATAAAAAGTATAAATGATGAAAATAGTTATAATATAGAGTTGAAAACATTGTGACAAAAGAAGAAATTGCTCATTATGAGTAATTTCTTCTTTTGTCACAATGATTTCAAAAGCCATCTGCTTTCAGAGGTGTCAATTGTTGTCTGTTTGAGGGAACGGGGTTAACAGTGTAGAACTTAATCAGACTGTCTGGATGTACACTGTGCAGTTAACCCTTTCCCACATACAACAAATATTCAGCAGACGACTTTGGAAACATGTTCAGCCAACTTGTACCTCTTCCTTGGACAAGCTCATTTGAGCTGTCCCGCGAGAAAATTATTATAATATTATGCCCTATGGCCTCTGCTTCATGTATCGACTGATCTAGGCCGACACATTCTGTCTCAGGGGTACCGTATAGAGGTATAGAGTAATGATTCGTGAAACAGTAAATCCAAAGGATGCTAAAAGTGTCTATCCGGGTAAGCCTGTGCGGCATGCTTATGCTGATCCGGGTCGATACTTTACGCAGAAGCCATAATGTTGGTTTTCTCGTGGGACGGCTCATTTAATGTAAATCAAGGAATTATTCAAAACTAAAACCAATATAAGACAAACAAGTAGAAAGAATGATTGAAAACCAAATGTGAATGAAAACTGTTATTAGCAATTCACCTTTCTTACAATGTATTCCTCTCTCACAAACTTATACATTCATTTGTCTATCATTTACAATCTTTGTTAAGCCTTTCCCACATACAGCAAATCTGCAGCAGACGACTTTAGAAACGTCTTAGGCAAAAGCACTGAAAATCCCTTTAAATGAAAGAGCAATAATTGAATAAAGTTGAAAACATGGTGACATGTATGATGTTTTCAAAAAGCCGTCTGCTGCAGAGGCCTCAGACAGGGTTAACCATTTCCAACAAACAACAGATCTGCAGCAGACGACTTTGAAAACATCTTGTCTAAAAATGAAAGTATATTTATTGAATATAGGAAAGAATTAAAAACATTTGGGCGTAAGGGGACATTGTGAATAGTTCACAATTAATCCTCTTCTCACAATGTTTTCAAAATTCATTTAGCCCTTTCCCTCATACAACAATTCTGCAGCAGACGACTTTGAACATATTTTGTCAAAAAATAGAAAATCTCTTTAATTGAATGGATAACCTATGACTAAAAGTGGAAAACATTGTGGCAAAAGGAGAAATTGTTTGTTTTGAGCAATTTCTTCTTTTGTCACTATGTTTTCAAAAAGCTGTCTGCTGCAGAGGCGTCGGAAAGCGTATATATGAGGGAAAGGGTTAGTGAAGATGCATCAAAATGTCTCTGTATGTTGGAAATGGCAAATTGTTTCATTTGTGAGAATAAACAAATACATGTAGTTTATCCAATTAGACATATTGGTTAATTACAGACCTCAGATGATTCATTAGAGCAGATACTAGATGAAGGAGAGACTTTTAGTCCAAACAACGACACAGATAATCCGAGGTTTACAACCCCGCAGAGTAGGGTCCCTTTACAGCCTCATCAATTTATTCTTTTAGAAACACCATATCTTAAATTGCTTAGGTAAGTTATTTCAACTTTGAATGTTTTCCTGGTATGTATTTTTAGGGTCATGTGCTTAACACTTTCTCTCATATAGACGCTTTCTGACGCTTTCTGCAGCAGAGGGCTTTTTGAGAACATTACGACAAAAGAAGAAATTGCTCAAAATGAGCAATTTCTTCTTATGTCACCATGTTTTCAACTATATTCAATTATTGTACTTTCATTTAAAGCGAGTTTCCAATTTTGTTAGGGTATGTTTTCATCTGCTGCAGATGTCATAAAAAACATAAAAAAATAACAACTCTATAAATGAAATTATTATTGAATAATGTTGAGAAAATGATAGCTGCTCTCCAAATGGCATTATAGCTGAGTGCGAGGGTAAACAACAGCAAAAAACAAACAAAGGAATAATGTTGAAATCCTTGTGGGGTAAAATGGAGATTATGAGTAATTTCTGCTTTTGTCAATTTTTATGCCGTGGTGTGGTGTCCTACGTCTGTCCGTCCGTCTGTCCGTCCATCCGTAAACAATTGTGAACGCGATACAGTCTCAATCAAACTTATACAGTAGTTAGATATCCATGAGAGCTTAGTTCCTTTTGCAAACCAGCCAGATCTGGCCATGCAAGACTGGATTATGGCCCTTGAAATTGTCAGAATTGCTATAATAGAGCTTGTGAACGTGATAAAGTATTTAGTTTTGATTGTATCTCAATCAAACTTATACAGTAGTTAGATATCCATGAGAGCTCGGTCCCTTTTGCAAACCAGCCAGATCCGCCCATGCAAGACTGGATTATGGCCCTTGAAATTGTCAAAATTGCTATAGTTGAGCTTGTGAACACAATAGACTCCATTTACTAACTAATCTTCACCAAACTCAGATAGTAGTTAAATATTGATGAGAGCTCGGTTCCTTTCGAAAACCAGCCAGATGTGCCCTTGCATGACTGGATTATTGCCCTTGAAATTGTTAAAATTGCTATAATACAGCTTGTGAACAAAATAGAGCCTCCATTTACTATTCAATCTTCACCAAACTTAGATAGTAGTTAAATAGTGATGAGAGCTTGGTTCCTTTCGCAAACCAGCCAGAACCGCCCATGCAAAACTGGATTATGGCCCTTGAAATTGTCAAAATTGCTATAAAACAGCTTGTAAACACAATAGAGCCTCCATTTACTATCCGATCTTCACCAAACTTACACAGTAGTTAAATATTGATGAGAGCTCGGTTCCTTTCGCAAACCAGCCAGATCCGCCCATGCAAGACTGGATTATGGCCCTTTAAATTGTCAAAGTCATCTGCTGCAGATACATCTACTAGTGGGAAAGGGGTTGTTAAAATCATCATTGTAAGAAGGTATATTATCTGCAAAATGGGTAGTGTCATTTTAATACAGAGTTAAAATCATAATGGAAAAAGGAGAAATTACTTAAAACGGGCATTATAATAAAAGGAATATTTACTCTCTTACCTGCAGCAGGGGTTTTAATCCTCCTTTTCCCACATACAACTATTCTGTAGCCAAAGATTTTAAAAACATCTCGAGGGCTTGGCGTGAAACAGTTGTAACTTAAAACCTATTTTGAAAACCCTGGTTTAGGGGCAATTTCGATCCTTTTGTAAACATTGCAAATTTAGGTGCCATTGCTCAGAACGAGCAATGGCACCTAAATTTCCATTGTTTACTAAGTAAAATTATTTAACGCTTATAAAGACTTTATTGCGAGGTGATTAACCTTTGTAAAAAATTAACAATTTAAGTTACAACCGTTTCACGCCAAGCCCTCGATCTGGCCAAAAATATGGAATATCTCTATCAATGAAAGCGTTAATACTGAAAAGAGTTGTAAACATTGTGGCAAAGGTAAAAATAGCTCATTATGAGCAATGTCTCCTTTTGTCACAATGTTTTCAAAAGTGGTGGCAATGGGTTAAATGTCTGGATCAAGGCAAGGGATAAACATCTTTTGATAAGTATTCAAGGACTTATTTATGAACACTTGTTTTCTATTTGTTTAGTTATAAATAGCACTGACCTTATCTATTCACTGTTCCAGGCATGTTTTAAAAGACACTCACAGACCACCAAGTATTTTAGAGCATGAGAAATTTGAAATTTTAAACAAATGGATAGAGAGAAAGATTTTACCTGCCGTCTTGGTAAGTGCTTAATTCTTATATTCAAATTTATTTTATAAATTTTATATCCAATTTTTCAGAAATAATATTTTTACCAAATGTTTTCATAGCAAATGATAGAACAAATGATACATGTATCAGGAAAGCTATTCAATGGTTTGAAACGATTTTAACTTTTCCATCTAAGAGCGACATTTTTTCTCTATTGCCAGAACTAATCATTCTTTCATTCGTCAGGATGTTTCAATCATTCTTCAAATTTGAAAAAGACTAAAGATGGCATATACAGGAAATAGTTTGACATAAATAAAAGAGAGTTGAAAGTGTTAAGTTGATACAGGAACGTAGATAATACATGTACATCCATCTTATATACATTCCTGGTTGATATAACAACCTCTGATTCGAAAAATACAGGATGAAGAGATTTTTTGTCTTGGAAAGTAGAAGTATGATTGTGAAAGAGTTGAATGAAAAGAAATAGCTCAATTTGAAAAAAAAAATTCTTCTAATTTGAAATCATTAACCGTTTCACACGTACAACACATCTGCAGCACACAACTTGGAAAACATGTAGACCAAAATGTTAAAATCTCTATAAATGAAGGTTTTACCATGTAATAGAGTTAAAAACATTGTGGCAAAAGAAGAAATTGCTCATTTTCTCTTTTTGAAACAATGTTTTTAAAAGTTGTCTGCTGCAGATGTGTCAAAAGGTATCTGCTAGTGGGAAAATGTTAATTACAACCCTTTCCCACATACAACAAATCTGCAGCAGACGACTTTGAAAACATGGTGACAAAAACTTGAAAAAACTCCATAAAAGATGGATTAATTGATAAATAAAGTTGAAAACATTGTGGCCAAAGGTGAAATTGGTCTGCATATGCAATTTCACCTTTGGCCACAATGTGTTCAAAATCGTCTGCTGCTATTGCGTCAAAATGCGTATGCAGGTGGGAAAGGGAGGATGTAATACCTCCTTGTAATTTATTTCAGGTGGTCAGTTTAATCGTCAATATCATCCGATATTGGTACATGAGAGGTCATGTTGGACATTGGTCAGAGGTTATCATTATTTTACAAGTTAGTATACAGTTCTAAAAAAGCTGTATTTCATTTCAAGTATGTGGATATCTCTGAATAGACAAATGAATCTAATTCCTTCACTTTATATGTGTTTAATTTCATGTAATACAAAAGTCTGGCCATATTTAATTGACACATGTGTCTTTGCGTTTTTTTTTGCAAAATTGGGAACTTTTTCATAAATAATATACGTCTATGGTACCTGGTTATTGTCCCCCGCTTTAGCGAAAGCGTGGGGACTATTATTTCTCATTCGTCAGTCCGTCCGTCAGTCCGTCAGTCCCTCCGTCACGCTGTCACAAAATCTTTAACCTTGGTCATAACTTCTGAACCGTAATAGGTACTGCTTTCATATTTCACATGTGTATTCCTTGTGACAACCCCTTTCCATCAATACCAATTTTTTTGACCTTGTGACCTTGACCCTGGCGGGGGACCATAATTCTCTGAATTTGCTTGTTAAACCTGGATTGTATGTCTCTGTGAATAGACGCTTGCATGTAAGCGAAATAACAGTTTTCTTTATATTTTCTTCTTTGTTTCTTTTTTTTATCTCTCGAAAAATAAATGAACACCGATTTGGAATTTTTATTGAAAAATTGGGGAAAATCAAACTTTTTGCCACTGGGAACATGACCGATTATTGGCTATAAAAATGACAAAAACAAAAAACCTGCTTTGACCAGAACCTAAGGTAGGAGGGATAATCAATTCCCCATTTGAATAGCTTTATTTATTGAAACAGAAGGATGTAAACATTTTCAGTAGATATCATTGTCATTGTCATATGTTCCATAGTTGTTTAGTTTTACCTGCTACATGTACAAATGTTGGGACGAGTGATACAGTTAAGTTTACATATCCCTCTTTGATCTCTCAGTTTGATTACCAAAGTAGAAGAAGTGCAGGCAAAGTAAATTCTACCCAATTATTAAAAAAACCCAGATATATAGGAGATATATTTAGTAGTATAAACTTTAAATTACAGTTACACACAGTGCTCCCCCTTTTACCCATACTTTTACCTGGAATGTGGCTGATACTGAATTGTTATGGAGAGGCCAGAGTTTTTACATCATTTGAAGCTGCCAAAGGAACAAAGGTATCTTGATCTGTTCAACTCTAATACTATTGTTATAGTTATTATTGTCTGCTTTGAAGATATCTGAGATAAAATGTAACCTCCACTATTAACCCTTTTCCACATACAGACCCTTGCTGACACCTCTGCTGCAGACGTTTATCATGACACAGACAATTTTATCTCTAATGGATGATTTCTTTACACAATTATCTTAACCATATTTCCCATATATGCAGCAGACTACTTTTTAAAACATTGTGGCAAAATTTGAAATTGCTCATAATGAGTAATTTTTCCTTTTGACACAATGTTATCAACTATTTTCAATAATTAACTCTTTCCCACAGTAGATGACTTTGAGGTTGACTTTGAACCAAACTATTGATAATCTCTTTAAATGAAATGACAATAATTGAATCAGAAAACAAGATAGAACTTAGTCTATTTATTGTTTACTCTCGTGCTTTAACTGACTCTTTTTCACATCACTTTTTATTAAAATTTTAAATCCAGGTGTCTGTATCTTTTTGTATGTATGCATGGTTATAACTGACTTTTAACATTGTGTATGTCTCAATGAACTTTATGTTATGTTCATGTGTGCATAATTATGTTCATTACATATTTACATATACATGTACATGTGTATTTCATTGATGCATTTCAGTCTTTATCTGAAGACAGTTTTGACACGGACAGTTCCATCTCAGCAGATGAAGTGAGGGTTGATTTACAATGGAGACAGATTTTATCCTGGTTTAAGTCTATCATACTGGGCAAAGCAGATGCTGTATCAAGGAAAATTAATATTACACACATACTTGGTTCTGTTACTGTAAGTTATTACTTTCGGATCATTATTGTTATTTCCTTATACATGTAGGTTTTGTTTTAACCAAACCTTTTCCAACATACAACACATTTGCGGCAGATTACTTTGAAAACATCTAGTCAGTATGTAAAATATCTCCACAAATAAAAGTAAAATTATTTGACTTCAGGTGAAAACAATGAAGAGCAATTTCTTCTTTTGACACAATGTTGTCTGCTGCTGATAAGTCAGAATGTGTCTGCAAGGTGAAAATAATTCAATATCAAATAAGGACTTTAGACCAAAAAAGGCAGCTTACTAAAGCTTGGCTATTAGCTAGGTGAAGAAGCTTGGTTTGATGCTTATTCGTATAGTCAAACAAAGTGACTGAAAAGTATGATCTATTTTTGAGGGTCTGTTTTGAAAACATTTAGTATTGAGTGTAAATTTGATGCAGAGTTAAAAATGATATGGGAAAAAGTGAATCAAACATCTATCAAAATAAATGTTCTCTTATATGTTTATTGTATAAAACTTCAAACATATGACTTTGGAAAACATTTCGGTAAATGTCAAATTGATGAAAATGAGCATTATCGCTTTTTCCCATATTGTTTTCAACTACATGTATTTATAAAAAAAATATTCTACCAACCTTTCAAATGTTTGGAAGTAGCTTACTCTGCTTTTTGTTTTTATTGTTGTGTATTAAATTGAGCCTGTCCATGCATAAAGTTGGCATTTGCTTTCAATTTTCATGAAAATTAACCAGAACATACATCTCCAATAAATCTTGGTCTAGTGAGGTAAAAAACTAGATCACAAGGTCAAATTGAAGGAAAATCTTGTTCACACTCTGGAGGCCTTATTCTTAACTTGAGCATGTTGAAACTCTTTCAGAATATTTGTCTTGATGGTATCTAAGCTGAGTTTGAAATATGTCATGTCCAGTCAAAAATTAGGCCAAGTTGAAGAAAAATCATGTTAATAATCTAGGATGCTTTCCAATATGGGTTATGTTGGGTCAGAGACAAGGTCATTAGGTAAAATTGAAGAGGAATCTTGTTAACCCTTTCCCTCATATAGACGCTTTCTGACGCCTCTGCAGCAGACAGCTTTTTAAAAACATAGTGACAAAAGAAGAAATTGCACAAAACGTGCAATTTCTCCTTTTGCCACAATGTTTTCCACTTTTAGTCATAGTAAGTTATCCATTCAATTATAGAGATTTTCTATTTTTTGACAAAATACGTTCAAAGTCGTCTGCTGCAGAATTGTCGTATGAGGGAAAGGGTTAATAACACTAGTATTTGCTTACCTGTCTGTAAAATGAATTATTGTGATTGACAATGTGGTTAACTCAGGTGAGCAATCCAGGGCCGTCATAGGTTAGAGTTGAAAACATTGTGGCTAATGAACAAGGCTTACAAGCCCCAATTCCACCATTGATACATAATACATGTAGCACTATATACTTGACCCTTTCCTCATACGGCAATTCTGCAGCAGAAGACTTTGAACATAACTTGCCAAATAATAGAAAATCTCTATAAATGAATGGATAACCTATGTCAGACTAAAAGTGAAAAACATTGTGGCGAAAGGAGAAATTGCACGTTTTGTGCAATTTCTTCTTTTGTCACTATGTTTTCAAAAAGCCATCTGCTGCAGAAATTGCTCGTTTTGAGCTGTTTGCTGTAGAAGCGTCAGAAAGTGTCTATATGAGGAAAAGGGTTAAATACTTAAAAGGGTATCTCATCATTTTTGTTTTCCTTATAAAAAATAGCAGAAGATTTATCATTAAATCATTCACTTAAATACATTCCACCATTCAGCTTCACAAAATATTATGGAAACAGAAATGATGAAATATTTTTTAAAAGTATTACTTAGCGTTTAGTAAGGTTGTCGGAATTAGACACCGATGTATTTGATTGCAGACACTTTGTTGTGTGGATAAGAAAGGTATTTTATCCTACCCAAATCCAACTCCGGAGAAAGTGTTCTTCCTGAGGAATGGTAAAAAAGATCTGAATCCACAAGCATCAACTACCACTGCTGACGTTGACCCTGAAGTGACAGACACGTCTAAAGGAAGATCCAGAAACAGATACACCGATACAAGTATGGGATTCTTGTTTAACCCTTTCCCTCATACAACATACGTCTGCAGCAGACAACTTTGAACCAATTATGTCAAAAAATATAAAATCTCTATAATTGAATGGATAACCTGTGACTAAAAGTGGAAAACATTGTGGCAAAAGGAAAAATTGCTCGTTTTGAGTAATTTCTTATTTTGTCACTATGTTTTCAAAAAGATGTCTGCTGCAGAGGCATCAGAAAGCGTCTATATGAGGGAAAGGGTTAATGTCAGTTTGGGGCCTTGATAACCCTTTCCCATTTTGCATTTTGACGCATTTGAAGCAGACAACTTTTGAAATCATTGTGAAGGAGGAATTTCTCATAATGAGTAGTTTCTCCATTTGCAACACTATTTTAAACCCTATCAAATAGTAATGCTTTAGTTTATAGAGATTTGTCATGCTTTTTCGTAGATGTTTTCAAAGTTGTCTGCTGCTGATATGTTGTTTTACTGAAAAGAGATAAAAAGTAATTGACGCATTTGAAGCAGACAACTTTTGAAATCATTGTGAAGGAGGAAATTCTCATAATGAGTAGTTTCTCCATTTGCAACACTATTTTAAACCCTATCAAATAGTAATGCTTTAGTTTATAGAGATTTGTCATGCTTTTTCGTAGATGTTTTCAAAGTTGTCTGCTGCTGATATGTTGTTTTACTGAAAAGAGATAAAAAGTAATTGACGCATTTGAAGCAGACAACTTTTGAAATCATTGTGAAGGAGGAAATTCTCATAATGAGTAGTTTCTCCATTTGCAACACTATTTTAAACCCTATCAAATAGTAATGCTTTAGTTTATAGAGATTTGTCATGCTTTTTCGTAGATGTTTTCAAAGTTGTCTGCTGCTGATATGTTGTTTTACTGAAAAGAGATAAAAAGTAATAAATGGCCTCTGCTCTACAATATCAATCTTGTTCATTAGTTAACCCTTTCCCTCATATAGACACTTTCTGACGCCTCTGCAGCAGTTGGCTTTTTGAAAACATAGTGACAAAAGAAGAAATTACTCAAAACGAGCAATTTTCTATTTTTTGACAAAATATGTTGTCTGCTGTAGAATTGTCATATGAGGGAATGCTTTGGGTAGTCAAAGTAAATGTCTCACTGAGATGATTATTTGTTGTATTTATATATGGTTTTGATGTCAAAGTAGGATTAACCCTTTCCAACATACAGCAAATCTGCATCCGATACATCTGGGCAAAATGAAACATCTATACAATTGAAAATTTAATTATTGAATAGAGTTAAAAAGACATTGGGTTTGAAAGGAGCTCATCATGAGCAATTACTTCTTTAGTCACAATGTTTTCAAAAGTCGACTTTGAGTACAGCTGTCTACTGCAGAGTCGTTTTAAAGTGTCTATATGAGGGAAAGGGTGTAAACAAGTTTAAACCACCATCAGGAAGTGTTACTCTGCAAGTTTCACTAACATTGTTTGAGCAACTCAACAGTTATGGCCCCTTTTGCCAGGGAATATCATTTCAATTAATTTGCTTCTTCCAAACAAAAAGTAAATGTCGACCAGAAATGTTGTCTGTGGGAAGGAAAGGATTGTTTGCTTGAGAAATTGATGACATCTTATTCTTATTTGTTTTTTTATGTTTAGGTCAAAGACATGTTGAAGTGTTGGACATAACATCAAATCCTAAGGTAATTATATTCAAATGTATCCTTATTTTCTTATTTGTTTCAATAATTTACTGTGACCCTCATATCTTATAGAGGATTGCTTGAAATCATTATGGGAAAAGGATAAATTGCGTAATTTCTCCTTTTACCGTAATATCTTCAACTCTGAATAAAATTTGCATTGCCATTTTTTTGAGACATAACTCTTCTCTACTAAGATGTTTTTAAAACAGAAGACTCTTAAATTTCGCATCAGGTAAAAATGTATTTGTAGGGCGCTTTGTATTATACGTTAACCCTTTCCCACATAGAATACATCTTCAGCAGACAACATATGCAAAATTAGGAAAACAACATGGAAATATTCTGTGAACTAAAGTATAAACATTGATTTTAGTCGAAAATATTGTTGCAAAGGGAGAAATTGCTCATGATGATAAATTCTTCTGCCACATATGCATCAAAAAGTGTCTACATGTGGAAAATGGTTAACTTTGGATAAATTTTATTGCAGAGAGTAACAGTTCATTTTGATGATCCAACATGGAAAAACTACTTGAGCTCATTAAAGCCCCTTGTAAGTAACAGTCATCTATTTGTTCAACAGTTGTATTACATGTTATCCCCACCCTTATCCTTTGACACATCTGAAGCAAGCATATTGGAAAACATTGTGGCATATGGAGAAATTGCTCATGATGAGCAATTCTCTTTATTGCCACAATATTATCAACTCTATTTGATATTTATATTCTCATTATGTCCCCCTCCCCCACCCCCATGTAATGGGGAGACATTGCTTTTGCTTATGATGTCTGTCTATCTGTCACAAATTGTGTGTGCTCCATATCTACTGAACCACATATGATCACCATATTGCGACGATGTGCGGAGCGCATGTTACAACCACTCTGCTTCAAGGTCAAGCTCACAATAAGAGGTCAAAAGTAATATGACTATTGTGTCCGCTCAATAACTGTTGAACCCCTTGAAGGATATTGACATAATTCACCACAAATGCACACTTTCAAGGTCAAGGTCTCATTTAGAGGTCAAAGGTTATATGACTATATTTTGTGTCTGCTTCGTATCCCTGAAGAATTTTGACAAAGCTGACAACAAATGTTCCCCATATTGAGATGTTGTGCAGAATCCATCTTACAGCCAGCTTGATTAAATGTCAAGGTCACAATTAAAAGTTGAAGGTCATAAGACAATATTTCGTGTCCAGACCATATCTCTTGAACACATTGAAAGATTTTGACAAACTCACCACAAATCTATTGATCACTTAAAAGGTCAAAGGTAAGATGACTATTTCTTGTCCTCTCCATATTTCTTTAACCCTTTGATGGATATTGACATTACTCGACAAAAATGTTCACCATTTTGAGATGATGTGCAGAGTGCATGGTACAACCAGCTTGGTTCAAGGTCAAGGTTACAATCATAGGTCAAAGGTCATATGATTATATTTCTTGTCCGCTCCATAATGCCTGAAGCACTTGAGGGATTTTGAAATAACTCGCCACAAATGTTAACCATATTGAGATGATTTGCAGAGCATATGTTTCTGCCATAATTATTGTATTTAAACATCCTGTGTGGTATTACTAACAAACTGCCATAAGTGAGACCCTTGATTTTGTTTCTAAAACAACCATATAGTTTATAGATAGCTTCCATATTTTTGCCTAGATGCTTTCAAACTTGTCTGTGTCAGATTTGTTATATATTGAAAGGGTAAATGTTTATCCTGCTGTACTCCTGCATTAGGTCTTATTACTTCTGATCTTTGACAAGTTCTTGCAATTAATTCCTTTTCCACTTACAACAAATCTGCAGCAGACGACTTTGAAAACATCCTTTGAAAAAATATGGATAGTATGAATTAATTATTGAACAGATTTTGCAACGAGGGAGATGGCTCATTACAATTTCTCCTATTGCCAAAATGTTTTCAAAAGGTTGTCTTCTGTAGATGCTTCAAATGCCAGGTATCATGCATGAGTGTTCTCTTGATACCCAGGTTTCATGGATGAGTCTATATGAAAAATCGCGTTAGCACACACACAAGCCCTTTCTTATCCAGAGGAACATGCATGTGGGAAAGAATTAATTCAATTGTCCTTGCTAAGTAATAATAAATGAAGGATGAACAATGTAGCCCAATATTAGACAGTACAAATATGCAGTCTTGTTTACATCACTGTTCATTGGAAATGTTATCTCTAGTCAATAAAGTATGATATTAAACTTATTTTGTTATAAGTCTATTAAAGCATGATATAAAACAAATTTTATTAGTCCCCTACCGGTCAGAGACCATTTGGGAACTATAGGTTTGCTTATGTCTGTTAGTCCGTCTGAAATTTTCTTGTCCGGGCTGTATCTTTGACATGCTTGAATGGATTTTGATATTCCTTCACAAAATTATTCTCCATAACAAGATGATGTGTCATGCACATCACCCAGCCACCTACTCCCATGGTCAAGGTCACAGTTTGTCTGTCTGTCTAAAATGTCTTATCCGGACTGTATTTTCCACAAGCTTGAATGGATTTTGATATTACTTCACACAATTATCCTCCATAACAAGATGATAAGTCATGCACATCACCCAACCACCTACTCACAAGGTCAAGGTCTTAGTTTGTCCATCTGTCCAAGATTTCGTGTCCATTTTGTGTCCTGGCTGTATCTTCCACATGCTTGAATGGAGTTAGATATTACTTCACACAATTATTCTCTATAACAAGATAATGTGTCATGCTCATCACTCGGCCACATACTCCCAAGGTCAAGGTCACAGTTTGGGCTCAAATAATGTCTGTCTACAAGTGTGTGTCTAGGCTGTATCTTGCACATGCTTGAATGGATTTTAATCCTACTTCGCACACTTATTCTCTATAACAAGATGATGTCTCATGCACATCACTCAACCACCTTCTCCCAAAGTCAAGGTCACAGTTTGGGCTTGAACATTCTCAGGCTTTTCTGTCATGTCCTGGCTGTGTTTTCCACATACTTGCATGTATTTTGATATTACTTCACACAATATTTCTCCATAGCAAGATAATGTGTCATGCACCACAACCAGCCACTTACTCCTACGGTCAAGGTCAGACTTGAAGACTTTATTCCATAATTTCATGTTTACAACTCTAGGACTTCACACATTTAAATGATTTAATCCAAACCATTAGAAGACCATGTATGTCAAGGGGCATAACTCTTAGGTGAGGTTTGACAGACAATTTGGCTTTTTCCCTTTATTAATTTGAGTCCTGTACAGGATTTTTATATTGTTGCTTGCAATACTCCATTAACTTGTTTTAAGTTGATAAAACATGATATTAAAAAAGTTATATTACAAGTGTATTAAAACATTAAGCATGATCTGAAAAAGTATCTGTCTGTACTAACATGTTTTAAGTCCATAAAACACGATATTAACCCTTTCCCTCATACAACAATTCTGCAGCAGACGACTTTGAACAGTTTTTGTCAATAAAAAAAATCTCTATTATTGAATGGATAACCTATGACTAAAAGTGGAAAACATTGTAACAAAAGGAGAAATTGCTTGTTTTGAGCAATTTCTTCTTTTGTCACTGTTTTCAAAAAGCTGTCCGCTACAGAGGCGTTGGAAAGCGTCTATATTAAAGAAAGGGTTAAACAAATGGTGTTATAAGTCTTTTAAAACATGCAATTAAGCAGTATCTGAGAATGATCTCAGAAAGTATCTTTCTGTATTTAACCCTTTCCCACATATAGACACTTAATGACGCCTCTGCAGCAGACGACTTTTGAAAAAATTGTGACAAAAGTAGAAATTGCTCAAAACAAGCTATTTCTCCTTTTGCCACAATGTTTTCAACTTTTGTCAGTAAGTAAACCTTCATATATAGAGATTTTATGTGAATTTGATAAGATGTGTTTAAAGTCATCTGCTGCAGATTTGTTGTATGTGGGAAATGGTTAAAACATGCAATTAAGCATGATCTGAGAAAGTATCTTTCTGTATTAATACAATCAGACAATCAGAGTTAACAATTCTAGAAGAGATTCCGCCCTGGCAAGCATACTGTATGCGATTATAAATCCAAATGATGCTGGTGTGTGTCTTTTTATACCCCTCTATAGGCATAGAGTTCATTTTTGCTATCATCTATCTGTCGGAAGCCATATCTAAGGCAAAGTTAGAGGGAATTAAACATTTAAGCAATTTTAGACATCACAAGTATCACCAAGACAGGTAGCTCAGTCATTAGCGATATGGGCTTTCAATCCAGAGGTTTTGAGATCGAAACCCTGCTTGATAACATTCCGATATTTGACAAAAGTCAATACAACAAGAGTCTTTCACCAATGGGCTAGGAGTCTATGTGGAAAAACATCCAGGTGCTTGGAAAGACTGTTGTGTGGAGTTTTCATATGAGAAAGCCAGGAAACACATTGCTAGGTGAATTTGCCACATGATAAGACTGAAATATTGTTGAAAATGTTGTTAAACTACAATCGGTCTATTAATGAATGAATGTATATTGTTTTATGGCGCATCGACAGCTAAGGTCATTTAGCGCGCAATTAAATTTAATTATTCATGATCCCTGGGTAAACAAAACCAGTACTAGGCTAGAAAATAGGCCTTGCCCAAGGGCACTCCACCATGACCATAGTGCCGGGACACCCGGTTTCGAAATCCCCGACGCTAACCACTCGACCACAGCGGATGCCTCGGTCTATTAAAAGCAAGTGTCAGTATCACTTTTATGTTGGGAACATAAGAATTGTGGCTTCTTTTTGTGGCAGATATCTATCAAAATTAACAAATTTGCTTATTCAACATCAAAACATAGAAACTCATTTTCCTATTTACCCTTTCCCTCATACGACAATTCTGCAGCAGACTACTTTGAACATATTTTGTCAAAAAATAGAAAATCTCTATAATTGAATGGATAACCTATGACTAAAGGTGGAAAACATTGTGACAAAAGGAGAAATTGCTCGTTTTGAGCAATTTCTTCTTTTGTCACTGTTTTCAAAAAACTGTCTGCTGCCGAGGCGCCAGAAAGCGTCTATATGAGGGAAAGGGTTAAATTAGATAACTTAGAGATTGTCATCAGAACATACACCAATTACGCTGGTGTCATAATGGGGAAAATTTAATTTACATAGCTACAGTAGTACATTGAAATTGATAGCTCGAGATTTGGTTTTCAATATCGAGAATTTGATCTTACTTTGCACTTGTTGCTTGTTGATAGTCCAAACTCCAACAAATATTTAACCTTAACCCTTTCCACTTGTAGATGCATGTTGACGCATCTGCAGCAGACGACTTTTGAAAACATTGTGACAAAAGGAGAAAATGCCACAAAGTTTTCAACTTTTTTCAGTAATAATACCTTCATTTTCAGTAATAATACCTTCATTTTCAGAGATTTTCCATAATTTATTCTAGGTATTTTCGAAGTCGTCTGCTGCAGATATGTTGTATGTGCCATGTTGGAAAGGGTTAAATCCTTAAAATGTGTAGCGGTTCCCTCATATAGACGCTTTCGGACGCCTCTGCAGCAGACAGCTTTTTGAAAACATAGTGACAAAAGAAGAAATTGCTCAAAACGAGCAATTTCTTCTTTTTCCACAATGTTTTCCACTTTTATTCATAGGTTATCCATTTAATTAAAGAGATTTTCCATTTTTTGACAAAATATGTTCAAAGTCGTCTGCTGCAAAATTGTTGTATGAAGGAAAGGGTTAAATATGTTGAAAATCTCTTTTGATAAATATGTTATTATTGAATAGAGTTGAAAACATTGTGGCAAAAAAAGAAATTGCTCATTACGAGTCATTTGCTACAGATGCATCAAAAATTGTTTGTTCTTTCGTTGTAAAACTATACTCAGCATGTTCTGGGTTTGTTTAGCCTCACACTCAGCAATACCACCATTTGTCAAACCATGCACAGGGTTTATAAATTGCTACATATGATATATATATATATAGATATAGATATATGTATATAACAGGCCTCCGGAAAACCAAAAACTTGCTGGTCTGGACTGATTTTTAACTCGTCCGACTGATTTCAATCTGAAAACACGTACAAATATTGGTTCAGATATTTTCATAAATCTCAATGATACCTACGCTATATGTCCGGCGTCCGTCTATCGTCTGTCCTGCTTCCTCAACTATTGTCTTTTTAACATTCTTCAGGCTACATTTTGAACTGAGGTCAAAAACTGGGTCACTTGGTAAAATGGAAGGAAAATCTTGTTAACACTTTGGAGGCTGCAATTTTAACTTGAGCATGTTGAAACTTTATCAGAATGTTTGTCTTGATGATATGTAGACCAAGGTCGAATATAGGTCATGTCACCTCAAAAAGTAGGTAACGTTGCGTCAAATTGAAGGAAAATCTTAGCATTTTTTGCTTCATTACCTTGAAATTTTGTCAGAAAGTTGTATGAATGATATCTAGGTAAAGGTTGAATACAGGTCATATTGGGTTTGAAACTAGGTGACTAGGCCAAATTGAAGGGAAATCTTGTGAACACTGGAGGTTGCAATGTAGACCAAGGTCGAATATAGGTCATGTCACCTCAAAAAATAGGTAACGTTGCGTCAAATTGAAGGAAAATCTTATTAACACTCTGGAGGCCGCATTTTTTGCTTCATTACCTTGAAATTTTGTCAGAAAGTTGTATGAATGATATCTAGGTAAAGGTTGAATACAGGTCATATTGGGTTAGAAACTAGGTGACTAGGCCAAATTGAAGGGAAATCTTGTGAACACTGGAGGTTGCACAAGCAATTTTAAATATGCGTGGTTTTGTCTTCTGCAAATTTTGGAAAATTATATATGAATTGTGCTTCTATACATTGACAAAAACTTACTCCACCTTATTTTAATTCCAATTACTGGCTCATGACAAGCTTTTTACTAGCATGTTGTTAGCTTGTGAAATGTCATTGTCATTTGTTGAGGATGATTTAAAGATGAGTGATATTACTGTTAACCTTCATAATTAAAAATGTAAAATATTGTGCGCCAAAAACATCCCTTTAACCTCCCTTTCCTACATACAATAATTCATTGAATCAAACATATGGAAACTGTCTAAAAAAGAAAGAACAATTATAGTAATGAAAAAAAAAACATTGTGGCAAAAGGAGAAATTGCTCATTATGAGCAATTTCTCTCTTTGCTACAATGTTGTCAAAAGTAGTCTGCTACTGAGGCGTCAGTAAGCATCTGTATGTGTGAAACTGTTCAGGCACTATCCCTACACTGCCAACCATAGCAATTGTCAATCAACTCTGCCCCCCCCCCCCCCCCCCCCCCCCCCCCCCATACAATTTATCTGCAGCAAAACCATAGCAAATAAAAAAGAAATACATGTATGTTTATTGTAAAGAGATGACAGCATTGTAGCAAATGGAGAAATTGGTCACTATGCAAACGAAAGTGGCAAAACATATCTGGGAACAGTTTGAAGAATTCCTCCTTTAACCCTTTCCCCCATATAGACGCTTTCTGATGCCTGTGCAGCAGACGGCTTTTTGAAAATATAGTAACAAAAGAAGAAATTGCACAAAGCGTGCAATTTCTCCTTTTGTCACAATGTTTTCCACTTTTAGTCATAGGTTATCCATTCAATTATAGAGATTTTCCAATATTTGACAAAATTTGTTCAAAGTCGTCTGCTGCAGAATTGTCGTATGAGGGAAAGGGTTAAAAGACAAGTTTTTAAGTGATCCAAGCTTGGTCCATTAAATTTGTCAAATTTTCTTTCTCTTTCGAAAAAGGGTTAACATGCAACATGCGTTTGCATGTTGCAAAAGGATTAAAATAATACAAATACATTGAAAGTAGATCAGACCAATTTCCAGACTGTTTTAACCCTCTACATTCTAGCCATCGCTTTAACTGAACGTTTCCACAATTTTCTAATTCATCGGTATTATATAAGCACCAAGAACACCTTCAGATTTGAGAATTATATCATAATCAAAGCGCCAATGGCACTGTAGTGGCGATCGTATAGAAAATCCTGCAAAGTAACAAGCAGTATATCGGTGTAGGGCTTGCGATGACTCTGGTGCGGGTACATTTGAGAATGTATCACCCCTGCAGTAGAATAATGTTAGTTTGCCAGAATGTTGTCTTGGTGATTATTTAGTTACGTTCTGAAATGGGTCATGATGTGTTCAAAATAAGGCCATTCCAAAGTTATGAAAAATCTAGTTGGTATTCGATAGACTACCGTTTTAGCTCATTAGAATGGCTATTTGTAATCTAAATTGTTCGGGTAATCACATGTTTATCACCAGGTCGCTGGGCCATATTAAAATAAAATATATTTTAGAAATGACTAAATTATCAAGAAAGGAGAGAAAACAGTATCCATTAGTTTGGTGTTTGTTTCAATGATGTCCGATATTAAACAGGTTTGTTCAATTTAGTCCTTCACATTGCATGATTGAGGGTTGTCAGAGACATATAAACACAATGTATTTCTATGTCTCTGAGGTTGTTAAACTGCTTTGAATAATGTGAGTGCAAAAACAAACACAAAACATGCTCCAAAAGCACAATTTCACTATTTGCCAAACTGTTCAATTATAAAAATATAGGCATATATTATAATGCTCGATCTCCAAACTAAATTAGGCTACACTGTCAGCATTGATTGCTAATTGACTCTAGAACGTGCAGACGTGTATACATAACGTGTGTATACACTGACATCGTGTGTCCTTTAAACCTTTGTAAACCAGTCTTATCATCTAGACGCTTTCATATATTTAAACAAATACAAAATAAAGCGTTTATAATATTGAGATTTACAAGCTCTTCTGGTTTTTGGTCTCGCGAGTTATTTATAGAACCTTTTGGAATTTCCAGATTTGAGTATCATCAGAGTTGCCGTTATTTGCAAGGCAGAACGCGCAATGATATTTATTATCTGCCAAATCATGACGAAGATAATATTTACATATTTTAACTCTATGTAGATAATGTCTAACAATCCGGTACCAAAGTAGCACTGACATAATTATTATTAATCACGTCTCTGCATCAATGATGGAACTATAACGGATGTGAGTAAATTAGTTTGCAGTAAGGTAAAAAAATATCAACCGATTGTTCAAAACCGACTATATAAATATTTTTCGTTGTTGTTGTTTCTGTTAGCATTGTGGCGATTGTCAAACCAATCGCCACAAAAATGTTGCATAGACGCCACGATTGTACCGCAGTCGGGTCACGTGATAAACTCATAAATATTCATGACCAATTTGTGAAGTAGGGCTCGATCTTTGCTATTAACTGCAGAATCTACTTCAAGATAAGGAGTCATATCAAGCCCTAAGCAAGTTGAATCCAAGTGATGCATCATGTTATCAGGACAATAAGAAAGAGGACAAAAAAAACCAGATTAGCCCATCCATGGGAAAAGGGTGCAACTTGGCATTTCTGAATTGTAGGTTCAGATCAGCCTGTACATCTACATCTACTTCTGTGTAATAGTTGAACAGTGTAGATCTTAATCAGATTGTGCAGAGGCATGGACAGACTAAACTCATCAACCCTTTCCCTCATATAGACGCTTTCTGACGCCTCTGCAGCAGACGGCTTTTTGAAAACATAGTGGCAAAAGAAGAAATTGCACAAAACGTGCAATATTTCCTTTTGCCACAATGTTTTCCTCTTTTAGTCATAGGTTATCCATTGAATTATAGAGATTTTCCATTTTTTAACAAAATACTTTCTAAGTCGTCTGCTGCAGAATTGTCGTATGAGGGAAAGGGTTAAACATTTTCAAAGTCTACTGATGCAGAATTGCTGTATGTGGGAAAGTGTTTAACAAAAATCCTTGTTTGCTGGTAGACAGTAGACACTCCTCTATTGTAGAATCTAGCTCTTTTTATTTCTATTTTTAAAACCTTTAGTGCATTGTAGTATTGGAGAAAATGAACTGCAGATTTTCAGTGCTATTTTATCCCAGATGTAGGTCAATTCATGGTCGAATCAGTGTATAGATGTCAAACCAGCACATTGTATCCCCAAACTCTAGTACACAGCTGACTTCAAGTACACTAAGTTGTCTGATATAGGTGAACTCTGTCATCATGAGTGCAACTAGGTACATTTAACATTATTTGTCTGTCAACCTGGATCTTATTCCTTCACACTTCCCACTTGTGTGGCCTATTTCGTTAACACTTCCCCTTATCCCTTTTCCTCATACGACAATTCTGCAGCAGACGACTTTGAACATATTTTGTCAAAAAATGGAAAATCTCTATAATTGAATGGATAACCTATGACTAAAAGTGGAAAACATTGTGTCAAAAGGAGAAATTGCTCGTTTTGAGCAATTTCTTCTTTTGTCACTATGTTTTCAAAAAGCTGTCTGCTGCAGAGGTGTCAAAAAGCGTCTATATGAGGGAAAGGGATAATTATAAAATAAATGTGCAAGGCCTCTCCTATGCATAGTCATACCAAGAACTTGGTAGTAATGGCTTTCCCTATGTGGCGCTCTGGGTTGTGGGGTTTAATAGCATTACAACTTTACATACTTGCTAGTGTCAAGTTGAAGAAACCAGTTGTACTGGTAATTTACAGAGGAAACCCCCATGTTATTTACTGAAGAATATGTTGAGTGTGGTGTCAAACACCATAGAAACAAAATAGACTTGCAGTAGACATTGAATTGAGCTGAAACATTTTCTGAAAAAGAGATATTATTCATGTTCAGAAAATTTTCATTTTGTCATGGCTGCAGATGCCTTAAAATGTATGAAGGAAGGAATTACTTTAATGTGCTTTTTAGCTCGCCAGTACGAAGTACAGGAGAGCTTATGTGTTAACCCCGGCGTCGGCACCGTCGGCGGTGGCGTAGACACCTAGGTTTAAGGTTTGTGTTTAAGGTTTTCATTTGGGTTTTAAGGGTTTATACCTTTAGGAACCATTTGTCATCCATCTACGCACACCACTACACCCGTCCTGACCCTGGGTCAAGGTCAAGGTAATTTCTACTTGGTTCTACTTGGTTCAGTTACAAGGTTTAAGGTTTGCGTTTAACGTTTAACATATCACTCTGCATTCACTATTATGACATTGATTGCTTTCATATTTAGTTTATACATTTAGGAACTATTGGTCATCCATCTACGCACACCACTACACCCGTTCTGACCCTGGGTCAAGGTCAAGGTCATTTCTACTTGGTTCAGTTACAAGGTTTAAGGTTTGCATTTAACGTTTAACATATCACTCTGCAGTCACTATTATGACATTGATTGCTTTCATATTTAGTTTATACATTTAGGAACTATTGGTCATCCATCTGCGCACACCACTACACCCGTCCTGCACCTGGGTCAAGGTCAAGGTCATTTCTACTTGGTTCAGTTACAAGGTTTAAGGTTTGCGTTTAACGTTTAACATATCACTCTGCAGTCACTATTATGACATTGATTGCTTTCATATTTAGTTTATACATTTAGGAACTATTGGTCATCCATCTGCGCACACCACTACACCCGTCCTGCACCTGGGTCAAGGTCAAGGTCATTTCTACTTGGTTCAGTTACAAGGTTTAAGGTTTGCGTTTAATGTTTAACAATCATATCACTCTGCATTCACTATTATGACATTGATTGCTTTCATATTTAGTTTATACATTTAGGAACTATTGGCCCTTCTACGCACCCCACTACACCCGTCCTGACCCTGGGTCAAGGTCAAGTTATATCAGAGTTATTGCCCCTTTTCTGTCAAAAAATCTAACTTTTTCGTCACGTTTTCAAAAAACTTTTTTTCTACTCAAAGGATTAGATTGAAACTTCTGCCAAATGTTTATATCAATGTGTGTGATTGGTTCACAAAAGGGGGATAATCCAAATAATTTTATATCAGAGTTATTGCCCCTTTTCTGTCAAAAAATTAAATTTTCAAATAACTTTTTTTCTACCCGAAGGATTGGATTGAAACTTCTGACAAATGTTACTTTTTTTTTTATTCGACGTCTGTCTGTCTATTTTTTTTTTTATCCGGCGTCTGTCTGTCTGTCTGTCCGTCACACTTTTTTCGTCACGTTTTCAAATAACTTTTGTTCTACTCAAAGGATTAGATTGAAACTTCTGACAAATGTTTTTATCAATGTGTGTGATTGGTTCACAAAAGGGCGATAATCCAAATCATTTTATATCAGAGTTATTGCCCCTTTTCTGTCAAAAATTTAAATTTTCAAATAACTTTTTTTCTACTCAAAGGATTGGATTGAAACTTCTGACAAATGTTTATATCAATGTGTATGATGGGTTCACAAAAAGGGGGATAATTCAAATATTTTTATATCAGAGTTATTGGCCCTTTTCTGTCAAAAATTTAATCTACTCAAAGGATTGGATTGAAACTTCTGACAAATGTTTATATCAATGTGTATGATGGGTTCACAAAAGGGGGATAATCCAAATATTTTTATATCAGAGTTATTGCCCCTTTTCTGTCAAATATTCAAATTACTTTTTTTCTGCTCAAAGGATTGGATTGAAACTTCTGACAAATGTTTATATCAATTTTTGTGATGGGTTCACAAAAGGGGGATAATCCAAATATTTTTTATATCAGAGTTATTGCCCCTTTTCTATAAAAAATTAAAATTTTCTGACAAGGCGCCGGCAGGTGACACACGTGCTCCGGGGAGCACTCCATTCTAGTTGAACTTAGAATTTTTGTCAAAAGTATTGAAAAGGTGTATTATCTTGCAATAGGTGATACTGTGCGACTTTACCTAATACTTTAACTGTTCTGAAGTAGGCCCTGATATACGATGGCCCTGAAAGGCGAGCTATATTGTCCTCCGACAACTCTTGTTTAATGAACTCTTCCAAATGTAAAGCAGATAAAGAAAAGATTGTAATCTTTCGGACAAATAAATGTGTTATTTCTAGATTGCTAGATCACCGCTGCTTTTCAGTCTGTGTTTTAACCCTTTCCCGTATAGAGAGGCTTTCTGACGCCTCTGCAGCAGATGAATTTTGTAAAACATTGTAGCAAATGGAGAAATTACTCATTATGCTCACATATAGACACTCTCTCTGATGCCTGCTGCAGATGACTTTTTGAAAACAATGTGACAAACAGAGAAATTGCTAACGATGAGAAATTTCTCTTTTTGTCACAATGTTTTCAACTTTAAAAAATAATTGGTTTATCATTTAGAGAGGTTTTCAATATTTTTATCTAGATGTTTTCAAAGTCGTCTGCTGCAGATTTGTTTTTGTTGTGTAGGAAATGGGTTAACAACATTGCTTAACTCACAAAATACTGGGATGTTTATTGATTATTGGAGTTTGAATCTGGCGTCAATGGTACTCCAGTCATATTATGGCACTTAATTCATGATTCCTGGCTGACAAACTAGTACAAGGTTAGCAAATGAGCCTTGCCAAATGGCACACAACCTTGACAGCCACAGACAGGAATTGAATCCTGACTGCCTATTCCTAATAGCTAATGGGTGGTGGGGGCAGGGGGGGAGGGTGTTTGAGGGTCAACTTGACCTCGGATCCCATATAAAGACATTGAAATTGAACTTTGACCCAGTGTAAAGAATAAATTTGTCTGGGCCATATTTCCTACACTTTAACCCTTTCCCTCATATAGACGCTTTCTGACGCCTCTGCAGCATACGGTTTTTTGAAAACATAGTGACAAAAGAAGAAATTGCACAAAACGTGCAATTTCTCCTTTTGCCACAATGTTTTCAACTTTTTGTCATAGGTTATCCATTCAATTATGGAGATTTTCCGTCACCTTAGTGCAAAAACTCAATAAGTTCATTTTTTCACAAAATCACTTTTTTGCATAAAATGATTTAAGATATAAAGATATCATACATGTCCTCAAAAAGTATTAAAACCAAATTCAACCTCAAAATGCGCTTTTATAAGAAAGAGGCATAAAGTAATTAAAGTACGCTGATATTATTTTTTTGTGCAAAAAACCAATATGTGCACATAGCGATGTATTGCACCACATCATTTCAATATTTCAAACAACTATTTGGTGCAAGAAAGATATATGTCCATATTTGTATACAAAATGGCAGCATAAATAACACTAATTTCTATTTCTTCATTCTTTCCATAATATATACAACTTTTGATGCCTCTGTAGCAAACAACTTTCAAAAACATTGCAGAAAAGGAAAATATTGCTGATGTCGAAAAATATTTTTTGCAATTTTTATCAGATTTTTTTAAAAATAAGTTTCATTTTGTCAGACTTCTCATTTTCTTCTAAGATCTCTCCATTTTTAAGAGAATTATACGTAACAGGAATTAAATATGGCATTGACAAAATAAAACTGGATGGACGGTTAAATGATGAGAACACCTAGTCTCCCTGGCTAATGCGATTTTTGAGTAATTTCTGTACATCTGTCTGCTAGCAATTTCTTGTACATGCAAAACCTTCCACTGTTTTCAGGTAAAACTTCCTACAGATGTTCAGTATGAAGTATGATAAAGCCTTTCCCACATACTTGATTGATTAGGGTTTAATGCCATTTTCAACAATGTTTCAGTCATGTCACGGTGGCCAGTTGACCTACTCATGTGTTTCCTGGCATTCTCACACAAGTGCTCCACATAACAAACTTTACAAGCCCATCTGCAAGGAGTATGCGTGTGCATGCATCTCTTACTGTTGGAATACATGCCAATTTTCAATATAATTTACCATGAATGTTGTTTGAGACTGATTAACTAGTTTTAATCTTTTACCACAAAAGACAAATCTGCAACAGACCTCTTCAGAAAATTTAAGCCAAAAAAAAAAAAAACATTGAAAATCTTTATAAATGAAGGTATTATAATTGAATAAAGTTGAATTCATTGTGGAAAAAAGAGCAGTTGATCATTATGAGTAATTTCTTCTTTGGCCACTTTGTTTTCAAAAGTTGTCTGCTGCAGATGCATCATAATGTGTCTTCCTTTTGGAAAGGGTTAATTGATTAACTGATACCTAGAGTTGTGTCTTTTGGAAAGAGGCAATTAGTTGACAATTAAAACCCTTTTCATAAAGAGCAACTGTTTCGAGAAATTTCTTAACAAGCTTGTCCAATGATTTCTGTATGAGTAAAAAGGGTTGTTAATTTTCAGGGTCTGAACATTCTTGCGAATACATGTAACAGGCAGACAGTGCAATGGTATACCAAGTTTACAGACCATGTGGCTTATGCGGGTCTGGAGAACCAAGAGACAGTGGCAGTTGTCAATAGACGGTATGTATCAAATTGGTCATTAACCCAGTGTGGTATTTTTATAGGCGCCTGCTTTGTAAACATCTGAGAAGAAAGTGTAAATCTTGAATATGGAAAGTATAACCCTTCCGACATACATCGGCTCTGCAGCAGATGACTTTGAAAACTTCCAGGCAGAGTTGAAAACATTGTGGATATAGGAGAAATTGCTCATTTCTTAATTTGCCTCAATGTTTTCAAAAGTCTTCTGTTTCAGATATGTCTGCAGGTTGGAAAGGAATTAGTATTAAAAGTTGGATCAAGGCATCAACATGAGCAATTTCTCCTTTTCCTACAATAGTCCTCTGCTTCAGATGTGTCAAATGTTATTTGTTTCAAATAAAGTTTCTCCTTATACAGATTACAGACATTTGACGCAGCAGTAAAGCATTATGGAAAAAGGAGAAATTGCTCAAATAAATCCTTTCCCCCTCCAAAGGTTTACAACTGACGGAAAATTAGCTGAATAGTTTACTGTAATAATGTGACTCCATTAATGTGAACGGTTTCTGAATGTACATTGAGTCCAAAATGCAGACACAACAGTTTCAGAGAGAAGACATTTTAGCAATCCAGGATATACCCGTAATTAACCCCTTCCCTAATGTAGACGCTTTTTGACGCCTCTGCAGCAGACAACCTTTGAAAACATTGTGGCAATAGGAAACATTGCTCATGATGAGCAATTCCTCCTTTCATCACTTTGATTTCATAAGTTGTCTGCTGCTGATGCGTCATTTGCAGGTGGGAAAAGGCTATAGTTTGGTATCAGATAAATTCACTCTTCTACTATCCCAGACTATAGCTAATAGCTGGATTGGCAAAGAACCAATCAGCTTAACCTCGTCCCATATACAAACAAATTGCAGCCGACGACTTTGACATCAAGACAATAATATGAAAAAAATCTCTGTATGATATTTGAATAGGGTTGAAAACATCATAGCTAAAGGAGTAGTTGCATGCTTCGAGCAATATCTCCTTTTGTCACAATGTTTTTTAAAAGTTGTCTGCTATAGAGGCATCAGTAAGGGTTTATATGAGGTCACCTCTTAACCCTTTCCCACATACGACAAATCTGCAGCAGACTACTTTGAAAACAGCTACTCAAGATACGAAAAATCTCTAGAAATGAAGGTATAATTACTGACAAAGAGTTGAAAACATTGTGGCAAAAGGAGAAATTGCTTGTTTTGAGCAATTTCTTCTTTTGTCACAATGTTTTCAAAAGTCATCTGCTGCAGATGCGTCAAAATGTGTCTATAGATGGGAAAGGGTTAAACGTGATTGTTTAAATGCGGTGATGAAGAAGAAGAAAGATAATTTAAAATTACATTTTCAGATGTCTGTGTGCCTTAGCCAAAGAGATAGGATTTTCGGAGAAGGCTCTTGAAATCTTTCAAATGGAGAAGATGCTAGGTCTATACAGACAAGTGGTAATTAGAACTGACCAGAGGTCCAGATAAGGAGGGGTATTCAGCTCTTTTCTCTCTTATTATTAAAGCAAACCCTATGTTGTGGGTACTCAAAAGAAATGTCTCACTGAGACAATTCTTTTGAGTACCCACAACATAGTGTTAGAGGGTAAAATTAAAAATTTAGAACATGCAAAACTACCCTTATCTAGAGCTCTGGAACTATATACATATAAATTCCCTGCCTATAGCGACTGTACTTTTAGTTTCCCAAATACTCATTTTCTGTATAGATGGCGCTGCAATTAACCCTTTCCCTCATACGACAATTCTGCAGCAGACGACTTTGAACGTATTTTGTCAAAACATAGAAAATCTCCATAGTTGAATGGATAACCTATGACAAAAAGTGGAAAACATTGTGGCAGAAGGAGAAATTGCATGTTTTGTGCAATTTCTTCTTTTGTCACTATGTTTTCAAAAAGCCGTCTGCTGCAGAGGCGTCAGAAAGCGTCTATATGAGGGAAAGGGTTAAAGACCACCTGTGAACAAAGACCAGATCGTGCACTTACTATGGTTGTTCTTTAAACACTCGTTTGACTGTATTTTGAAGGTTTATAAAAAATGCTTTGGGGATGACAAAAAACATAATTTACTAGTGAGAAATAATTCCCATAGCACCCGGATGGTATGAAATTACTCCAGTAGTGACTTTTAGCTCACCTTAGTATGAAGTCCTGAAGGTGAGTTATTGTAATCGCCTTTTGTCTGTCGTCCTTCATCAACAATTTACTTGTTAAAACTCTAGAGGCCACTGTTTTAATCCAATTCTCATGGAACTTATTCAGTTGTTTATTTTGATGATAGATAGGCTAAGTTCGAATATGGGTCATGTCACTAGGCCCAAGGGCAAGTTGAAAAGAATTTTATTTAAACTCTGGGAGTCGCATTTTTAACTTGAGCATGTCCAATTTTTTCAGAATGTTTGTCTTTGGTGATATCTTGGCTAAGTTCGAATCATCTTTAGTCAAAAACTAGGCTTAATTTTAGAACAATCTTTTTAACACTCTAGATACCACATTTTTAGCTTGAGCTTTTTGAAACTTTTTCTGAATGTTTACTGTGATAATATCTAGGCTGTGTTTGAACATCTATATATGTCTGGTCAAAAACTAGATCACTTTGCCAAATTGAAGAAAAATCTTCTTAGCACTCTGCAAGCCGCAATTTTTAATTTAGCATGTTGAAACTTTGTCAAAGGTTTGTCTTGATGATACATGTATATAGGTTAAGGTCAAATATGGGTCATCCTGGGTCAAAAACTAGGTCACAAGGCCAAGTTGTTGGAATATCTTGTAAACAATCGGGAGACCACATTTTTGGTTGGAGCAGCTTGAAACTTAGTAAGAATATAGGCTAAGTTCGAACATGGGTCAAGTATAACAAAAACTATGTCAAACACAAGGTCAAATTTGGGAAAAGGCCAAGTTGGAAAATGGTGTTTGCATTAATTTGGTGAGAAATAATGAAATATTGTCGGAAATATTGTCAGGAAGATGGTTGGTTAGGCTTAGTTTTAATATGGGTCACGTCAGCTAAAATCTGTTAGATTAAATTAAAAAAAATATCTAATTGATGCACTGTCTAATTGTTTTAAAAGTCGTTTACATCAATTTGTTGAATGTGGGAATGGGGGTTAACTTAACCCTTTCCCTCATACGACAATTCTGCATCAGACGACTTTGAACATATTTTGTCAAACAATAGAAAATCTCTATAACTGAATGGATAACCTATGACAAAAAGTGGAAAACATTGTGGCAAAAGGAGAAATTGCACGTTTTGTGCAATTTCTTCTTTTGTCACTATGTTTTCAAAAAGCTGTCTGCTGCAGAGGCGTCAGAAAGCGGCTATTTCAGGGAAAGGGTTAACAATCTAGATCAGATTTTAGTTGGATTATTTTTACAAAAAAAAATCTGGGTAGTGAAGGTTATGTGCTGAATTGCATACTCATCCAAATTGATAACATGTGATGGAAAGTCATGTACACATATAGGATTAGGAAATTGATAACATGCGATGGAAAGTCATGTACACATATAGGATTAGGAAATTGATAACATGCGATGGAAAGTCATGTACACATATAGGATTAGGAAATTGATAACATGCGATGGAAAGTCATGTACACATATAGGATTAGGAAATTGATAACATGCGATGGAAAGTCATGTACACATATAGGATTAGGAAATTGATAACATGTGATGGAAATTCATGTACACATATAGGATTAGGAAATTGATAACATGCGATGGAAAGTCATGTACCCATATAGGATTAGGAAATTGATAACATGTGATGGAAAGTCATGTACACATATAGGATTAGGAAATTGATAACATGCGATGGAAATTCATGTACACATATAGGATTAGGAAATTGATAACATGCGATGGAAAGTCATGTACACATATAGGATTAGGAAATTGATAACATGCGATGGAAAGTCATGTACACATATAGGATTAAGAAATTGATACATTTTGGGAAAAGGAGCAATTACTCAAAGTTGTCTGCTTTCAAAGCTTACAAGTTGTACTTGTAAGCTGCAAAGCATCATTTAACCCTTTTCCACAATACAAAGGCTTTCTGATGCCTCTGCATTATGCCACTTTGGAAAACATTGTTGCAAATAGAAAAATTGCTCATAATGAGCAATTTCTCTAATTGCCACAATGTTTTCAACTGTTTCCAGTTATATTTATGTGCTAAGTTAATGTTTTTCAGTCAGCAGAGATGACAACTAAGGAGCGGCTACAAAGAGCCAAATCTTTTGTCCAACATAAAATTCCTATGCCAAACATGGTGTCTGTTGTAATGAAAGAGAAAATATCTGGTATGTGAAATGTTTGTTTAAGTATTTTATTCAAATGTGAAGGAATGTGCCTTGACACTGGTTTTTAGCTCCACTGGCTGTAAGCCAGTATCAAGCAGATGGAATGGCAAATTGTCTGTTGCGCTGCATGAGTTTGTGCGCTTACTTTTGGTTTCAAATGACTTTAACCAAAGATAAAAAGTGAAAGCTTTAAAAGACTTATTTTCTGAAACTACCTGTCCAATTATGATATGATTTCACAGGACTTATCCTAATAGCTAAAACTGAAAATTGAATTGGGCTGCAACAGTTCAATCTATATGATGTTAAGTGCAACTTTGGAAAATCTTCTCCTGAAACTGATAGCTTAAATTTGAAATATCAATGTTTTAGATGACTGTGTACTGCAGATAGATTAAACCAAATTGATTGGCCATCATGGTTGCCAGGAGCGATAGTAGACTGTATATACTGTTTATTGCAATCTTTGAAAGTCGTCTACTGCAGATGTGTTGTTTGTGGGCTTACAGGTTTAAGCACACATCTCTATATATATTTTATCAGGTAAATTGTTGAAACACCTTTAATTGTGTTAGACTGAAGAGGAAGTTGTTTAACCCATTCCCTCATATGGACAGTGATAGCTCTTCTGAGACTCTCAGTTTACAGTTTATTCAAAAGTGTTATGTAAGCCACCGGCCCATACACAAGATACAAAACATATATACATGTACAATAGTAGAATTTGAAGATTAAAAGTAAATGACATTTTGCTATATTTCTAGCCAATCAAAAGTTATGTAGTATTTAGTCTTTAACCAAAGCTGCTCATAAAGGAATTTCTCATTTTTAATGCATGGTTAATGTACATTGCCAAATTTCTTACTGTTTTTAGCTCACCTATGCACGAAGTGCAAGGTGAGCTATTGTGATCACATTTTGTCCGGCGTCCATCCGTCGTGCGTCGTCAACATTTGAGCTTGTTAACACTCGACAGGCTACATTTTGCATCCAATCTTCATGAAAGTTTATCAGAACATTCATCTCCATCAAATCTTGGACAAGTTCGAAACTGGGCCATATGGGGTCAAAAACTAGGTCACTAGGTCAAATTCAAGGGTAATCTTGTTAACACTGTAAAGGCCACATTTTCAACTTGAGCATGATGAAACTTTATCAGAATGTTTTTCTTGATGATATGTAAGTCAAGTTCGATCATGGGTCATGTTGGGTCAAAAAATAGGTCACTAGGCCAAATTGAAGGAAAATCTTGTTAACTCTGTAGAAGACGCATTTTTTTCTACAGCAGCTTGACATTTAATGAGATTGTTTATCTAAATGACATCTAAGCCATCTAGGTCAAGTTCGAATATGTATCATATTGGGTCAGAAACAAGGTCAATAAAGGAAAACATTGTTCAAACTCCGAAAGCCGCATTTTTACTTTGAACAAGTTGAAACTTTGTCAGAATGTTGTTTGATGATATCTTGTCCATGTTTGAATATGGGTCATATCAGGTAAAACAATATAGATCACTAGGCCAAATGAAGGAAAATCTTGTTGACACTGTGGAGGTTGCATTCAGAATAATTGTCTTGTTTTGCATTGCAGAACATTGTATAATTAAGGTGAGCGATCCAGGGCCATCATGGCCCTCTGGTTTTTTTTTTTCATTTTGAGAAGACATTACTCTAAAGAAACTTTCCATATTAGGTTGATAAAAAAAAAACATACGAGTTGATGGACAAAATGTACATCGTATATCACTGTATAAAGGACAAATCATAACATCTACAAATGCACAAAGGCATTAACAAACCAAATTGCTAGACATGGCTTAAATGTATTATTTTATTGAAGGTTCCTGCCAGCTCCTATCTCAAGGTACTGCGGACATTTTGTTGAGTTGTTGTAGTGATGTTTGGGACGGAGATGACCTTGAACCTCTCACTGAAATTGACAGGTAAGAATGAACAACACTTGACATTTTACCTCATATAGACGAAATTGAGTGTAGCTTTAGGAAAACCAACATCAATGCATTGGTGATTGGTGAACATCCAGATTATGCACTGTTTGGAAAGAAGTCGATGAAGCATTGAAGAAACCTTAACCCTTTCCAACAAATATACCCTTTCTGCCTCTGCAGCAGACGGCTTTTGAAAACATGGCGACGAAGGAAGAAATTGCTCAAAACAAGCAATTTCTCCTTTTGCCACATTTTTTTTCACTTTGTTCATTTATTATACATGTACTTTCACTTATTGAGATTTTCCACATTTTTGTCCAGAAATGTTCAATGTCATCTGCTGCAGATTTATTGTATGAAGGAAAGGGTTAAAGGAGAAATTTAAAAAAGACCCTCGAGTAATTGTTCCTTTTGCAACAATATTTTGAATGTTTGAAAGGGTAAATTAAGCCTTTCCCACATACAACAATTCTGCAGCAGACGACATTGAAAGGATATACACAAAAAACATTGCAAAGCTTATAAATGAAAGTATGATTGCTGAAAAAAATAGAAAACTTTGAGGCATAAGGAGAAATTGCTCATCATGAGCAGTTTCTCCTTTTGCCACAATGCTTATAAAAGTTTCTGCTACAGATGCATCAGAAAGAGTTTATATATGGGAAAGGGTTAAGATTCTCAATCCTTTTGTTTTCCTTTTGCATTTTGAATAATTCTAATAATATCCCTTTCCCACATATAGACGCATTTTGACGCATCTGCAGCAGACGACTTTTGAAAACATTGTGGCCAAAGGTGAAATTGCTCATGATGAGCAATTTCTCCTATGGCCACAATGTTTTCAACTTTATTTAACAATTAAGCTATCTTTTATGGAGATTTTTCATGTTTTTGTATATAGGTTTTCAAAGTCGTCTGCTGCAGACTTGTTGTATGTGGGAAAGGGATAATAGCCTATTGATAGAAATTGGTTCCATTTTATTTCAGAAAGCGGATACTTGACTTTTACCAGAGGGCGAGTATAGGATCTTACTGTACGGCGTTTTCTTACTGCCCGGTGAGACAGAATATCATCAGCGTTATCAGAGACTCATACGTTGAGCTACCCGATGAGAGTGTCAAGTCCTACCTTAATGATCGCATGCACAGTAGCTACATGTACATATATCTTTATACATTCACCTGGTATTAATTAACTTTAACACTTTCCCACAATTATAATTCTGCAGCAGATGTCTTTGAAAATATCTAACCAAAAATATATGAAACATCTTTTAAATTATTGAATTGAAAATATTGTGGCAAAATGGTGAAGTGGCTTGTTTTCAGCAATTTCTCCTTTTGTCTCAATGTTTTCAAAGGTCATCTGCAGCAGAGCGTGAAGAAAGTGTCTACACATGGGAAAAGCGTTAAAATAGAAGAACCAAAATTATGTGATCTGGTGTTGTTAGTGGTAAAAGAAACATGCGTGAATAGATCAAGTCTGGGACAAGCGTAACAAATAGTAGAATTATACGTCTGGAATGAACCACCAATGGTGACTACAAGATTGGTGACCTACCCTTATATATTGCTATGGCATAAATAGTTAATCCTTTTCCACCTGCAGATGCATTTTGACACAATATCAGCAGAAGACTTTTGAGAGCATTGTGGCTGAAGGTAAAATTGCACATCGAAAAAATATAATCACATTAATTATCTAAATATTTTACAAATGAGAATGAAATAAGTAAGGGGGAGTAAACCTGTCTTTTCCCAACAATATCTCTCTTGTGACTCAACCAAATCCTATGGTGTGGGTACCCAAAAGAATTATCTCGCCAAGAGGTGTACCCATAACATAGGGTTTGAGTGTCAAATAAGGATTTTGCCCCTTAATCTAGAGCTCTGATTTTATTGTTATCCCTAAATACGTCACTTAGCATGACGGTCATGGTGGAGTGCCCTTGGGCAAGGCACGTTTTCTAGCCTAGTACTGGCTTGTTGTCCCCCGCTTTTAGTGAAAGCTGGGGACTATTATTTCTCATTCGTCAGTCAGTCCGTCCCTCCGTCACGCTGTCACAAAAACTTTAACCTTGGTCATAACTTCTGAACCGTAATAGGTACTGCTTTCATATTTCACATGTGTATTCCTTGTGACAACCCCTTTCCATCAATACCAATTTTTTTGACCTTGGCGGGGGACCATAATTCTCTGAATTTACTTGTTTACCCAGGGATCACGAATAAGTGAACTGTCCCCGTGATTTAACCCTTTCCCTCATACAACAATTCTGAAGCAGACGACTTTGAACGTAATTTGTCAAAACATAGAAAATCTCCATAATTGAATGGATAACCTATGACAAAAAATGGAAAACATTGTGGCAAAAGGAGAAATTGCACGTTTTGTGCAATTTCTTCTTTTGTCACTATGTTTTCAAAAAGCCGTCTGCTGCAGAGGCGTCAGAAAGCGTCTATATGAGGGAAAGGGTTAACTGAAATAAAGTTAAAAATGGCGTAAAACCCCAATCAAACAAAAAATACGTCACTGAAAGCCTGAAAGATATATAGATTATGTTGGGTTTTTTTTTTCATTTTGCAGGGAGCCAGATTTAGAGTCTTTGAGCAAGGAGAACCGGGGAGTGTGGGAAACACCCCGATCATTCAGTGCGGATTCTCTATTTGACTCGTCTAGTATGGCCTCTGAAGAAGACAGTATTGATCCCAATATAGCCCAGCGTAATCAAGTGTTTATAGGGATGGTTACAATGCAGTATCAGGCTAGACAAGTAAGTAACAGTCCTCCTAACCCTTTCTCACATACATCAAATCTGCAGCATATGACTTTTCTTTCATTCTCCCATTCTCACAATGTTTTCAACTGTGTATTAATATTGAGCTTCTCATTTGTAATATGCCTAAATTTGTCTTCCTTACATTTCTTCAAATCAGAACACTCAACCTTTATCATATGAGGTTAATGTTATAAGAGTTACTTTAACCCTTTCCCTCATACGATAAATCTGCAGCAGACGACTTTGAAACCATAGTGACGAAAACCTGAAAAATCTCCATAAAAGCTTAATTTTTAAGTTGAAAACATTGTGGCCAAATGAGAAAAAGGTCATCATGAGCAATTTCACCTTTGACCACAATATTTTCAAAAGTCATCTGCTGCTATTGCATCAAAATGCATCTGCAGGTGGGAAAATGTTAATTTTATAGGAGTTACTTTGAGACAGCAAATAGGTTAACCCTTTCTGACATGCAGACACCATGCATCTGCATTTGAGGACTTTTGAAAACTTTGTAACAAATGAGCAATTCCTCCTTCAGCAAAATCGTTTTCAACCTTCATTGATCATTGTACATTCAATTTAACCATTTCCCACCTACAACAAATCTGCAGCAGACGACTTTGAAACCATAGTGACAAAAACCTGAAAAATCTCCATAAAAGATAGCTTAATTGTTAAATAAAGTTGAAAACATTGTGGCCAAAGGAGAAATTGTTCATCATGAGCAATTTCACCTTTGGCCAAAATATTTTCAAAAGTCGTCTGCTGCTATTGCATAAAGATGTGTCTGCAGGTGGGAAAGGGTTAATTTTACAAGTTACTTTGAGACAGCAAATAGGTTAACCCTTTCTGACATGCAGACGCATTTCCATGCATCTGCATTTGAAGACTTTTGAAAACTTTATAACAAATGAGCAATTCCTCCTTCAGCCAAATCGTTTTCAACTCTCTGTGAACGTTATACATTCAATTCAAGAGACTGTCAATAATTTAAGGAAAATATTTGTCAAGGTTGTTTGCTGCTGCTGCGTCAAAATGCATCCCTATATGGGAAAGGGTTAATAAGATGATAGCCTAAAAGTATTGATGTGTATTTCAGGATTTTATACAGTTAATTGACAAACTAGAGGGAGCTTGCATCAGATTTGTACATTTCTCACAAGAAAATGAAGTCAGGAGTAGGGTATGTATAAAATGGAGTTTATTTACCATTGAATTCTGGATACGGGTTTTGTAGCCCAAGTGGTGTTTTTGGGCGTTTAGAAACCCACCGTTTCTGCATCATTGACTTCTGGATGAAGGGTTTTATAGCACAAGTGGTGTTTTTGGGCGTGTATAAAACCACTGTTTCTGCATGAGTTTGTTAATGGTGGTTAACCCTTTCCCACATACAACAAATCTGCAGCAGACGACTTTTGAAAACATTGTGGCCAAAGTTGAAATTGCTCATGATGAGCAATTTCTCCTTTGGTCACAATATTTTCAACTTTATTTAACAATTAAGCTATCTTTTGTGGAGATTTTTCAGGTTTTTGTCAGTATCTTTTCAAAGTCGTCTGCGGCAGATTTGCTGTATGCGGGAAAGAGTGAATAGTATTAATTAACTACTTTTTCCAACTCTGTAATAAATCACCTTATCAGGCAAACAGGTCCAAATTCCAAATAAGTTGTTATTAAATACACTAAACTGAGTGATGTTAACCCTGTCCCGCATGCTTCTGCAGCAGACGACTTAGAAAACAGTATGCAAAACGAAAAATTGCTCATAATGAGCAATCCCCCCTTTTGTCATAATGTCTTCAACTCCGTCTTCAACTCTATAATAAAACTTTCATTTATAGAAAGAAACAATATTTTGATCTAGATGTTTTCAAATTTTTCTACCGCAGATTTGTTGAAGGGATAAAGATTTAGTTAAGATTGTTGCGAAAATTTCAGGTTTTTGCAGAGAAGATGGGTTTAGAGGCCGGATGGAACTGCCATATCTCACTACGGTCTGAAAAACAGTATCTATCCGGATCTAGCTCCGGGCAGGAAACATCACAAGTGGACCTCACACATCGAACATCAAAGTAAGCAATTTAAAATGTGGGTGGATTGGTCTTTCCCGTTCCAACCAACGACAAATCTGGAGCAGACAAATTTTGAGAAGATTATAATTGGAGTGGAAATTACCTTATAATGAGCGATATACCTTCAGCTACAATGTTTTAAACATAATTTTTAATAATTATACTTTCATTTGTAAAGATTCTGCAGATTTGTTGTATGTGACAATTCTGCAGCAGACGACTTTGAACATATTTTGTCAAAAAATGGAAAATCTCTATAATTGAATGGATAACCTATGACTAAAAGTGGAAACCATAGTGGCAAAAGGAGAAATTGCTCGTTTTGAGCAATTTCTTCTTTTGTCACTATGTTTTCAAAAAGCCGTCTGCTGCAGAGGCACCAGAAAGCATCTATATGAGGGAAAGGGTTAAACATAATTCAACAATTATACTTTCATTTGTTAAGATTCTGCTGATTTGTTGTATGGTTAAATTGGTGACCTTGTAGTCCCTGAATCCTTTGCATGGTGCGTTTTATATAGTTTTATGTAAGACTAGAACTTTCAATACTATTTGATCCCGTCTATGGAGTAAGGTACAAGAGGGATTTTTTAACAGTTTAGATTAAGATGAGCCTGTAAAACCCATACAGTCTGATTAAGATGTACACCGTTTATATTTTACTTAACTCCTTTCCCTCATATAAACTCTTTCTGACGCCTTTGCGGCAGACGGCTTTTGAAACCATCTTGACGAAATGAGAAATTGTTCAAATGAGCAATTTCTCATTTTGGTACGATGTTTTCATTTTTTTTTCAGTTATAGAGATTTTCTATATTATTTAGTAGACATTTTTAAAGTCGTCTGCTGAAGATTTGTCATATGTGGGAAAGGGTTAAACAGAAACTTGTTGGTAGGTTCTGTTGACTTAACTGTAACGTTTGATAAAACTGAGTAGATGGACAGGGTGAACTGAAACCTATACTTTACAGAAAAGCCAATTTGTACCTCTTCCCACGGAAACGTTCATTTCGTTTATATAGTTACGTTCGTGGATGTGATTTCTAGCATCAAATCAGTGATATCAGAGTTATTGGCTTTAACCCTTTCCCTCATACGACAATTCTGCAGCAGACGACTTTGAACAAATTTTGTCAAAACATAGAAAATCTCAATAATTGAATGGATAACCTATGACAAAAAGTGGAAAACATTGTGGCAAAAGGAGAAATTGCACGTTTTGTGCAATTTCTTCTTTTGTCACTTTGTTTTCAAAACGCCGTCTGCTGCAGAGGCGTCAGAAAGCGTCTATATGAGGGAAAGGGTTAATACCTGTCCCACTTGCAGACCCATTTAGACACATCTGCATCAGACAACTTTTATAAACATTATGGCAAAAGGAAAATATGCTTTCATTTTTAGAGATTTCCCATATTTTTGTTTAGATGTTTTCAAAGTGGTCTCCTGTAGATTTTGTGGAAAGGGTTAACTCACAGTATTCAAGCAGGGTATATAAGAAGAAAAACCTATAGACACAGAGGCAGATGGGATCTTGATTTGGCATCATCCGCCTGGCCATCCATCTAGCCATCTTTAGCCATGTCTTATACATGGTTAGGGGAATTTATTACACTTAACCCTTTCCCTCATATAGACTCTTTCTGATGCTTCTGAAGCAGACGACTTGAAATTATTGCGGCAAAAGAAGAAATTTCTCATGACCACAGTGTTTTAACTTTATTCAATTATTATACCATTAGTTTATAGAGATTATTCACATTTTTGCCAAGATGTTTTCAAAGTTGTCTGCTGCAGATTTGCTGTATGTTGGAAAGTGTTAAGGGAAATGCCACATGACAAGTTTCACTGAGATTGCTTCAGGAATACCAGAGTTATGTTCCCTTGAACGTAATTTGTATAATTATTTACTGTTTATCTGGTGAACAATCTAGAGGCCATATTTTACATCTAAATCTGGTTAGGTTGGGTGTCAAAAACTATCACTAGGTAAAATTTCAGAAAGAGAACTAATGCTAGAGGCCACATTTTTTATCCATCTTCATGAACATCCATCTCAATCAAATCTAGTTCAAGGTTGAAATTGGGTGTTGTTGGGTTGAAAGCTATATGACTAGATATAACTTTAGAAAAACCTTGTGAACACTATCGACCCAGATCAGCCTGGGCAGTCCGCGAAGACTGATCCAGGCCAACACATTCCGTCGCAGGGGGATCAAGGTATAAAGTAATGATTCCTTAAACAGAAAATCCACAAGAGGCGAAAAGTGTCTATCCTTGCAAGCCTGCGCGGCATGCTTAGGCTGATCAGGGTCGATACTTTAAGCAGAGACCATAATGTTGGTTTTCTCGCGGGACAGCTCATTTCTTGTTTATCATTCTGTAGATACTGTGGCAATCAATCAAATGACAGTGGTATAAAGGGGGACAACCCTGTCCTAGGGTATATAAACAAACAATCTAAGGATTCAGCAAAATGTCGAAGTCAGAGTGCGCCAAGCATTGTACATCTAGCGTCCTCTCAAGTCAAGTTTGAAAAGAAAGTGAAGACGGCACTTGTCAGTCCAAGGAAAGTCAAAAGGGCGAGTATCAGCCAGAGTCAAGGTAACACGGATGAAGAGTTAACTCCCTTGCACCAGAAGACGGAAGACAATGAGATTGTGTTTGACTATGATCTGACGGATTATCCGGCCTGGGGTAGTGATGAAGAACTGAGTAGACAGGCGTCGAGTTACATTACAGAAAACACCGACGATAGCCTGACTGGTGTACTAGATAACAGGGTAAGTGTTCAGATCAATCCTCTCGCGGATCCCGATACGGCCATTCATTCTCCCTTTCCCACATACAGAAAATATGCAGCAGACGACTTTGAAAATGTCTGCACAAAAAATACGGAAAATCTCTATAATTGTAGGTACAATTACTGAAAAAAGTTGGAAACATTGTGGCAAAAGGAGAAATTGCTCGGTTTGAGCAATTTCTCCTTTTGGCACAATGTTTTCAAAATTCTTATGCTGCAGATGCGTCAAAATGCGTCTATAGGTAGGGAAGGGTTAAAGACGAAAGTGATTGCAACTAACATTATTCGTCTTCAAAGAAAGGGCCGAAAAAGTCTATGTGGGAAGGAAGCAAGTTGCAGTGGTAGAATGTTGTGTGTAGGAGTGGTGCCAGAAAGCTAGGAAACACATGTTAACCCTTTCCCTCATACGACAATTCTGCAGCAGACGACTTTGAACGTATTTTGTCAAAACATAGAAAATCTCCATAATTGAATGGATAACCTATGACAAAAAGTAGAAAACATTGTGGCAAAAGGAGAAATTGCACGTTTTGTGCAATTTCTTCTTTTGTCACTATGTTTTCAAAAAGCCGTCTGCTGCAGAGGCGTCAGAAAGCGTCTATATGAGGGAAAGGGTTAACCCTTTCCCACATACAACAATTCTGCAGCAGACGACTTTGAAAATTTCTAGACAAAAATTGCTAAACTCTCTTTAAATGAAAGGATATTTTTTTTATAGAGTTGAAAACATTGTGACATAAGGGGAAATTGCTCGTTTTAAGCAATTTCCCCTTTTGTCACAATGTTTTCGAAAGTCATCTGCTACACAGGCGTCGGAAAGCGTCTATATGTGGGAAAGGGTTAAGTGAAATTAATGCCATAATTTAAAGCCTGATTTTAACAGATGAGTTTGTGAACAAAGGAACAATGTATGATTACCGGGGCTCTGAACTAAACCCTTTAAAACATACAGACGTTTTCTGACGCCTCTGCAGCAGTCACCTTTTGAAATAAATTGTAGCAAAAGGAGAAATAGCTCCTAATAAACCATTTCTCCATTTGCTAATATGGTTTCAACTATATCTTACTTTAATATTATTACTTTCACTTTGAGAGATTTTCTATGTTTTTGACTTAACGCTTTCCCACTTGCAGACACATTTTGACGCATCTACAGCAGACGACTTTTGAAAACAATGTGGCAAATGGAGAAATTGCTCATAATGAGAAAAGGTTAACCCTTTCCTTCATACAACAATTCTGCAGCAGACGACTTTGAACATGTTTTGTCAAAAAATAGAAAATCTCTATAATTGAATGGATAACCTATGACTAAAAGTGGAAAACATTGTGGCAAATGGAGAAATTGCTTGTTTTGAGCAATTTCTTTTTTTGTCACTGTGTTTTCAAAAAGCTGTTTGCTGCAGAGGCGTCGGAAAGCGTCTATATGAGGGAAAGGGTTAACAGAAGTGAGAAATAGTTTTGAAACACATGTATTACCAAATTGCATGTTTAAAACATTGTACATATGTCTGTCATTTCATAATGAATATATTTTATTTTGCAGGCTAAGCTACCCCGTGGAATAGAGAATATCCGACCTCATCTCAAAAGTATTGATAATGTGCCGTTACTCGTGAATCTCTTCACGGACTGTACAACTGATAGTGAGTTCTTACCTCTTTACCAATTGTCTTCTTGCTATCTTGATGAATTATCGACTGATCTTTATCAAACTTGCTGTGAATGTTAATTAAAAGAATCATTCCAAGCAGTCAAATTGCTCTCCAGAGTTATGGCCCCTGAATAAATCCTTTTTCCAATCTACAGATGTATTTTACGTTTCTGCAGCAGACCACTTTTTCAAACATTTAGTCAAAAATATGGAATTTCTCTATTTATGAAATTATTGAATAAAGTTGAAAACATTTATGCAAAAGACGTCAGAAAGTGGTCTGTATGGTATGGGAAAGGGTTAACAAATTTTTGCCATCTTAGCGTTTATAGGCTTATTTCTCTGCCTGTCACAGGGCCCTAGAAAGGTGTCCTATTTAATGTTCTAAAATTCTTAGTTTTGCACCCTATGTATTGGGTACTCATTGAGATCAATCTTTTGAGTACAACAACATTTGTTAATTGATTAATTACTTGTTTTTTGTCGAGCAGTCCTGTTTATTCCTTATCCTTTTTGTGCATGCAACAATAATTCTGCATCAGATGATTTTAATAACTTGTCGGTAAAAATGTGAAAAATTTCTATAACTAATTTAATGAGAAACACTGGAAACATTGTGACAAAAGGAGAAATTGTTCATTTTTAGCAATAACTCATTTTTCCACAATGATTTAAAAGGCTGTCTGCTGCAGATGTGTCAATGATCATCTGCAGTTGGAAAAGGTTTCTTCAGCAGGCAACTTTATTTAATGAAATGAAAAGAAAATATTGTGGCAAAAAAAGAAATTTCTCCTTTTGCCACAATGTTTTCAAAAGTCGTCTGCTGCAGATGTGTCAAAATAAATCTGCTGGTTGGTATGGGTTAATATCTACACCTCTGATGTAATACTGACGACTGGTTTATTCGTTTGCCAAACGAAAAAATTAGAAAATATAAATCTGCTGGTTGGTATGGGTTAATATCTACACCTCTGATGTAATACTGACGACTGGTTTATTCGTTTGCCAAACGAAAAAATTAGAAAATTGTCTTTGAGCAGCGTACAGGCAAAGCGACCTTAGTGTAATTATTACACATGTGGGGAAAAACCTGCCAGCGTAGACATGGATCGAAATTTGATACTGTTTTTCAGAAGCTTCTTCAATATGACCATGATTAATTGGTGAACAGTACAGACTCAGATTAAACTGCGCAGATGCGGATTACAGTTTGTTTTCACAGAGCGATGTTCATATGAATGATTATATTTGCAGCTACTTTTGAGATGATCACCATAATGCAGGAACATGGAGAGGTAGTCTTGTGTGCTGGGAGCTCCATAAACATGCAAAATATACCCATCTTTCTTAAGGCAGACTGTAGGTGAGTCCTGGGTCAAATTCAACCAACATTACTTAGTGCTAAGTAATACTTAACCCTTTCCCTCATATATACGCTTTCTGATGCTTCTGAATCAACCTCACTTAGTGCTAAGTAATACTTAAATACTTTAAAGGATATTCCATCATTTTTGTCTTTATATTTTCCATCTTAATATTTTGTAAAACATGAATGGTGCAATCTATTTAAGTAAATGACTAAGTAATCATAAAAAGTTACCTTGCCGACTAACAATACTTATTAAGAAACGAAACATTTTGGCAGTTTTTATTAGGGAAACAAAAATGATGAAATATACTGTTAAGTATTTAAACTTTGTTAGTTATTTGTAAATTTGATGTCAGGGGATACATCAGTTACTGAACATATGACTTTATGGTAAAATATCTGTGTGTGTTTCAGCATTGGTCTGGAGCCATTGTGTCCCCAGGTGTGTATGCGACAGAGTTCCAGTCCTTTTGTGTGGGACAAGACGATACTGACCCCGTTACAACTGGCCAGCTCCCTGCTCAGCGTGGTGTGCCCTCTACATATCAATCAAGAGGATAACATAAGTCTCATCCATCTCATTGCTGAGGTAAAATTACAACACTTTTCCGCACACAGCAAATCAGAATGTTTTGAAAAAATCAAAGTATTTTTTTTTTAAAAGACTTCAAAACATTGAGGCAAACGGTGAAATTGCTCATTATGCGCAATTTCCATTTTTGCCATAAAGTTTTTTCAAAAGTCGTCTGCTGCAGATGTTTCCAAATGCATCTGCATGTGGGAAAGCTGATAAAACTGAAATCATTTTTCAACGCATCTGCAGTAGAGGACTTTTGCTAAAACATTTCAACTTTATTCAATTTACTTTATAAAGATTAAGAGAGTTTCTAAATGTTTTGACTAGATGTTTTCAAAGTCAATTTGCTGCATATTTATTGTATGCGGGAATAGGTTAAACTGCAATCAATCTTGTATGTACCTTTCCCACCTGCAGACGCATTTTGAAGCAATAGCAGCAGACGACTTTGCATTGTGGCCGAAGGCGAAATTGCTCATGATGAGCAATTTCTCCTTTAGCCTCAATATTTCAATTTTATTTAACAATTAAGCTACATTTTATGGAGATTTTTCAGGTTTTTCTCACTCTATGTTAAAAGTCGTCTGCTGCAGCTTTGTTGTTTGTGGGAAAGGGTTAATGGTTAATTCCATAATCACATGTTACAATATTGCTTATTATTCCAGTCGAGATGTCACCTGATGTCGATGAGGAACTGTTTCTATTTCATCATGTGTTGTAGTCTATCGGTATCATTTGCTCAAGTATTAGCCACCTTCTGCCAACTCCCACCTGTGCTATCAGCCCACCACATCTTATGGCTAATCCTGTTTGCTATACCCTTGCTTGGAATCACCATGCTGGGAAATCCAGTAGATGCCAGAGTGATGTCCCTTGCTACCAGGAAAAATTCTAATCACATTACCAAAGAGGTATGCTAGTGTTCCTTTTCTGAAATGTTGAAGCTTCTACAGTGTATGTATGACCTTTGACAATAGATTGGTAAAAAGAGAAGTTGTGCATAATAAAGAATTTCTCCTTTTACCCACATTGTTTTTCGATTTTATTCTCATATCAGTTTCCACACTTTTGCCAAGGTGTTTTCAAAGTCATCTGCTTCATCCTCAATGTATGTGTGAAGGGGTTTAACCCTTTCTCTCATATAGACGCTTTCTGACGCCTCCGCAGCAGACAGCTTTTTGAAACATAGTGACAAAAGAAGAAATTGCTCAAAACGAGCAATTTCTCCTTTTGCCACGATGTTTTCCACTTTTAGTCATAGGTTATCCATTCAATTAAAGAGATTTTCTATTTTTTGACAAAATATGTTCAAAGTCGTCTGCTGCAGAATTGCTGTATGAAGGAAAGGGTTAAAGTCATCTGCTGCAGCTTCATATGGGAAAGGGTAAACTATTGTCAATGACTTTTTTGCATGTCATGCTTTTTCTCACAAACCACAGATGCTATTGCTTTGAAACTTTACACACTTATTGGAACACCATCAAATGACCTTGCAGGACAAGTCACACAACTCTATATCCGATTTTGACACAAGTATGCCCCTTTTTGGACTTAGAAATGTTGGTTTAAGTTTTGCATGCATGGTACTATCATGCACATATCTTTGTAACCACTCAGGGATTGATTTAAAACTTCAATATAGTCTTTAAAGGTATCAAACAATCAGGTTAGGTAACTCCTGACAGAATTTATTATAAATTTGGCCCTTGTTGAAGTTATAAATGATAGTTAAAAGTTTTGCATGTAAGGTCTTTTCTCAAAAACAACAGATACTATTCAAACAAAGACTTATTCAATTTGATTTATTGTACTATACTATCAAGCCACTATCTCAGTAACAACTGTTGACTATAAGTCAACTTGATTTATTGTACTATACTATCAAGCCACTATCTCAGTAACAACTGTTGACTATAGTATGAAATGGCCAAAAAGTTGAGTATGCTGTCTTGCAGACAGCTCTTGTTTCTTTCATACTTAATGAGTTTTCATAGTACCAATGGGATGAAGAAAAAATATGAAGCAGCTATAAGGTATGTTTTTTAATTACTTTAAACTTATTTATTTTACATTGATTGCGAAACAAGCTTTCAGCTTATATTAATCACGCTCGATGTCTGCTCACTGGAGACATAGCCAGTTCTCGCACCGTTTGTGTGGAAAAATCCCAAAGGCAGAACCCGCTCATCAGGGGGGATTCGAACCTGGGACCTTTGATACGAAAGGCCTACACACTGTCTTCAAATGATAGTCAATCATCTTTTTGATAATGTTCGCCATTGTCAAGATATATTTTGTGTAGCCTGCCTGAAGGCATTTTTGTGCATTTTTTCCTCTGGTCATTTTCTCACTTAGTATCACATTTGTTCCTTTGTCTACATATCTTAACTATTCCCACAAATAAAATTTCTGCAGCAGAGGACTTTGAAAACATCTTGACAAAAATACAGCAAATCTATATAAGTGAATACATAACTATGTCTCCCCCTGTATACAGGGGAGATATATTGTTTTTGTCCTTGATGTCTGTCTGTCCGTCTGTCTGTCTGTCCCAAATCGTGTCCGCTCCATATCTCCAAGACGGCTTGAAGGATTTTCATGAAACTTGGGTCACATGTTCACCTCATCAAGGTGATGTGCAGAACCCATGTCTCGACCATACCGGTTCAAGGTCAAAGGTTTGAGGCTTTATTTCGTGTCAGCTCCATATCTCCAAGACGGCTTGAAGGATTTTCATGAAACTTGGGTCACATGTTCACCTCATCAAGGTGATATGCAGAACCCATGTCTCGACCATACCGGTTCAAGGTCAAGGTCATGCTTGAAGGTTAAAGGTTTGAGGCATTATTTAGTGTCTGCTCCATATCTCCAAGACGGCTTGAAGGATTTTCATGAAATGTTACAGCTGCAGTAAAAAGATGTGTTATTGTAAACCATTTGCTATCATTTCCACTTTGTACAAGGTCAAGATAAAATTAGTAATTAAAAGTTGAATACTGTCTGGCTTGGCCAAATTTTTGTCTGCTTTATAGGTTGGAATGTTTTGAGAGATTTTGAAAGATACTTGAGGGGTGGAGACATCTGTTAAAAATTGTTTGCTGCATATGAATCTTAACCCTTACCCTCAAACGACAATTCTGCAGCAGAAGACTGAACATATTTTGTCAAAAATTGAAAATCTCTATAATTGAATGGATAACCTATGACTAAAAGTGGAAAAAATTGTGGCAAAAGGAGGAATTGCACATTTTGAGCAATTTCTTCTTTTGTCACTATGTTTTCTAAGAGCTGTCTGCTGCAGAGGCGTCAGAAAGCGTCGATATGAGGGAAAGGGTTAACAAGTCTGCAAGTGGGAAAGGGGTTAAAAAGGTCAGTTTGAATGGCATTGTATACTTTATGTTTGTTTATTTCAGATGATTTTACAGTTTATGGGTTACAATGTATTGAGATTTTTACTCCCAGTATTGGCGGGATTGTTCTGCTTTAGCCTTACGTTGCATTCCTATTGCCAAACCCTGCCATCATCGGGTGCTGACAATTCTACCATGTGTGGCATATATGACTTTTTGTAAGTACATGTTTACCGACACTAAGCTTTTACCTGATGTGATATTTTCAAGAACTGTCTAATTAGAGAATTTTCAAAGAGAAAAGATGTCTTGATTAAAAGAAGTTAAACTTCAATAAAGATGTGAAAACGTTATCTTAATTTTCCCGGATTTTTATTTTTTCAAGTTTTATTTTGTAGATAAGTTAACCCTTTCCCTCATATATACACTTTCTGACGCCTCTGCAGCAGATGGCTTTTTGAAAACATAGTTTTGAGCAATTTCTCCTTTTGCCACAATGTTTTCCACTTTTCATCATAAGTTATCCATTAGATTATAGAGATTTTCTATTTTTTTGTCAAAATATGTTCAAAGTCGTCTGCTGCAGAATTGTCGAATGAGGGAAAGTGTTAAAATGTGTGTATCTCTATTGCACATCTGATTAGTGACAATTTAGGCAAGCTGAGCATATACAGTCTTTTTAGAACCTTTATTGTCTGCCTATCATGTATAACTTCTGGCTTAACCCTTCCCTCATATAGACGCTTTCTGACGCCTCTGCAGCAGACCGATTTTTGAAAACATAGTGACAAAAGAAGAAATTGCTCAAAAATTGCCACAATGTTTTCCACTTTAAGTCATAGGTTATCCATTCAATTATAGAGATTTTCTATTTTTAGCTCCACTGGCTGAAAGCCAGTCGAGCTTATGTCATGGCGAATTGTCCGTTGTGCGTCTGTGCGTGCGTGCGTGCGTGTGTGCGTAAACATTTTCCTTTAAACGACTTCTTCTCACTAACCACTTGGCCAATTTGGTTGAAACTTCATAGGAAGCATCCTCTCAATGTCCTCTCTTAAATTCCTTCAATTTTTTTTGATCCATCCATAATTCTGGTTTCCATGGCAACCAAAAGAAAAAAATAGTGAAAACTTAAAAAATCTTCTTCTCTGAAAGTGTCAGGCCGATTTTCAAATAATTTTGTAGAAATGTTCCTTGGGTGACCCTTTATTAGATTCCTTCAAGAAATGTTGATTGGTCGAAAAACATGGTCGCCAGAGGGCGGGGCTATTTTGCCGTATATGACTATAGTGAAAACTTAAAAAATCTTCTTCTCCGAAAGTGTTCAGCCGATTTTCAAATAATTTTGTAGAAATGTTCATTGGGTGACCCTCTATCAGATTCCTTCAAGCCATGTTGATTGGTCGAAAAATATGGCCGCCAGAGGGCGGGGCTATTTTGCTATATATGACCATAGTGAAAATTTAAAAAATCTTCTTCTCAGAAAGTGTTGAGCAGATTTTCAAATAATTTTGTAGAAATGTTCTTTGGGTGACCCTCTATCAGATTCCTTCAAGCCATGTTGATTGGTTCAAAAATATGGCCGCCATGGGGTGGGGCTATTTTGCCTTATATGGCTATTGTGAAAACTTAAAAAATCTTCTCCTCCGAAAGTGTCAGGCAGATTTTCAAATAATTTTGCAGAAACATTCCTTGGGTGACACTCTACAAGATTCCTTTAAGCCATGGTGGTTGGTAAAAAATATGGCCACTAGGGGGCAGGGCTGTTTGGAGTTTTGATTCTTGCCTTATGGCCGTGGAGCGATACTGGCCCTCTTGGGCCTCTTGTTTGACAAAATATGTTCAGTCGTCTGCTGCAGAATTGTCATATGAGAGAAAGAGTTAATGGATGATCAGATTGCTAACAGGGTAGCTCCCGAGATTCAGGTTGATCTTTATCTTTTCTGAGCAGAGAGTCGTGAAGGCTGTATTTTGAATTACATTGTCCATTGTTTGTTTAACAGGTATACAGCACCATATGCGGATAGAACGTGGTATGACAAGTTTTCAGGTGGACTCGTTCTAGCTCAGAACATATTTCTCTTTCTGCTGCTGCTATATTTTGGTAAAGACATTATTCCTTCCCTATAGATACCATATTATCATCATAAAATAAAAAAAAAAATTGGTGTTGGTTACCGAGTGCACAAATGTTCCTTAGGGCACCCTCTACCAAGATTGTTCAAATATTTCCGAACCGTTGAAAAACATGGCTGGAAAAGGGGGCGAGGCTTGTTTTCCTTATATGTGCATTGTTAAAACTTTAAAAAATGTTCTTGTTCAAAAGTACTGGCCAGATTTCAAAATAATTTCACAGAAATGGTCCTTAGGTGGTCCCCTTTCAAAGTTGTTCAAAGAATTTCATTCCAAGTAGAACTTTGGTTGCTGCAGCATCAGAAAAGGGGAAAATTGCCAAATCTTAAAAAATCTTCTTGTTCATAAGTGTTGGCCCGATTTAAAAATTATTTTGCACAAATGTTCCTTGGGGCACCTTCTACCAAGCTTGTTCAAATATTTCTGATCCGTTGAAAAACATGGCCGCAAGGGGGTGGGGGGCTTGTTTTCCTTATATGTGCATTGTAAAATCTTTAAGAAACTTCTTGTCCAAAAGCACCTGCCTGATTTAAAAAAAATTTGGCACAAATGCTCCTTGGGTGACCTTCTACCAAGGTTGATCAAATAAATCTGATCCGTTGAAATACATGGCCACCAGGGGGTTGCTTGTTTTCCTTATATGTATAGAGTAAAAACTTTGAAAACTATTGAAGTTCTATTAAATCAGGTGAGCGATATAGGGCCATCATGGCCCTCTTGTTGATATTACTAGAATTGGATGTGGACTCTTAATGCTCAGCTGGACTACTCTATTTTACATATTCATCATTGAAAGGGGGGTTAATGTTATAAAAAGCATTTGCTGTATGATGAAAAGAAATACAATCGTTTGAAAAAGACATGAAAATATTTTTTTAAATATATTTTGCCATCATCTAAGTATGCCAATCTTGCATTCCTTATGCTTATCTCACAATTACATTCATATCTTTCAGTTAACACAAAAAATGATAATTGTTATAATTTGAAAAATAAAAGAAGGTAAAAAATGAAAGAGGAATTTATTTTCTCACATTATTTAAAGTTGTCTTTATCGGTGTCAATTGTTTATAGAGACTAAGAAGAATTTCTCAACTCCCAAGATATTTTTACTTTCATAATTTTCTATACAATGTATTTTTTTCCAGAAATCATATCTCTAAGTTTTGTCCACTGGACTGATCACCTGTGGCAGCAGTTCCCAGCAACAAACAAGTTATGGTTAATTATAACACCTGTCCTGTAAGTATCCCATGTTTATAAACAAAATTACTGTGTCAAAGATGACCTTATGACAATTTTAGCTGATGACTTATTTCATGATCTTGAAACCTTAACCCTTTCCCACTTACAACAAATCTGCAGCTATTAACTTTTAAAACAATCATGCAAAATCTCTACAATCAAAAGGTTAATTACTGAAAAAAAGTCAAAACCTTGTGGCAATAGGTGAAATTGCTCATTTTGAGCAATTTCTCCTTTTTTTTCACAATGTTTTCAAAACTTGTCTGCTGCAGATGTGTCAGAATGCGTCTACAAGTGGGAAAGGGTTAATTAATAGACCTCGAATACATATCCTGTTGGTTTTTAAAAGAACTGTCTAGGAAACTCTCTATAAATGAAAAAGATAATATTGAATCGAGTTATTAAACCTTTTCCTCATACGACAATTCTGCAGCAGACGACTTTGAACAATTTCTTTTTCAAAAAATAGAAAATCTCTATAACTGAATGGATAACATATGACTAAAAGTGAAAAAACATTGTTGCAAAATGAGAAATTGCTTGTTTTGAGCAATTTCTTCTTTTGTCACTATGTTTTCAAAAAGCCGTCTGCTGCAGAGGCGTTAGAAAGCGACTATATGAGGGAAAGGGTAAACATTGTTGGAATTGATAATGAGCAATTTCCCCTTTTGCCACAATCAGGGATGTAGATAATATCTACGTTTTCCAAATTCGTTTGCTGCAGATATTCTCCTAACCTAGGTCTCTGCTTGTCTCTTTCAGGTTTTGTTGCCAGGTTTTATTTTGCGTCTGTGATGTCTCTATACGCAGTCAGTCCGTCACAAATGCGATGTCTTTGGCCGATGTCCATCCAGCGGTTTGGGCAGTTGGACTGGCATTTCCAGTTTTAATGGTTGTTATAAATGAGCTTTTAAAACACAGAGAAATCAAGTAAGTTGAAATTGAAATGAAGTTTTGTCATTTGACCAGGATGCCGATGTTTTTCTGCCAATCACTTTTTCTGTAGATGGTCACATAAGCTAGAAATAAGTCCAGGCCTTTCTGATGACCATGATTCTCAAACAAACAATATGGCTGAAACAGTTTTTGTAGTGTCAACTTAAGAGGCATTTCTTCAAAACAATCTTAAATATTTCCCTCATATAGACACTTTCTGATGCCTCTGCAGCAGACAGCTTTTTGAAAACATTGTGACAAAAGAAGAAATTGCTCTAAACCAGTAATTTCTACTTTTGTCACCATGATTTCTGCTCTATTCAATTATTGTACTTTCACTTTCAGAGAGTTTCCATATTTTTTTCTAAATGTTTTCAAAGTCGTCTGCTGCAGAATTGTTGTATTAGCAGACGGCTTTTTGAAAACATAGTAACAAAAGAAGAAATTGCACAAAACGTGCAATTTCTCCTTTTGTCACAATGTTTTCCCCTTTTAGTCATAGGTTATCCATTCAATTATAGAGATTTTCCATCTTTTGGGAAAATATGTTCAAAGTCGTCTGCTGCAAAATTGTTGTATACGGGAAAGGGTTAGAAGAGTTCTACTAAAAGGAGTAATACTGAAATTTTGGTGGAATTAGTGTTTATCGACATTGTTGTTGACACACATTGCATTAAAGGACAATCATAAAACCTCACCTGGAGCATTTTGTGCTCAGGTAAGCTTAACCCATTCCCACGTACAGGAAATATGCAGCAGACGACTTTGAAAACAAACCCGAAATTGTTTTGGAAACTCCCCTTAAATTAATGTACAATAATTGAATTGAGTTGGAAACATGGTGACAAAAGGAGAAATAGCTAATTTTGAGCAATTTCTTCATTTTGTTGCCATGTTTTCAAATAGCTTTCGGCTGCAGAGGCGTCAAAAAGCGTCTTTATGAGGGAAAGGGTTAACATAACATGAAATGTGGCCAGACATACAACTGATCCCTATTTGTAACCTCTCTATGGTAGGCAACACAAAAAATGTGTCTCCATCAACATTGAATCCTCTGATGTTCATTAATAAAAATCAAGACTTAAGAATCCCAAATGAATATACATCTTCAACAAACAACTTGATTAACCCTTTCCCTCATACAACTAATCTGTAGTAGACGACTTTGAAAACATGGTGTCAAAATACTGAAAAATCTCCATAAAAGATAGCTTAATTGTTAAATAAAGTTGAAAACATTGTGGCCAAAGGAGAAATTGCTCATCATGAGCAATTTCACCTTTGGCCACAATGTTTTTTAAAAGGCGTCTGCTGCTATTGCGTCTGTAGGTGGGAAAGGGTTAAGAATTTCATATTTGTTATGACTGCGTCTGCAACTGTGTTCAATATGTAGTCTTTCATTTATAAATTTCCTATATTTTGAGATCACCTTAACACAAAGTGCTTACAGTGAAAAGTGTCCGGCTTGTTTCGGCAACAATGTTCCTTATGAGATCCTCTTCAAAATGTATTCAAATTATTGTGATAAGATGTTTTTAAAAAAACATGGCCTCATAGGGATTAGGACATTTTGGGCTTATTATGTGGATTCAACTAAAAAAAGAAATCTTTAAGTTGCATTGATCAGGATAAAAAAGTTAGCAATGCAGGGCTTGTTTCCTGTTTTCAGTCATCTACTGCAGATGTTTGAAAGGGAAATCAGTAATACACTTTGAAGATTCAGTAGTACTCGTTGTTAACCCGTTCCCTTATACGACAATTCTGCAGCAGACGACTTTGAACATGTTTTGTCAAAAAATAGAACTATGTTTTCAAAAAGCCGTCTGCTGCAGAGACGTCAGAAAGCGAATATATGAGGAGGGAAAGGGTTAAACACCATTCCATCAAGCCATCAACTTAATAATCAATATCCCCTCCAAAGGTCCTTAGGATATGTCTTCATCAAACTGGGTCCATATATAAAGCTTGGTTGAATAGACTTAACCCTTTCCCTCATACAACAATTCTGCAGCAGACAACTGAACATATTTTGTCAAAAAATAGAAAATCTCCATAATTGAATGGATAACCTATGACTATAAATGGAAAACATTGTGGCAAAAGGAGAAATTGCTTGTTTTGAGCAATTTCTCCTTTTGTCACTATGTTTTCACAAAGCTGTCTACTGCAGAGGCGTCAATATGAGGGAATTGGTTAAACAAAACTACATGGAAATGTTAACCAACATATGGAAATGCAAGTTTCACCAGGATTGATTTTTAAAAGAACACCAAAGTTAATTATTGATGTCTTTTTATTTTTCCAGATTGGCTGTACGCTATCAAAAGAGGGCAAGACTCGACTTTGGAACAAAACTTGGAATGAATTCTCCATTCTGATATTGTTGACAGAACATTTGTGCAATAGATTATTTAAAAAGATATGAAATAAAAAATATTTTCCATACTGCTGGTGTAGCTTGCAAATAAGGATGGTTTATACCCCCATTACTCTAGTCTGGTACCTGGTATACTGATCACATAAACCCTTTCCCACATGTTGAAGCTTTCCGACGTCTATGCAGCAAATTAATTTTTAAAACCGGGTGGCAAAAATAGAAACTGATTGAATAACCTCTGTTTGCCACAATGATTTCAATTTTATTGAAAAATTGTTCTTTTTAGCTCACCCGAGTACGAAGTGCTCAAGGCGAGTTATTGTGATCGCCAAGCCATGTTGATTGGTCGAAAACTATGGTCGCCAGGGGCCGGGGCTTATATGGCTAAAGTGAAAATTTTAAATCAGGCGAGCGATCCTGGCCCTCTTATTTTAAGTGTTTCCATATTTTATATTAAAAGTTTACAAAGTCGTCTGCTGCTATTTTGATGTATTTGGGAAAAGGAATCTGCTGTGGTCGAGTGGTAAGCGTCGGGGATTTCGAAACCGAGGGCCCGGTTTCGTTCCCCAGTCGCGGCAATACGGTCATGGTGGAGTGCCCTTGGGAAAGGCACATTTTCTAGCCTAGTACTGGTTTGTTTACCCAGGGATCTGTCATCATGAATAAGTGAACTGTAAACCGTGATATAACTGAAATAATGTTGAAAGCGGCGTAAAACCACAATAAATCAATCAATAAGTATTTGGGAAAGGGGGGGGGTTAAAACGGACCAAAATACATCCGCGTATGTAAATTGGATAGTCTACTCCTTAAAAAAGGTTGTATCAAATTGACCTTATACGCATAAGCACATGATACAACCAATGCTCATTCTCAGCAATTGGAAAACTCGTCAATCTCCGCTTCTCTACCAGGTTTATTAAAATATATACATGGGTTATCTTACCTGTTTTATATCAAACTATTTTGAAAACAAATATTTGATAGGTCAATCTGAGCCGACCTGTTTGGGGCACTCATTCATCAGATCATGCGCAGTTATGGCCTAGTTTTAATGAAATTGCAGGCACATTAGTAAACAAGGGCATCCCTAACGATATGAATCTGCATGCTGTGTTTTTTCGTAAAGATGTATTGTAGTCACAGGAACCCGGCCAAGCTCACTTTACAACAAGGGCACCGCAAAGCGGATGCATCCCCTCAGCTTTCAATCATCACATTGAGTTCTCTTGTGATCTAAATATTTAAGTCCAATTTTTGACTTCGATCTTTGACCTATGACCTTGAATCAATAGGCTTCAAAATATTGTCACAAACTAACTGTATGCCAAGTTTGGATAAGATCTGTCAAGGAATGGTCAGTGTAGAGTGGTGACAAGGTTGCCACAGCTGAGATATATTGTAAGTTCAATTTTGGGCATGACCTTTGACCTATGACCTTGAAAACCAATAGGCTTCAAGACATATCATAAACTAACTGTATAATAAGTTTTTTAAGATCGGTCAATGAATGGTCAGTGTAGAGTTGTGACAAGGCTGCCACAGCTGAAAATATTGTAAGTCCAATTTTGGGCTTGACCTTTGACCTATGACTTTGAAAATCAAAAGGCTTCAAGATGTTACCATATACTTACTTTATACCAAGTTTGGTTAAGATCTGTCAAGAAATGGTTAGTGTAGAGTGATGACAAGGTTTGTTACGGACGGAAAATATTGCAAGTCCAATTTTGGGCTTGACCTTTGACCTTGAAAATCAATAGGCTTCAAGATGTTACCATATACCAAGTTTGGTTAAGATCTGTCAAGAAATGGTTAGTGTAGAGTGATGACAAGGTTTGTTACGGACGGAAAATATTGCAAGTCCAATTTTGGGCTTGACCTTTGACCTATGACCTTGAAAATCAATAGGCTTCAAGATGTTACCATATACTTACTTTATACCAAGTTTGGTTAAGATCTGTCAAGAAATGGTTAGTGTAGAGTGATGACAAGGTTTGTTACGGACGGAAGGACACACATACATACATACATACGGACGGTCCCGTTACTATATCCCTTTCTCGCTTACTTCGTAACCGAGGGGATAATAACCCAGTGTATGAGGTATGGAGGAATTCTGTCTCCAAATGTAAGTACTCGAGTGATGCAGTCGTTTCATATAGAAATGAGATGTGTTAGTTAACCCTTTCCCTCATATAGACGCCTCTGCAGCAGACGGCTTTTTTGAAATCATGACAAAAGAATAAATTGCACAAAACGTGCAATTTCTCCTTTTGCCACAATGTTTTCCACTTTTAGTCATAGGTTATCTGTTCAATTATAGAGATTTTCCATTTGTTGACAAAATATGTTCAAAGTCGTCTGCTGCAGAATTGTTATATGAGGAAAAGGGTTAAGAAATTTTGTCAGGGCTCTTGTTCTTAATTTGTGGATGTTATACCTTCATACACAGGTTTGTTGTAAAGAGAGCATGAACACATTCTCCTTTCACCAACTTGAGTCTAGGTCACACGACATGCGAGCATCGTCTGTATGAAATAGCGTCGTGCCTGAAGCACTTTCATATGTGGACAGAATTCCTTTTATTGTTATGCAGTGTCAAGAGAGCTTGCACAGTTTTACTGACCTAGGTCAAAGTTCACGGTGACTAGTATATCTGTACGAAACAACACTGCGAGGTGCAGGTGACAAATCTTGTCAACATTGTTGGTTCATACCAGACTTTGAACATATTTTGTCAACAAATGGAAAATCTCTATAATTGAACAGATAACCTATGACTAAAATGGGAAAACATTGTGTCAATAGGAGAAATTACTCGTTTTGAGCAATTTCTTCTTTTATCACAATGTTTCAAAAAGCCGACTGATGCAGAGGCGTCAAAAAGCATCTATATGAGGGAAAGGGTTAGAGGCATATTAAATAGTCAATGTGACTGTAACCCTTTCCCACATACCACACATCTGCAGCAGACGACTTGGAAAAGGTTCTTGGCAAAAATATAGAAGATCTGGGTAAACAAATATTTAATCATTGAATACAAATTGAAGTAACAAGAGGGCCAAGATGGCCCTAAATCGATCACCTAATTGATAGTAAATTAGTAGCAAATATTTAACTGCAAATATCTGGAAATTTTTATCAGGGAGTGCAAATGAAACTGAAAGGAGTGGACACTTCTCAAGAAACAGCTTATCAGTAAAGGCCATTTATATCTTGAAATCTAACAGAACTTTAATAAGAATGGAATTATAAAGTTTTTGTCATTTTGCACCTTTCCTGATGCTGCCTTGCTGCCCTGTTTTTCAACGAAATCAATTATGGCTTCAACAGTTTATTTAGAGGGTCACTTAAGAAACATTTCTACCAAATTATCTTGCAATCGCACAAGTAGATTATGTAGGAAAAGGATTTTAAAATTTGGGTATTTTTCTCACTTTCTGATGCCGCAGCAACCAAAGTTCTCAATGGAATTTAAATCTTTGAACAATTTTGAAAGAGGACCACCAAAGGAACATTCTTGTGATGTTTTGTGGAAATTGGTCTATTGGAATGGTAGGAGTTGGTTGTCATTTGTAGCTAAAAGTTCAATTTACCCTTTTTGTGATGACGCCTGGTTGATATGATTGTGTAACCAATCAAAATGGCTTAAACAAATTAAAAAGAGGATCATTACAGTAAGATTCGTATTATATTTTCTTAAAATCAGACAAACACTTTCATAAAAATGGAATTTTCAAATTTTGTCATTTTGCCCCTTTTCTGATGCCGCCTGACTGCCATGTTTTTCGACCAATCAGTATGGCTTGAACAATTTTTATAGAGGGTCACCCAATGAACATTTCTACCAAATTATATTTGAATCTGACAGGCAGATTCGGAGGAGAAGATTTTTAAAGTTTGGACCTTTTGCCCCCTTTCTGATGCCGCAGCAACCAAAGTTCTCAATGGAATTTAAATCTTTGAACAACTTTGAAAGAGGCCAACCAGAGGAACAGTCCTGTGATGTTTCACGGAAATTGTCCTTGGAGTTTGGGAGGAGATGATGTTTAAAGCTAAAAGTTAACGCCGGACGGACGACGGACGACGGACAAAAAGTGATAGGAATAGCTCACCTGAGCCTTCGGCTCTGGTGATCTAAAAAGGGGAAATTGCTCATCATGAGCAATTTCACCTTTTGCCACTATGTTTTCAAAAGTCATACCATCGACAAATAACCTAGTTCAACTTCAATTAATATTGAATGTTGAAATAATACAATTAATTAATGTTTAACAATCTCGTTCTTAGCTGCTGAGGCCATTAAAAGCATCTGTATGATGAGGGAAAGGGTTAACCTTAAACCTAGGTTGGTGAAACACACAACAGTCAAAACCCATGTATGAAGTTATTTGTACCCCTTGGTAATATAGTGGTATAGCTTCCACCTTGGGGTCAGGTGGTCGTGTGTTTGTATGAAGTTATTTGTACCCCCTTGGTAATGTAGTGGTATAGCTTCCACCTTGGGGGCAGGTGGTCGTGTTTGTATTTAGTTATTTGTACCCCCTTGGTAATGTAGTAGTATAGCTTCCACCTTGGGGGCAGGTGGTCGTGAGTTTGTATGAAGTTATTTGTACCCCCTTGGTGATGTAGTGGTATAGCTTTCACCTTGGGGGCAGGTGGTCGTGTTTGTATTTAGTTATTTGTACCCCCTTGGGGGCAGGTGGTCGTGAATTTGTATGAAGTTATTTGTACCCCCTTGGTGCTTCCACCTTGGGGGGGGCAGGTGGTCGTGTGTTTGTATGAAGTTATTTGTACCCCCTTGGTGATGTAGTGGTATAGCTTCTACCTTGGGGGCAGGTGGTCGTGTGTTTGATTAAAGACTTCAAAATTGGTAGTAATGACTGCTCTCCTTGGCACTCTGAAATGTGGGGTAAGCATTACTACCGACTGGTTGGATTCAGGATAAATGCACTAGTAGTACTGGTAACTTACAGAGGAAATGCTGTGATAAAAGTTACCGCGTAGAGGTCCCCCAATGAACAGTTCCATCAAAATCACCTGGAAATTGGCCAGAATATTTCTGAGAAGATTTTTAAAGTTTCCATTAAAGCCATAAAATGCAAAACAGCTCTGCTTTTTTGTGGCCATATTTTTCAACCAATCAACATGGTTTGAAATAATCTGATCTGACCTTGACCTAGGTAGATAAAATGCAAACCAGACAAAGTTCTCTCGACACTTAACTTTTTAGCTCACCTGAGCTTTGCTCAAGGTGAGTTATTGTGATCGCCTTTTGTCCGGCGTCCGTCGTGCGTCGTCCGTCGTGCGTCAACTTCTTCTCCTCAGTAACCAGTGGGTCAATTTGGATGAAACTTCACAGAAAGCATCCTCTCAATGACCTCACCAGATTTCCTTCAAATTTTTGGGATCCATGCAGAATTCTGGTTTCCATGGTAACGAAACCGAAAAAACTTCAAAATTCTTCTTCTCCCAAATTGGTTGGCAGATTTTCAAATAATTTTGTAGAAATTTTCCTTGGATGACCCTCTATCAGATTCCTTCAAGCCGTGTTGATTGGTCGAAAAACATGGCCGCCAGGGGGGGGCGGGGCTATTTTGCCTTATATGGCTATAGTGAAAACTTAAAAAATCTTCTCCTCCGAAAGTGTCAGGCCGATTTTCAAATAATTTTGTAGAAATGTTCCTTGGGTGACCCTCTATCAGATTCCTTCAAGCCATGTTGATTGGTCAATAAACATGGCCGCCAGGGTGCGGGGCTATTTTGCCTTTTATGGCTATAATGAAAACTTAAAAAATCTTCTCCTCCATAAGTGTCAGGCCGATTTTCAAATAATTTTGTAGATATGTTCCTTGGGTGACCCTCTATCAGATTCCTTCAAGCAATGTTGATTGGTCGAAAAACATGGCCACCAGGGGGCGGGGCCTATTTTGCCTTATATGGCCAAAGGTGAAAACTTGAAAAATCTTCAACATCTTCTCCTCAGTAACCAGTCGGTCAATTGGGATGAAACTTCACAGAAAGCATCCTCTTAATGACCTCACCAGAATTCCTTCAAATTTTAGGGATCCATGCAGAATTCTGGTTTCCATGGCAACGAAACGAAAAAAACTTCAAAATTCTTCTTCTCCCAAATTGGTTGGCAGATTTTCAAATAATTTTGTAGAAATGTTTCTTAAGTGACCCTCTATCAGATTCCTTCAAGCCATGTCGATTGGTCGAAAAACATGGCCGCCATGGGGGGGCGTGGGCTATTTTGCCTTATATGGCTATAGTGCAAACTTAAAAAATCTTCTTCTCCAAAAGTGTCGGCCCGATTTTCAAATAATTTTGTAGAAATGTTCCTTGGATGACCCTCTATCAGATTCCTTCAAGCCATGTTGATTGGTCAAAAAACATGGCCGCCAGTAGGCAGGGCTATTTGGCATTATATGGCTATAGTGAAAACTTAAAAAATCTTCTCCTCCAAAAGTATCTGGCCGACTTTCAAATAATTTTGTAGAAATGTTCCTAGGGTGACCCTCTATCAGATTCCTTCAAGCCAACTTGATTGGTCGGAAACTGGCTGCCAGGGGGCGAGGCTTATAGAGCTAAAGTGAAAAAAAAAAAAAAAATCAGGTGAGCGATTCAAGGGCCATCATGGCCCTCTTGTTTATAATTATCCCTTTCCCACTTACAACAGTTCTGCAGCAGACAACTTTGAAAACAGTGACAAAAAACCCAAACAAGAGGCCCATGAGGGCCTATGCTCTACTGGTATGGTTCTTTGGTCATTTTCAATCCAGAGCATGTATGTATGGTGAAGATCTTATAGTAAATGGAGGCTCTTTAGTGTTCACAAGCTGTATTATAGCAATTTTTACAATTTCATGGGCCATAATCCAGTCTTGCATGGGCGGATCTAGCTGGTTTTCAAAAGGAACCAAGCTCTCATCAATATTTAACTACTAACTAAGTTTGGTGAAGATCAGATAGTAAATGGAACCTCTATTGTGTTCACATGCTCAATTATAGCAATTTGGACAGTTTCAAGGGCCATAATCCAGTCTTGCATGGGCGGATCTGGCTGGTTTTCGAAAGGAACCGAGCTCTTATAGATATCTAACTACTGTATAAGTTTGGTTGAGATACAATCAAACTTGAAGACTGTATCGTGTTAACAAGCTCTTTTATAGCAATTTTGACCATTTCAAGGGCCATAATCCAGTCTTACATGGGCGGATCTGGCTGGTTTTCGAAAGGAACCGAGCTCTCATAGATATCTAACTACTGTATAAGTTTGGTTGAGATACAATCAAAAGTGAAGACTATCGTGTTAACAAGCTCTTTTATAGCAATTTTGACCATTTCAAGGGCCATAATCCAGTCATGCATGGGCGGATCTGGCTGGTTTTCGAAAGGAACCGAGCTCTCATGAATATCTAACTACTGTATAAGTTTGGTTGAGATACAATCAAAAGTGAAGACTGTATCGTGTTAACAAGCTCTTTTATAGCAATTTTGACCATTTCAAGGGCCATAATCCAGTCATGCATGGGCGGATCTGGCTGGTTTTCGAAAGGAACCGAGCTCTCATGGATATCTAACTACTGTATAAGTTTGGTTGAGTTACAATCAAAAGTGAAGACTGTATCGTGTTAACAAGAAATTGTTTACGGACGGACGCACGGACAAATCGCCACGACATAAGCCCTTCTGGCCTTTGGCCAGTAGAGCTAAAAAATCAACATTATTTAACAATTAAGCTATCTTTTATGTTGATTTTTTGGGGTTTTTGTCACTGTTTTCAGAAGAAATTACTCATCATGAGCAATTTCAACTTTGGCCACAATGCTTTCAAAAGTCGTCTGCTGCAGAGGGGTCAGAAATCATCTATATGTTGGTTAAGAATGGAAGGAAGTCAATCAAAAAATGTAAGTGTTACGACGTCTTTTCGTTTGTTTGTTTGGAGTTTAACGCCGCTTTCAACAGCTTTGGTCATATCACGGCGGTCAGTGCACCTACCCATGTTTTCCTGGCTTTCCCATACCAGTACTTACACAACATTCTTTCGAAGCCACTGACTACTTTCTCGCATAGATCAGAGGACGTCTTTTCGTACAGATGTTATTCTAGTCACTTTGACCTAGGTCTTTGAAAAGCCACGACGTTCATTTTAAGTGACGATTACTGTGAACATGTTTTCAAGTTTCATAACAACTTGAAAAGAAGCGTAGTTGCTAGAGCAATGACGTAATCCGTTCAACCAACTTTCAGCTGGAAAGGTTTGTCCACATTTAACAATAATTTCAGTCACCTACTTTGAAAAAGAAACTAGAAATATCACTGAAGGTGATAAATACCCCCAAAACAGCACCTTGACTCAAAATATGGCTTCCGACTGACCAACAAAAGGGCAATACCTCTGTTAAGTAACAACGATAACAAATTCCGCCCCCCCTTGCAGCCATGTTTTTCAACGGTTTTATTTGGGGTTTTACGCCGCATTCATTATTTCAGTTATATTATGGCGACAGTTCACTTATTCATGATCCCTGGGTAAACATGTTTTTCAACTGATCGGAATAATTTGAACAATCTTGGTATAGGGTCACCCAAAGAACATTTTTTCAAATAGGGCATGTACGTTGAGACAAGAAGATTTCCATATTTTGGAATCTTTTCTGTTTTCTGATGCTGCAGCAACCAAAGTTCTGTATAGAATTGAATTCTTTGAACAACTTTGAAAGAGTACCACCTAAGGAATATTCCTGTGATTTTTTTTTTGAATAGGAGTCATTGGTTTAGGAGAAGTTGTTTAAAGTTTTGGCATTTTTCCCCTTTTCTGATACCAGAAACTAAAGTTCTTCATGAAATTGAATTCTTTGAAAAACTTGGAAACCGGATCACTTAAGTAACATTCCTGTAAAATTATTTTGAAATCAATACGTTGGTTTAGGAGAAGTAGTTTGTAGAAAAATGTAAACAGGCAAAATAACATTTTCAAGTCTTTTTTTGGCAAAGGCATCTAAATGTCTGAATCATGAAAATTATTGATTTTTATTGGGCTATTATAAGTTGTTTCCAACGATGGATTGGTTTTATCAGGGCAATAGTTCACTTGTTCGGGTTCTTTGCCCAAACAAAGGGAGCAGTGATTAAACCCAGAACCCCAGTCCACAACCTCACATGCTAATTCCTCTGCTACACAAGATTCTTCGGTGACAATCTATATTGGATAATTTCAAACAAACAACAATTCAACAGGTTTCTTTTTGGGGGGAAAAAACATGGGCAAAGTAAGGCAACCGTCGAATAACCCTTTCCCTCATACGACAATTCTGCAGCAGACGACTTTGAACATATTTTGTCAAATAATGGAAAATCTCTATAATTGAATGGATAACCTATGAATAAAAGTGGAAAACATTGTGACAAAAGGAGAAAATGCACGTTTTGTGCAATTTCTTCTTTTGTCACTATGTTTTCAAAAAGCCTTCTGCTGCAGAGGCGTCAGAAAGCGTCTATATTAGGAAAAAGGTTAAAGAAAATATCATTTTAGAATAGAACTGAAAACGAATATTTTGTTGCGAAATCAGAAATTACTTATTTTGCCAGAATATTTTCAAAAGTAATCTACTGCATGTGGGAAAGTGTCAACTCTTTGAGGTATCTGCAGCAGACGACTTTCGAAAACATTGTGACAAAAGGTGAAATTACTACATTTCATAATGATCAATTTCTCCTTTGATCAATGTTTTCAACTCTATTGAATGATATTATTGCCTAGATTATTACTAATTCAACTCCTACAGATGTGTCTGCAAGTGGGAACATGCCCAAGGACACTCAACCATAACTGTTGCACCTAGTCTGGGGGATCGAACCTGGGACAACCAGTTACAAATCACTAACTCCAACCACACCGACATAACAGATTACAGTCAGATTATGGGAAGTCGCACTAAACTCGCTCCTACTTTTGTCCCAGCCAACTGAAATTGACATTCTTTAACCATTCTTCCTTTAGAGGTTTCAAAATATGTGCCCATCTAGATCAGAAATCTTACTGTGCCTACAACCCTTTGCCGGATACCATCTTCACCGATGATAGAACTCATCTATTGTTTTCTTTCAGCAAGACCAAATTATAAAAGATAGACATAAAACCAACTACTGTTTTACAATTAGGACAACATGGATGAGATCGATTGTTTCAAACTTTGGTGCTTTACGCTGCTTTCAACATTTTTTTCATTTATATCACTGGGTTTCCTGGATAAGTTACCAGCCATTACTACCATTTCAATAGTCTTTGGTATGACCCAACCAGGGGACGCTCTACCTCTACACCACTGAGGCAGTACACATGGATGAGAAGAGTGAAAACAAAACAACCATTTTAATTCATCGATTTATTCAGAATTGCCATGAAAATGAGTCGATTTCAGTATGACAAAGTGCAACATGACTTTACTTGATCTTTTCACTCATATTTTAGAATAAAATACTTGAAATTGTTGGTGATAATCCATTTGAACACAAAAGGGGATCTTTATATATTTATCTGCCCACAATCGGCAACAACAATCTTTTCTTTTGTTTTGCCACTTTGGCTTCCGTAAGTTTCTATTTTTTTCACCACATCCATGCCTTCTACAACGGAACCAAAAACAACATGCTTTCCATCCAACCTGTAAAGACAAAAACATAAAAAGTATAATAAAGAGCTCTATTCGACAAATGTTTGTGTTGCAATGCCGGGTATTACTCATTCTAACACATTCAAAGAAGAAAGTCTTGAATAACAACCTTTCCCACAAATCTGCAGCCAACAACTTTGAATCATAGCAGCAAAAATAGGAAATATCTTCATAAATGATAGTTAAACAAGGGCAGCGCAAAGCGGATGCATCCCCTTGGTATTCAATTTAAAAATATGGCCAATGACCTGGATATTATTAATGTTATGTACCAGAAACTGATAATATTTGTCCTTGCCTTTATTAAGTTGTTATTAATGTTATGTACCAGAGAATTAAGAGTAATTTGTCCTTGTCTCCGCCTTCGGGCCTTTGCCAAATGACCCCGACTTTGCCCGTTGACATTTACAATCAATAGGCTTCTAGATCTTACCATAAACTAAATGTATGGCAAGTTTGGTTATGATCTTCCAAGAGATGATCAGTGAAGAGTGGTCACAAGGTTGTTGATATGGGAAAATAGTCAGTCCAATTTTGACCTAGATCTTTAACCTTGAAAATAAATAGGCTTCTAGACCTTGCCATATACTAACTGTATGGCAAGTTTGGTTATGATCTGCCAAGAGATGATCAGTGTAGAGTGGTCACAAGGTTGTTGATATGGGAAAATAGTCAGTCCAATTTTGACCTTGACCTTTAACCTTGAAAATAAATAGGCTTCTAGACCATGCCATATACTAACTGTATACCAAGTTTGGTTAAGATCGGTCTAAGGATGTTCAGTGTAGAGTGGTCACAAGGTTGTTGATATGGAATAGTCAAGTCTAATTTGACCTTGACCTTTAACATATGACCTTGAAAATAAATAGGCTTTTAGACCTTCTAACTGTATACCAAGTTTGGTTAAGATCGGTCGAAGGATGTTCAGTGTAGAGTGGTCACAAGGTTGTTGATATGGAATAGTCCCAAGTCCAATTTTGACCTTGACCTTTGGCCTTGAAAATAAATAGACTTCTAGACCTTGCTATATACTAACTGTATACCAAGTTTGGTTAAGATCAGTCGAAGGATGTTCAGTGTAGAGTGGTCACAAGGTTGTGGATATTGGAAATTAGCCTAGTCAAATTTTGAATTTGACCCAGGCCTCGACATTAACTTTTGAACCTACTTGCCTAGTCGGAAAAGTACTTTGAAAATTTACTTGCCTGGACTCGAATACAACTCGCCCAAATATGTGTCATTATATTGTGAATTAAAGTGTCCTGCCTTATTGATTTGCTGTCTTAAAATGCACAGCCCAATTAAAAACGCAGTCGAATCTACAGGAATTTACAATTTATGTTTTAAGTAAACAAGTAATTTAAACATATAAAAGTGTCTACGGTTTGACATTAGAATGAACAAAACTAGAACTATCACTGAATGTGATTAATACCCCCGAACGTCGCCCTGATAGGAAAGGTAGTGGAATATTAAGAAACCCCACCTTAAATTACAACTTGTAGTTTTAAAGATAACCTCCTGACAAGAAAAAAGGGCAATGAAAATTATTCTACCAACAAGAAAATATAACGGGCAATAAATCTGTATTTAGCTAAAATATAGTTATGGTTCTTGTTCACTGCACTTCCTCTCAACGTGTTGTATCATAGTATGAAGTTTTATTGAATTCCATCCATAGGTTTTGAAATTATTCTACGTTCAACAAAAGTAACAAAGGGCAATAACTCTGTAATTTGTAATTATGTAAATTACAGTTATGGTTCTTGTACACTGCACTTCCTGTCATTGTGCTCTACCATCGTATTTAGTATTATTATATTCCATCTATTAGTTATTTAGTAATTCTCTGGACAAGAAAAAGTAACAAAGGGCAAAAACTCTGTATTTAGGTAAAATAGAGTTATGGTTCCTGTACACTTCCTCTCAATGTGTTGTATCATCATAAGAAGTTTTATTAAATTTCAACAATTACTTTTAAAGTTATGCTCCAGACAAGACTCTACAAACATGAACAAGAGGGCCAAGATGGCCCTTAATCGATCACCTGAATGATAGTTAATTAGAAGCAAATATTTAAGGGAAATATCTGTGAAAATTTGATCAGGAGTTCAAATGAAACTGCAAGGAGTGGACACTCAGTTAAAGAAATAGTTTATCAGTAAAAGCCATTTTTATCTTGAAATCTAACAAGAGCTTTCTCAATTTCTGATGCTGCAGCAACAAAGGTTCTACACAGAATGCAAGTCTTTGAACAATTTTGAAAGAGGACCATCAAAGGAACATTCCTGTGAAGTAAAGTTGAAATTGGTCAAGTGGAATGATAGGAGTTGTCATTTGTAGCTAAAAGTTCAATTAACCCCTTTTGTGATGACGCGAGGTTGCTATGATTTTGTAACCAATCAAAACGGCTTGAACAAATTAAATGTAGAAGATCACTGAAGTAGGATTTATATTCAATTTCCTTAATATCAGACAAGAACTTAAAACAAGAGGCCCAAGAGGGCCAGTATCGCTCCACGGCCATAAGGCAAAAATCAAATCTCCTAACAGCCCTGCCCCCTAGTGGCCATATATATTACCAACCACCATGGCTTAAAGGAATCTTGTAGAGTGTCACCCAAGGAATGATTCTGCAAAATTATTTGAAAATCGGCCTGACACTTTCAGAGGAGAGGATATTTTAAGTTTTCACCATAGCCATATAAGGCAAAATAGCCCCACCCCATGGCGGCCATATTTTTCAACCAATCAACATGGCTTGAAGGAATCTGATAGAGGGTCACCAAAGAACATTTCTACAAAATTATTTGAAAATCTGCTCAACACTTTCGGAGAAGAAGTTTTTTTAATTTTCACTAATGGTCATATAGAGCAAAATAGCCCCGCACTCTGGTGGCCATATTTTTCGACCAATCACATGGCTTGAAGGAATCTGATAGAGGGTCACCCAATCAACATTTCTACAAAATTATTTGAAAATCGGCCTGACACTTTCAGAGAAGAAGATTCTTTAAGTTTTCACTATTTTTTTTCTTTTGGTTGCCATGGAAACCCAAGAATTATGGATGGATCAAAAAAAATTGGAAGGAATTTAAGAGAGGACATTGAGAGGATGCTTCCTATTGAAGTTTTCAACCAAAAATTGGCCAAGCTGGTTTGTGAGAAGAAGTCGTTTAAAGGAAAAAGTTAAACGCACGCACGCACGAACCGGACAAATTCGCCATGACATAAAAAATGGAATTTCCAAATGTTGTCATTTTTGCCCCACTCTTTCTGATGCCTCCTGAACTGCCATGGTTTTTGTCAACCAAACAGTATGCCTGAACAATCTTTGTAGAGGCTCACCTAAGGAACATTTCCTACCAACTTATATTTGGAATATCATGACATGCAGAATTCAAAAGAAGATTTTAAAAGCTTGGACATTTTGCCCACTTTCTGATGCCACAGCAACCCTGGAGGCATGTTTTTCAACAAGAATCGGACATATTTTGTGAAAAATAATTTTCAAATCTGGCTATTCTTTGGACAAGATTTTTTATAAAGTTTTAATCAATGCACATATAAGGGGAAAACAAGCTTAGCCCCACCTGGCAGCCATGTTTTTTCAAAGGATCGGAAATATTTTGAACAATCTTGGTAAAGGGTGCCCCAATCTCGAAACATCTCATTTTGTGCAAAAATAAATTTTCTAAATGCGGGCTAATTCTTTTGGACGAGAAGATTTTTTAAGTTTTTAACTAGATGCACATATAACGAAAACCAAACTTAGCCCCCTGGCAGCCATGTTAATTTCAAACAGATCGGTAAATATCTTGAACAATCTTGGTACAAGGGTGCCCCAATGAACATTTGTGCAAAATAATTTTCAAATCGGGCCAGTACTTTTGGACAAGAAATTTAAGTCTTCTAACAAATGCACATATACGGCAACACACAGCTACCATCCCCCCTGGCGGCATGTCTTTCTCAACGGATCGGAAAATATTTGAACAATCCTTGGTAAAGGATGGGGCCCCACAAACGGAGAACATTTGTGCAAAAGTTAATTTTCAAATTTGGGCTGTATACTTCTTGGACAAGAAGATGTTTCAAAGTTTGTAACAATGCACCATACCTAAGGAGGAACAAGCCCAGCCC
>JASEVX010000004.1:50516071-50566779 GCA_031761405.1 Serripes groenlandicus
GGCACTGCGGGGCCACCTGGAAGGTGAAAACACGGCCCATTTCCCCCGTTATCCCCGGTATACCACCGGACCTGGGGGGTGGGGGGTGGGGGGGGGGGGGGGGGGGCGGGCCGTAATTACAATTGACTGGTGCATTATCGGGTGACACAATCACAAGAGAGATGATGAAACATAAATGTACTAAGGGAGCAAACCACGGTATTCTGACGTCACCGTGGCTAGTCTATAACACATAAATTAGTTGAAAGCAATCAGGAGCGTAGCTCCCTTTAGGCACTGTAGGCACGTGCCTACACATTTTTTCTCAAAATGCCCCACAATACAGCTGCGGCGACAGACCTCTGCGTAATGTATCGACCAGATCAGCCTGCGCTGTCCGCGCAGACTGATCCGATCAACACATTCCGTCTTAGGGGGATACATGTATAGGGTAGTGATTCCTGAAACAGAAAATCCACAGGAGGCGAAAAGTGTCTATCCGGGTAGGCCTGTGTGGCATGCTTAGGCTGATCCGGGCCGTAATTACAATTGACTGGTGCATTATCGGGTGACACAATCACAAGAGAGATGATGAAACATAAATGTACTAAGGGAGCAAACCACGGTATTCTGACGTCACCGTGGCTAGTCTATAACACAATAAATTAGTTGAAAGCAATCAGGAGCGTAGCTCCCTTTAGGCACTGTAGGCACGTGCCTACACATTTTTTCTCAAAATGCCCCACAATACAGCTGCGGCGACAGACCTCTGCGTAATGTATCGACCAGATCAGCCTGCGCTGTCCGCGCAGGACTGATCCGATCAACACATTCCGTCTTAGGGGGATACATGTATAGGGTAGTGATTCCTGAAACAGAAAATCCACAGGAGGCGAGAAAGTGTCTATCCGGTAGGCCTGTGTGGCATGCTTAGGCTGATCCGGGTCGATACTTTACGCAGAGTCCACCACTGTTGATTTTCTCACGAGACGAGTTTCGTGTAACTACTAAATGTTTTATCTTTCTATCTTTTGCTGACTTCATATTAACAGTATCATTACCTGTCGGGTTATCAAGGTCTTACAGATATATGACGTACGTCATTTCTAGAAAATATACATGAAAAACGAACAGGTTAGATCCAGCGCGCTCATGCACGTCTTTGCTAGCTGATCTTGGTAGATATTTATTGAAATGTTATTTGACGCCATAACCCAGTGTTGTGTATATTGCCGGTCGTTTTTATTAACAGTCGTAACTCGGTCTACCAAACATTACCAGCCAGCATCAGAAATTGGGTGAAATTAAAAGACTTCTGTAATGTTATCATTCCTCTCTCTGACCTGTTTTCGTATGTCGCTTATACCTCGCATTGTGTTGCGTAACAATTAAAAGAGTTCAACAACCCCGTAATATGAAAGGAAACATAAAACAATATCAACTTCGTCGATTTAGTATCATCTCCTTTAACCACCATATTTAAGCAAATACAATCATTCTACGCGACACCATTCTTACTCCCGTATCTTCCCCATCTGGTCCCTGTAGAATATAAATACATCGGATCATTCTCATGCCGTTCTCGAATCGTATTCGTTCCCACGCATCATATATGTACAGCACTTGTCCTTTTGATGTAGTTCAAATTCCTCCTTTTGTTTTAGAGCCCGTCTAAGTTCTCTTAAATCGAACACAATTAACATATTCGCTTCTGGTATCAATATTGGGAATATAATTCTCAGAGTAAATGGTCAACTTCTTGTGCGGAAGCGGCATTCGAAAATGCATTTACCCAACATGCAATGCTTTTTCAAAGCATAAGGTTTATTCTGTGACGTAATATTGTATACGTTCATTAGATGTTAAACCTCATTCTCTCTGGTCTCTAGTGCTTCGTATTTCGTTGTTTAATAATAAGCCTATATGACTTAACACATTATTTAATACCTATACACACCCATCAAGCATCGAACAATATCAACTTGTATGCGTGATTTTAGTGTCACCTTCTTTTACCACGATATTGATACAATGAACCATATGCCAAAAGTGGCAATAACTCTACCCGACATAATTCTTACTCCCGTCTTAGTTCCACCCCCCCCCCCCCCCCCCCCCCCCCCCCCCCCCCCCCCCCCCTCATGGTTCCTGCAATATATAGACCCAACGGATCTAGTAATCCTTTCCCGATACTACTCTCACGTTGATGTAGTTCCAACTCTTCTTTATTTTTCAAATTTACCTTCTCAACTCAATTTCTTGTTTAGCCAAAGTGTTTTCCAACTATATTCAATAGTTAAACTTGTAGCTATGTAGATTTCCTATCAGTTTGCATGGCCCTTTTCTAAGTCGTCTACTCCAGATTTGTGTTATGTGGGAAAGGGATGATACGTAGTTTATTTTAATATGTCGATCACAATAATAATAATAATAATAATAATAATAATAATAATAATAATAATAATAATAATAATAATGATAATAATAATAATAATAATATCTTTATTATTATGACACTTTCCGTGGATGTTTGCTTGCTGTATGACCGACACATTAACTCTTTCACTCCCGAAATTTACAAAGTCGACTCTTCCACGTTAAAAATTGGACCACTCCATTTTTACATCATCAGGACATTTGGTTACATTTAATGGCTAAGTGGAAAACAATGCAGATTTCAGGGGAGATAGCTCGTTACGAACTCTCACCTGCATCTGCATTGTTTGCAAAAGCCTTCAATTGGCTTTGGCAACGAAATGGTTAATCGACTAATTGATGTTTTCTCTCAACAGTGTATGATAAGACCGAGACGCCATTCTTCAAACATGATGTCTGATCTAGGTCGACATTCGGGTAAAGAGTTTGTGTCGCTTCAAGCGGCATGGAGGGTTTGTCGTGGTGTAACGATAGATAGGGAGTGACCGACAGTGACTGCGCATAGTAAGCGTGTTAGAATCCTAGAATAAACACCGAGACCACCAATGACAACGGAAATGCCATGACTAGAAGAGACAGTGTAGACTGATACACGCGGGAGGAGAAGACTCAGGTAAGATTGTACCAACGCACAGTCTCACCGGAACCGTTTTCTATCCAACCACGCTGAAAGAAAATAACAAACAATTAATATGTGATAAAAATCGAACAGAGATGGAATCAAATCGCCCATGATTATAAGTCGGCTACAACGGAATCCCTTTTTCAACGTCTTTTGGTGCAGAAATATTTGTGATTAACATAATTCCTAAAATAACATATATTTGTTTTGATTTAAAACAATGATAATGTATTCTTTAACACGTATCATGTTTTCTCATTAAGCCTTTCCGACATACAGACTATTTCTGGCGCATCTATGATATTCGACATATTGATCTTACATCTTTCCTGTAAAAAGGTTATATGCCCAAAACCGTTCTATTCAATTGTCAAACTTGTCTGCGGTTTTAAGATACATGTACTACTAAAGGTTGTGTGTATTTACTTGAACATGTTGCGGACTTGATTTTTTTTAATCAACTTATATACAGACAGTAAATGAATAGTCTGAGAACGAGCTGCATGTGTCAATGCTATTAACATTACTAATTTTAATGTCCTGCATTGCACATTGTTTTTAAACTTCTTTATCGCTTATCAATAGAATGTATGGTAACATTTCTCAAACGGTCTTAACAAGATTACGTTGCATTAGTTTCTCACAATGAATAACGTATCAGGGACGTAGATAATATCGTATCTACGTCCCTGAGAGTACGAAGCGTTATTTCAGACCCGAACGTCATCAAAGTCACGTGTCTTATCTGACTCGCAAATACTCATATTGACATCTATTTCGTGTAACTACTAAATGTTTTTATCTTTCTATCTTTTGCAGACTTCATATTAACAGTTTCATTACCTGTTGGGTTATCAAGGTCTTACAGATATACGACGTACGTTTTTTTCTTAGAAAATATACATGAAATACGAACAATGCAGAACCCGCGCGCTCGTGCACGTCTTTGCTAGCTGATCTTAGTAGATATTTATTGAAAACGTTGATTGACGCCATTACCAGCATGATAAGAGAAATGTTGTAACATGTCCCAGTAGACAGACCACTTGAAGCCAATGAATTTGAAAACATCACGGCAGAATATGGTAAATTTCTGAAAAAAAAATCAATATGACCAATTTCTCCTTCTGTCACACTGTTTTCAAAAGTGGTCTGTTGCAGATGCGTCCAAATGCGTATGTAAGTGGGAAAGGGTGAAATAAGATCAGGGTAAAGGATGAGTCTTGCTTCATATTTTGAACACGTAAATACAAATAAAAATCAAAACAAAAGTCTCGCATACATTAATTAATTAACCCTTTCCCTCATATAGACGCTTTCTGACGCCTCTGCAGCAGACGGCTTTTTGAAAACAATAGTAACAAAAGAAGAAATTGCACAAAACGTGCAATTTCTCCTTTTGTCACAATGTTTTCCACTTTTAGTTATAGGTTATCCATTCAACAAAAGTACTTTGGTTAACAAGAAATGTTCCGATAACTATCACTTTGGTTCTGTTTCATTTAACCCTTTCCCTCATACAACACATCTTCAGCAGACGACTTTGAACATGTTTTGTCAACAAATAGAAACTCTCTATAACTGAATGGATGGTTAATGACTAAAAGTGGAAAACATTGTGGCAAAAGGAGAAATTGCTCGTTTTGAGCAATTTCTTCTTTTGTCACTATGTTTTCAAAAAGCCGTCTGCAGAGGCGTCAGAAAGCGTCTATATGAGGGAGAGGGTTAAATGGGTTGAGTTATACGAGCATATGTGTAAAAGGGAAGAGAACAATGTTTTCATTGAGGAAAAAAATATCTACAAAAAAAGGATGCAATGTTAGATAATAGAACACGGGTAACTCTTCCCTACATTAATCGAATGTTGACGAATCTGCAGCAGAGAACTTTTCAAAACATTGCGGTAAAGTAGTAATTGCTCTTATTGAGCGTTCTTCTGTTTGTCGCAATGATTTCAACTGTATACACTAACTATACATGCACTTTCATTTAGATAGATGTTAATTTGTTTTGCCTAATAGTTTTTTCCCCAGATCATACAATCCTAAGGGAAGGGGTGGGGTCTTGGGTTTGCTTGTCAATTACCATATTCTTCATTATTTGTCAACCAAAGGACTCTTCAAAAAGCTTATTGTTAATTAATGATTTGTCATTTAGTTTCAGAACTTCATTCGGTAAACTTGTCAATTAAAATAATTTCATAACTTAATTGCAATTATATTAGCAGCAATACATTATCTCGACTGGTATATTTAAAATTGACCACAATATGGATGTGATTTTTATTTTTTGTTTATTTGTTATTATACCAGGTAAGGACTTTTCCATTTTAACTTTTTTTCACATACAAACAACGGCAGCAGATGGCTTTGAAATGATATAGGAATGAGTACGGAAACTCTCTATGAATGTATGAATGGAAGCAATTATTGGAGAAAAGAGTTGACATCATTACGAGCATTTTATCCTTTTGTCAGGTCCGTGAAGTTAGGTTGACGAGTGACGAACTGTGACATTTTTTTAGGTCCGTGAAGTTAGGTTGACGAGTGACGAACTGTGACATTGTTTTCTAAAAACTTTATTTCTTTCTTTAAGATAATATATCTGGACGTATTAAATGCAACTTAGGCCCTATTTCATGTTTCATGGCGATCAGTCAATCAGAAGAGCTTCGTCAAGTTCGTCAATTCGTCCACTCGTCAATTTAGTTGACGAAATTGACGAAAAATATATTTTTTTAAACTTTTATTTCTTTTTTTTAGATAATGTATCTGGACGTATTGAATGCAAATTAGGCCCTATTTCATGTTTCATGGCGATCAGTTAATCAGAAGAACTTCGTCAAGTTCGTCAATTCGTCAACTCGTCATTTTTGTTGGGACGTATCGAATACCAATTAGGTCCTATTTCATGTTTCATGGCGATCAGTCAATCAGAAGAGCTTTGTCAATTCGTCAACTCGTCAATTTAGTTGACGAAATTGACGAAAAAAATATCTTTCTAAAACTTTATTTCTTTCCTTTAGATAATGTATGTGGACGTATTGAATACAAATTAGGCTCTATTTGATGTTTCATGGCGATCAGACAATCAGAAAAGCTTCGTCAAGTTCGTCAATTCGTCAACAAAGTTATTAAAAATATTTTTCTAAAAACTTTATTTTTGCTTTTAGATAATGTATTTGGACGTATTGAATGCAAATAAGGCTCTATTTCAAAATTCATGGCCATCAGTCATTCAGAAGAGCTTCGTCAAGTTCGTCAATTCGTCAATTCGTCAACTCGTCAATTTTGTTGACGAAATTGACGAACACAATATTTTTCTAAAAGCTTTAATTCTTTCATTTAGATAATGTATCTGGACGTATTGAATTCAAATTAGGCCCTATTTCAAAAACTCATGGTCATGAGTAATTCAGAAGAGCTTTGTCAAATTCTTCAATTCGTCAACACGTCAATTTTGTTGACGAATTGACGAAAAAATATTTTTCTAAAAACTTTATTTCTGTCTTTAAGATAATGTTTCTGGACGTATTGAATGCAAATAAGGCCTCTTTTCAACTTTCATGGCCATCAGTCATTCAGAAGGGCTACGTCAAGTTCGTCAACACGTCAATATTGTTGACGAATTGACGAAAACAATATTTTTCTAAAAAACATTATTTCTGTCTTTTAGAAACTGAATCTGAACGTATTCAAAAGAGTTTCATCAAGTTCGTCAATTGGTTGTCATTTTGAATTTCACCATATGGATAACATACAATGAGCCCTGATGTTTGTAATGTATAAAACGCACCAAAATAAATGTCACAGCACATTCTTGTTCAGTTGAATAGATAAATACCTAGGTTTTAGTTGATGGCTTTCTGTATGATGTAAATGCATTCTGGGGCTAGTCTACGCATGAAATTATCATATATACATTCATACTGGTGAACGGAAGATATCTGAATATATTATATGAAAATCAGTCCTGATTTTCGACTTATACAATTTCGACAAATACAATTTCTAGTTGATGACATTCTGCATTGGGAAAATTATTTTGAGGCGCATTCACGTATGGAATTATCACATACACACGAACTGGTGAACAGTCCCGTAAAAGTGTATTTTGTGGCGCGTCCACGCATGCAATTACCTAAAGTACACACGTACTGGCGGAAGGTCCCCAAATGCATATTTTAGATGTAAATGAGCCTTGATGTTTGTCAACGTATAAAACGCACCATAATAAACGTTGAAAAACATCACAGCACATTCTTCTTCAGTAGAGTACATACACAGGTTCTAGTTGATGGCTTTTTGTATTTAGAAAATGTATTCTGGTGCGCGTCCACGCATGAAATTATCACATATACACTCATACTGTTGAGCGAAGCCCTGAAGTTTAACAACGTGTATAGCTATCATTAGTACACAGTAAAGACTGATGTTTATAAAAATATAAATTCCGTTCAATTGAGAAATGAGCACATTCGGATATTAAGTGTCCCTGGATATTTGTATTAATATGTTGGCATTACACACACCACTGACTGACAGTTTCCCTTAAGTGTTTGCTAATAACTAATAATTGTAAATTACTTTATGCATGATGCATAGTTCTGCGCGTTTTGGCAAATATCAAAAAATGGAAGGCTGTTTTTGTGAACAGACACAAAACGGTCGCAGCCATGGTGGAGGTTCATTCTTTCCTGACGCTCGCATTCAAGCTTCCGTTCAACGAACCTAAACACTTTTCTTTTCTAAGAATTTTTCTCTCAGGGAATGTGCCAGTAGATAGATACGAGTGCACATACAATGTATGCAGTTAAACAATAGTTTTGCAATAAATTGAAAGTATCGGAAATAAAACATTTTTGTCGAGTACATTGAATTGTTTTAAACCAATTTAGACGATAAGTGAAAATCTGGTTAGTGAGACAATTCGTAGGCATTTTACACAGTCTTTGAAGTAAATTTGTTTTGCGTGTTTCAATTTCACATTGTATGTTGTACCGACCAAGCAGACTAAATTCCATATCTGTACGTGTTCTACAGTGCAAATTCTGTGATTGTTTGCCCAACATTCTGGATATCTAAAGAAGACATAGAATGCCATAGCTCACATCCGTACAGTGTAGACGAAATTGGTATTGTTTTCATTAGTGAACCCATTGTAATAAGGTTGACATATCAAATGTTGTTTACTGCTAGTAAAGAAAACATAAAGGCCCGTCCTTTTGCTGTTACCAAGATGTACAAAACCGTGAAGTTTGGCAAAGAGAACCCCTCCATTTGAACAAATATAAATTTCAACTTGTTACCACTACTTAAGAGTAATTTGGTTGCAATACAATCAGCAAGCAGAATTAAAAAGGAATGTTGCGGCATGGATTAAGCTCGCTGAGGTATATAGCTATTCTGATAACTGGTCTTATTTATATTGTACTAACAATATAAAGAAAGGAGCATTCCAAAATATAATAAACAAGGGATTGTCTCTCCAGATTCTACTAGAGTCTTCATCACAGGAGTTAGTTTTAATCATAGGACTCAGAAAACACAATCATATTTTGTTCGTCAATTCGTCAACGAAATTGACAAGTTGACGAATTGACGAACTCGACGATTTGTTTGTTTGTTTGTTTGGAGTTTAACGCCGCTTTCAACAGCTTTGGTCATATCACGGCGGTCAGTGCACCTACCCATGTTTTCCTGGCTTTCCCACACCAGTACTTACACAACATTCTTTCGAAGCCACTGACTACTTTCTCACATAGATCAGAGGTGAGAGGCAATGGAAAAATCGCCCGAAAGAATGTCGCCGCAACCGGGTATCGAACCCGTGACCTCCAGATCACGAGTCAGATACGCTACCAATTGAGCTACCCGGCCGGGTCGACGAACTCGACGAATCTCTTCTGAATGACAGATCGCCATGAAATTTGAAATAGTGCCCTATTTGCATCCAGATACATTATTTAAAAGACGGAAATAAAGTTTTAAGATTATTTTTTTTCGTCAATTTGTCAACAAAATTGACGAGATTACGAACTTGACGAAGCTCTTCTGATTGACTGAACATTAAACATGAAAGATGGCCTAATTTGCATTCAATACGTCCAGATACATTATCTAAAGGAAAGAAATAAAGTTTTGGAAAAATATTTTTTTCGTCAATTTCGTCAAATAAATTGACGAGTTGAAGAATTGACGAACTTGGCGAAGCTCTTCTGATTGACTGATCGCCATGATACATGAAATAGGGCCTAATTTGCATTCAATACGTCCAGATACTTATCTAAGGGAAAGAAATAAAGTTTTCAGAAAAATATTTTTTTCGTCAATTTCGTCAACTATATTGACAAGTTGACGAATTGACGAACTTGACGAAGCTCTTTTGCTTGACTGATCGGCATGAAACATGAAATAGGGCCTAATTTGCATTCAATGCGTCCAGATACATTATCTAAAGGAAAGAAATAAAGTTTTGGAAATATATTTTTTTCGTCAATTTCGTCAACTAAATTGACGAGTTGAAGAATTGACGAACTTGACGCAGCTCTTCTGAATGACTGATGGCCATGTAATTTGAAATAGGGCCTAATTTGTATTCAATAGGTCCAGATACATTATCTAAAAGACAGAAATAAAGATGTTTAAATAAATATTGTTTTCGTCAATTTGTCAACAAAGTTGACGAATTGACGAACTTGAAGAAGCTCTTCTGATAGACTGATCGCCATGAAACTTGAAATAGGGCCTAATTTGCATTTAATACTGTAACATTGTTTGTACTAATTTAATGAAACAGACTTTATAATCACACTTGATTAACGCGCATGCCGTTTGTATAAATACTCTCAGCAGCATTGTTTTAGGCAGTTTCTAATTATACATCGTATACTCCACATCTGTGTTGTTATTGATTATATTCCATATCACATTAGTGATTCATTAGTTACTCAAAGTTGTGTACGTACATGAACATATGTACGGAAACACACAAAACATTACAAATACGTTCAGATACTTATCTAAGGGAAAGAAATAAGGTTTTTAGAAAAATATTTTTTGCGTCAATTTCGTCAGCTAAATTGACGAGTTGACGAATTGACGAACTTGACGAAGCTCTTCTGATTGACTGATCGTCATGAAACATGAAATAGGGCCTAATTGGCATTTAATACGTCCAAATACATTATCTTAAAGAAAGAAATAAAGTTTTTAGAAAAAAATGTCACAGTTCGTCACTCGTCAACCTAACTTCGCGGACCTTAAAAAATGTCACAGTTCGTCACTCGTCAATTCGTCACTCGTCAACCTAACTTCACCGACCTCCTTTTGTCATAGAATATTTAAAAATCGAATATCTCTTATAATAACTGTCTTTTCTGTGTTATAATTCTATATATGTTTAGAACTTAACTCAAACACTAATCTATTAAATTATTTTCAACTGTAAGATATGTATAAGGCAACGATAAGAAGTGTGTGGTAAAATAACAATAATTATGTTGTCATTAATTTGGACTTTCCCGTTTTGTCCTTCTAGTTAAAATTTGTCCGAAACATAAATCTATATTATGTAATGGACGCAATTAAATGTTAGTGTGTATGTAAAAAGGGATCAGAAACCGGAGAGTCGTCAATGCTGGCTACACAACAAAGAAGAAATGTGGAGTGTTATTAATATTATAATATTATAACCAACCTATTTACATGAACATTCATTTTTTTCCATTTGAAACTTTTTATCCAAACTCCTATTTGCATACTTTATTTTTTACATATTTTGTATTTTTCATTTGTTTTCATATTCTCCTTGTTTCAAAATCCCATGCATCCTTAAGTATTCAAGTGAATTGTGTTACTTTCATCTATACAATCACATTGTTACAACAACAATACACTAATTCATGATAATACCAAGGTTGTATTTTGCATTATTTACTGCCAATGGACAGATTATTAAATTATTCATAAGTGCTACATACTGTTGTTATGAGCACAGATGTCCTAAAAAACCACCGGAAGTTAGGTGTTATAAGTATAGTAAGCGGGGTTTCGTAGTTATTGCGTCAAAACGATGAAGGTACCTTCGCTCATCGGTGCTATCAGAGTTTTGTTTCTTACAATCCTGAGAATTGGAGGCGCAGGGTGGCATTATTTCAAGGTCGTCGCCATGCGTTTAACCTTCGTCTTTTCTTATTAGATGTTTACATATGGTTGGTATGCAGAGGCTAAGTACGTGTATACGAGGAACTTATATATATACATGAATATTCATTTTGTTTCACATATTTCACAAGTAGTACGTTTCGTAAACATATTCATTCTAATGAATATTTTTTCAAGAATTTCTAATTTATTCCTGATTTGTTCTGCAATTTAATAACACTTATCATATATCTAACAATACGAAGAATGGATAAAAAAAAAATCAAAATGCGATTACATCAGGAAAATATCAAGGTAGTCTATACAAAATCATATTAACCTGTAACGTTGTCTAACGTTTAATACTCATACAATGTGTTCTTTCTTGTAATATATCTAGAGGTTACAAGAACCGGTTTGGATGCAACAACTACCGCAGCACCTACAACACTTTTCACAGATACGACAACTACCGCAGCACCAACAACAATAGCAGCAACAACAACTACCGCAGCACTAACAACAACAACAGATACAACAACTACTCAAGCACCAACAACAATAGCAGCAACAACAACTACCGATAAAACACCTACCGCAGCACCAACAATAATAGCAGCACCAACAACAATAGTAGCAACAACAACTACCGCAGCACCAACAACATTAACACTTTTCACAGATACAACAACTACCGCAGCACCAACAACAATAGAAGCAACAACAACTACCGCAGCACTAACAACAATAGCAGCAACAATAACTAACGCCGCACCAACAACAATAGCAGCAACAACAACTACCCTAGTACCAACAACAATAGCAGCAACAACAGCCACCGCAGCACCAGCACCATCAACACTTTTCACAGATACAACAACTACCGCAGCACCAACAACAATAGAAGCAACAACAACTACCGCAGCACTAACAACAATAGCAGCAACAATAAATAACGCCGCACCAACAACAATAGCAGCAACAACAACTACCGCAGCACCAACAACAATAGCAGCAACAACAGCTACCGCAGTACAAACAACATTAGCAGCAACAACAGCTACCGCAGCACCAACAACAATAGCAGCAACAACAGCTACCGCAGCACCAACAACATCAATACTTTTCACAGATACAACAAATTCCGCAGCAACAACAACAATAGCAGCAACAACAACTACCGCAGCACCAACAAAATCAACACTCTTCCCAGATACAACAACTACCGCGGCACCAACAATAATAGCAGCAACAACAACTACCGCAGCAGCAACAACAACAACAACAACAACAACCGCAGGACCAACAACAGCCACAGGAACAACATTTACATTAGCAACAACAGCATCAACAACAACAACAACAACTGCTGGACCAACAACAACCGCAGCACAAACAACAACTGGTGGTACTCAGGAAAATTCTGCATATTTGTCTAAAGCAGGCCATGTGTTTGTTGTGTTTTTGTGCTGCACCGCCGTCGTTAACTTTTATTACCCAACAACAACGTAAGCAGAAAACAACTTCTGAAACATCAACAACAACGTCAGTACCAACAGCTACCGCCGCACCTAAAACCACCTCAGCACCGACAACTCCTGCAGTTACAACAATAATCGCAAAACCAACACTAAGTGGTTACAACAATAATCGCAACACCAACACATCACCAACAATAACTCGCAGCACCAACAACATCAGAACAATAATTACCACAGATCTATCAATAACTTCAACTGCAAATACTAATTCAGCAACAACAACGTCAAAACAATAACTACCCCAGCACTGACAATAACTTCAGCTACAAATACTAATGCATCCCCAACAACGTCAGAATAAAATTAGCACAGCACCAACAATAACTTAAACCATAACTACCACAACACAAGCATTAACTTAAACACCAAATAAAAGTGCAGCACCAACAACGTCAGAACAATAACTAACTACCATAGCACCAACAATTTATTCAGCTACAAGTACTAATGCAGCACCAACAACGTCAGAACAATAACTACCACAGAACCAACAATACCTTCAACACCAGAAACAACTTCCGCACCAACAACATCAGGACAATAACTACCGTATCACCAACAAGTATTTAAACACCAACAAATACTTCAGCCCCAACAACGTTAGAACAATAACTATCGCAGCACTAACAATTATATCAACACCAACACAAACTACAGCACTACAAACAAGTTAAGCACCAACAACTTCCACAGCTCAAACAACAACGTCAGAAAAATACAACTATCGCCGCAGCAAAACAACAACCGCAACACCGACTACTATTGCATCACTAACAAATACCGCAGTAACATCAACAATCGCAGCACCAACAACAATTGGTGTTACTTAGAAAAATGTAGCATGTTAAATTAATGCAGGCTGTTTAATCGTCCTGGTTTTATTCTGCTCCGCCGCTATGAACTTTTAATATCCAACAAAAACGTCAGCACCATATACTATTGCAGCACCAACAACATCAGAACAATACGCACCACTTGCTATTGCTTAAACAACAACAACAACTTCAGAACCAAAAACGTCAAAACCATAACGACCGCAGCTGAAACAATAACTTCATCACTAAAACTTACCAAAGCACCAACAAAGTCAGAACAATAACTACCGCAGCACCAACAACGACTGCAACATAAACAACAACCGTAGCACCAACACTATTTACAGCACCACCAACACCTTCAGCATCAACAACTTCCGCAACAACAACGTCTGCACTAACAATGACCAAAACACCAACAACAACGTCAGCACTAACAACTAATGCAGCACGAAAAATGCAGAACAATAAATAACGTAGAAGCATCAACAACTTCTGCAGCACAAACAACTACCGCAGTACCACCAACAACTTCAGAACATTAACATAAGCAGCACCAAAAACAACTAACGCGGCTCCACCAACATCAAACACAATACCACCAACATCTAACGCAGCACCAACAATAACTACCGCCGCAGAACCACCGACAATTACCGCATCACCACAAGCAACTAACGTAGCACCACTAACAACTACCACAGCACTAACACCACCACAGTGCCACAATCAACTTCAGAACAGTAACTTATGCAGCGCCATCAACAATGTTAGCACAAACACCTATGGCAACAACAGCCACAGCACCAACACTTACTGCAGTTCTAACAACTTCCCTAGCACCGACAAAGGCGTCAGCATCAACGATAACCCCAGCATCCGAATCTACTGTAGACAACCAACATTAAAGTCAGCACCAATAACTACTGCAGACATCCAACATAAACGTCAGCACCAACAACTACCGCAGACAGTCAACATTAACGTCAGCACCAACAACTACCGCAGAGAGCAAACATTAACGTCAGTACCAACAACTACCGCAGACAACCAACATTGACGTCAGCACCAACAACTACCGCAGACAACCAACATTAACGTCAGCACCAACAGCTATCGCCGCACCAACGATAACGTCAGCACCAACAGCTACCGTAGACAACCAAAATTAACGTCAACACCAACAACTACCGCAGACAACCAACATTAACGTCAGCATCAACAACTACCGTAGACAACCAACATTAACGTCAGCACCAACAACTACCGCAGACAACCAACATGTAACGTCAGCACCAAAAACTACCGCAGACAACTAACATTAACGTCAGCATTAACAACTATCGCAGACAGGCAACATTAACGTCAGCACCAACAACTACCGCAGACAACCAACATTAACATCAGCACCAACAACTACCGCAGACAACCAACGTTAACGCCAGCACCAACAACTACCGCAGACAACCAACATTAACATCAGCACCAACATCTACCGCAGACAACCAACATTAACGTCAGCACCAACAACTACCGCAGACAACCAACATTAACTTCAGCACCAACAACTACCGCAGACAACCAACATTAACATCAGCACCAACATCTACCGCAGACAACCAACATTAACGTCAGCACCAACAACTACCGCAGACAACCAACATTAACTTCAGCACCAACAACTACCGCAGACAACCAACATTAACTTCAGCACCAACAACTACCGCAGACAACCAACATTACCATCAGCACCAACATCTACCGCAGACAACCAACATTAACGTCAGCACCAACAACTACCGCAGACAACCAACATTAACTTCAGCACCAACAACTACTGCAGACAACCAACATTAACTTCAGCACCAACAACTACCGCAGACAACCAACATTAACATCAGCACCAACATCTACCGCAGACAACCAACATTAACGTCAGCACCAACAACTACCGCAGACAACCAACATTAACTTCAGCACCAACAACTACCGCAGACAACCAACATTAACTTCAGCACCAACAACTACCGCAGACAACCAACATTACCATCAGCACCAACATCTACCGCAGACAACCAACATTAACGTCAGCACCAACAACTACCGCAGACAACCAACATTAACTTCAGCACCAACAACTACTGCAGACAACCAACATTAACTTCAGCACCAACAACTACCGCAGACAACCAACATTAACATCAGCACCAACATCTACCGGAGACAACCAACATTAACGTCACCACCGACAACTACCGCAGACAACCAACATTAACGTCAGCACCAACAACTACCGCAGACATCCAACATTAACGTCAGCACCAACAACTACCGCAGACAACCAACATTTACGTCAGCACCAACAACTACCGCAGACAACCAACAGTAACGTCAGCACCAACAACTACCACAGACAACCAACATTAACGTCAGCACCAAAAACTACCGCAGACAACTAACATTAACGTAAACACCAACAACTACCAAAGACAACCAACATTAACGTCAGCACCAACAACTACCACAGACAACCAACATTAACGTAAACACCAAAGACTACCGCAGACAACCAACATTAACGTCAGCACCAACAACTACCGCAGACAGGCAACATTAACGTCAGCACCAACAACTACCACAGACAACCAACATTAACGTCAGCACCAGAAACTACCAAAGACAGGCAACATTAACGTCAGCACCAACAACTACCACAGACAACCAACATTAACGTCAGCACCAACAACTACCGCAGACAGGCAACATTAACGTCAGCACCAACAACTACCACAGACAACCAACATTAACGTCAGCACCAACAACTACCGCAGACAACCAACATTAACGTCAGCACAAACAACTACCGCAGAAAACCAACATTAACGTCAGCACCAACATCTAGCGCAGACAACCAACATTAACGTAAACACCAACAACTACCGCAGACAACCAACTCTAACGTCAGCACCAACAACTACTGCAGACAACCAACATTAACGTCAGCACCAACAACTACCGCAGACAACTAACATTAACGTCAGCATTAACAACTATCGCAGACAGGCAACATTAACGTCAGCACCAACAACTACCACAGACAACCAACATTAACATCATCACCAACAACTACCACAGACAGGCAAGATTAACGTCAGCACCAACAACTACCACAGACAACCAACATTAACGTCAGCACCAACAACTACCGCAGACAACAACATAAACGTCAGCACCAACAACTACCACAGACAGGCAACATTAACGTTAGCCCCAACAACTACCGCAGACAACCAACGTTTAACGTCAGCATCAACAACTACCACAGACAACCAACATTAACGTCAGTACCAACAACTACCGCAGACAACCAACATTAACGTCAGTACCAACAACTACTGCAGACAACCAACATTAACGTCAGCACCAACAACTACCACAGACAACCAACGTTTAACGTCAGCATCAACAACTACCACAGACAACCAACATTAACGTAAACACCAACAACTACTGTAATGATCAGAGCTAATATTGATGTTAATAAATATACTGCACATAGTGTTAGATCAGCAGCAACTTCCAAGGCAAAGTTGAATGCAGTGCCTATAAAGGACATTTTAGTAAAAGCGGGCTGGTCTCAGGAGAAGACTTTTGCCAAGTTCTATGAACGGAAGATTGAATATGATGAGTACACATTTCAAAAAGGGGTGCTACAATGAAAGGTAATTTCTCCGAATGGCTTTGAAATCTCATTTAAGACCGAAACGTAATTTTTTTACGAAAAAGAATTTAAAAAATTAAACGAGACTTACCTTGGTTAAAGTCGATGTTTGATTTTAATTCTTTGAGTAAAGAATGGAGTGAGGGTTTAAATGCCTCCCTCCCACCCAGCTTTGAATTACTGAAATTACGGTATTTATGTTGGACATGAGGCTGCACTTTTGTGGATTTGAGAATAGCTGCCAGTGGAACATTCGAATAAATTACTGTTGAAAACTGCTCGCGCATGCGCAATACATCTCTCCGAATGGCTTTGAAATCTCATTTAAGACCGAAACGTAAATTTTTTACGAAAAAGAATTGAAAAAATTAAACGAGACTTACCTTGGTTAAAGTCGATGTTTGATTTTAATTCTTTGAGTAAAGAAACAGACAACCAACGTTAACGTCAGCACCAACAACTACCACAGACAACCAACATTAACGTCAGCACCAACATCTACCGCAGACAACAAACATTAACGTCAGCACCAACATCTACCACAGACAACCAGCATTAACGTCAGCACCAACATCTACCGCAGATAACCAATATTAACGTCAGCACCAACAACTACTGTAGACAACCAACATTAACGTAAACACCAACAACTACCACAGACAACCAACATTAACGTAAACACCAACAACTACCACAGACAACCAATATTAACGTCAGCACCAAAAACTACCGCAGACAACCAACATTAACGTAAACACCAACAACTACCACAGCCAACCAACATTAACGTCAGCACCAACAACTACCGCAGACAACAACATAAACGTCAACACCAACAACTACCGCAGACAACAACATAAACGTCAACACCAACAACTACCGCAGACAACCAACATTAACGTCAGCACCAACAACTACCGCAGACAACAAACATTAACGTCAACACCAACAACTACCGCAGACAACCAACATTAACGTCAGCATCAACAACTACCGCAGACAACCAACATTAACGTCAGCACCAACAACTACCAAAGACAACCAACATTAACGTCAGCACCAACAACTACCAAAGACAACCAACATTAACGTCAGCACCAACAACTACCAAAGACAACCAAAACGTATATTTTTAGAGTGTAAGGTTAAGTTTTCATGATTCTTTTTAATAAATGTATCATGAAATTTATTTTGCCATTTGAATTTGTTTTAGGAAAATAACTCTTCGTTCATTGATACATTAATTTCTCTGTGGTTGTCTCTCTCCGCTTAGTGAAAGTAAGTTTCGAATGTAAAGGAAAGTTATCCGAGTCATCGCGAGCAGCAACAATAAAATAACTGACATATGGATTGATTGATTGATTGATTGATTGATTGATTGGGGTTTAACGCCGTTTTTAACAATTTCTCAGTCAAATCACGGCGGCCAATTCACCTACTCATGTGTTTCCTGGTTTTCTCACACCAGTCCTCCACACAACAATCTTCCCAAGCAACTGGCTGCTTTTCCACATAGACTTAGCACATTGGTGGAAGCTGACATATGGAAACAATTCAAATGATGCCATATGATAATCTTCTACACTTCTTCCATTATGTGCAGTGCATGTAAAGTTGCCAGACCAGAACTATCATCAAACAGGCGACCATGTATACCATGGATACATTTTATATCTTTATTATTACGCGGATATTCGAACGTATCTGAATAGACTATTATATGGAATATAATCCAAACGATTATTTGTACGGGCATTAAAATCTCCATCAAGAAACAGATAACAGTATGGATAGTTGTACTTTAAATATTCAATATTTTGATTTTCTGTAATATAATACCATTCTTTTCATTCATATTATCATATATTTTTAGACCATTCAGGTGATATATAAATGATGACAATTAAAACATTTCTCATAGACTCAAAACTACTACATTTCAAAAACAGTACCACACAATCTGAAAAACCATTACATATTCGAGTGATGGAATAATCCTGCAATAAACTATTTCGAACAAACACGCATATTCCTCCACTATTCCTTCCAGAAAAGCGATGTTTAATTCTAATCCTATCAAACATTGCATGTAGTATAGGTGTCATCACATGTATAAACAAAAGTGTCACATATCAAGGTAAAACTTCCACACATAATCTTGACTCCATCACATGTAATGACGATTTTGTCATATATAAAGATGAAACCTTCACATGTATATAAGAACTGCCTTCACATATATTAGAAATGTCTTCACATGTAATGATAAGACCGTCACATGTAATGACGAACCGGCACGCCATATGACACAATACCGCACACAGGCATTGCACCTTTCTGAGGCATCGAATTTTACATAAATGTCAAAAAGGACCGAAACGTATTTAAATCAAAGCGCCAATGGCACTGTAGTGGCGTCCGTATGGAAAATCCTGCATAGTAACAAGCAGTATATCGGTGTAGGGCTTGCGCTTTTCAATAAAAGTGCACTCTGGTGCGGATCAATTTGAGAATGTATCAACCCTGCATCTTTTGACAGTAGAATAATGTTAGTTTGCCAGAATGTTGTCTTGGTGATTGTTTAGTTACGTTCTGAAACTGGTCATCATGTGTTCAAAATTAGGCCATTCCAAATTTATGAAACATCTAGTTGGTACTCGATAGACTAGCTACCGCTTTAGCTCATTAGAATGGCTATTTGTAATTTAAATTGTTCGGGTAATTACATGTTCATCAACAGGTCGATAGGCCATATTAAGATAAAATATTGTGTACGCTTTAGAAATGACAAAATTATCAAGAAAGGAGAGAAAACAGTATCCATTAGTTTGGTGTTTGTTTCAATGATGTCCGATATAAAACAGGTCTGTTTAATTTAGTCCCTTCACATTGCATGATTGAGGGTTGTCAGAGACATATAAACACAATTTTATGTCTTTATATGTCTCTGAGGTTGTTAAACTGCTTCGAAAAATTTGAGTGCAAAAACAAACACAAAACATGCACAAAAAGCACAATTTCACTATTTGCCAAACTGTTCAATTTATAAAAATATAGGCATATATTATAATGCTCGATCTCCAAACTAACCTTTTGGAATTTCCAGATTTTAGTATCATCAGAGTTATTTGCCGTTATTTGCAAGGCAGAACGCGCAATGATATTTATTATCTGCCAAATCATGACGAAGATAATATTTACATATTTTAACTCTATGTAGATAATGTCTCGATAAAACTCAAATATTAGTAACAATCCGGTACCAAAGTAGCACTGACATAATTATTAGTAATCGCGTATCTGCATCAATGATGGAACTATAACGGATGTGAGTAAATTAGTTTGCAGTAAGGAAAATAAATATCAACCGATTTTTCAAAACCGACTATGTAAATATTGTTCGTTGTTGTTGTTTCTGTTAGCATTGTGGCGATTGTCAAACCAATCGCCACAAAAATGATGATTGAATTCGTACAAATGAAAGAGAAAACCCGTTTGAAATGAAGCGATCGGATGTCTTAAAATATCTTAATAAAGCAGGATAATTGTAAGCTCCTTCTTTTTTCAATGTAACTTTGGGTGACCAGCAAACACCTAAAAAAGGACTAAAATGTAAAAATCATAGAATCATATTAAAAATATCATATCAAAGAGCAAATGTTTTCCTAACATATTCGTTTGAAATGAAATGAACCATTCATTAACTAATTTGTAGAAGCAACTTAACTATTTTGTCCGTATATAAGGAGCTTTCTAGACACCGGATTCCCCGAAAGTTGGCAATCAAGATGGGAAGAGGAGCACGAGTTTTTCTCAATACTATCATTTAAACACCTGTAGAACAAAATGTCTGTTTTTAATAATGAAGATAATCCATTTGATAATGAAACCGTTGTCGAATTTCCTTTAACTCTTTCAGCGCCAAAGGCGATATTCAGGTTTTTGCAAACAATACTGATTCAGGTGAGTCATCTCGTAACGAGCTGTCTCACCTGAAATCAGCATTGTTTGCCTTTTAGTTATCAAAATAGTCTAAAATTGTATTACATGAGAAATGGAGACGCCCGATTTTGAACATGGAAGAGTCTACTTTAAACAATTCGGCGCTGAAAGAGTTAAACCACTGATCGCGACTTTAAAGGTGATGAACTCCAGATGGTAATCAACATTTTGAAATGTTGAAACTTCCGCAAATATTGCTAAAAATGACAACAAAGTAAGTACGTTTGGTAGTAAATGTTGAAAAACTGTCAAACTGTCAACTGATAGTCATGAAAATGTGCAAAATTTGGCTTACTGGATATGTCTACTCAGTAAAAATGAAGCATGAACGGTAAATATTTAGATGTGAAATTATTACTCTTATTTTATCCCAGAATTATGATTCTAATATTTCAAGACAACTTTTGAACAGTTTTAAAACTTTAACTATGATAATATCTATTTCCTGGAGCTCAGCACGTTTAAACAATATTTGCTGATTGTAAAACTTCATACTATAATTGCAAACAACGTAGACCAAAATCTCCTGCATTGTTCTCTACTCATTTATCAAGATTTAGTACAGACTAGTCCAGAAAAATGTCAGAACTTGTAAGAGTTCATACAAAAATAAGTACGGTTGCAGGAATTCAGCAGGTTAAGGGTTAACCCTTTCCCTCATACGACAATTCTGCAGCAGACGACTTTAAACATATTTTGTTAAAAATTAGAAAATCTCTATAATTGAATGGATAACCTATGACTAAAAGTGGAAAACATTGTGGCAAAAGGAGAAATTGCTCGTTTTGAGCAATTTCTTCTTTTGTCACTATGTTTTCAAAAAGCCGTCTGCTGCAGAGGCGTCAGAAAGCGTCTATATGAGGGAAAGGTTTAGGACATGGTCAAGCCATTTTCTGTCCGTGTATGGTGTTTTACGCCGCTTTCAATAATGGATCAGTTATATCACGGCGTTCCATGGGTACGTTACCAGTCACTATTGGTCGCTATATCCGGACACCAGCGAGACAGTCGTTATGCTTATATCACAATCCTGAGTGCCAATTACTAGTAGTCTAGTTTTTACGTCACGGACTTGAAAATAACTTACGAAATATTGATAAAACGCACTTACACATTTTTTATTTCTTGCGTAAGTTGAGAATTAACGTACCGATTTTCGCAAAACTTAAGCATTGTTAGTAAAACGGGCCCCTGAGCTCTAGATAAGGGGCATTTTTCATGTACTAAAATCCTTATCTGACATACACACCCTATGTTGTGGGTACTCAAGAGAATCGTCTCAGTGAGACGATTCTTTTGAGTACCCACAAAATAGGATTTGGTTTAGTAATAAGAGAAATATTGTTGGGAAAAGACCTGTTCACTCCCTCTGATTACTAACCATTTCATAGTCTTTGGTATGATCTTGAAGGGGATCGAACTCGAGGCGGACGCTCTACCACTACACCACCGAGGCGATCTTTCACCGTACAGGGTGGGCTGCATGTCTCATTTCTTACCTGTTTTCTAATGTCGTTTACTACAAAAATAAAAACATAATGGTATACATTTTTTTTTTATAGATTCTTCTGACGACTTCAAATGTTTCCCTGTCAAAACAGTATTTGTGTTTCGTTTTAATGATATATATTGAGTATATACGTCAACTTTTGAAAACATCCTAGAAGTGTGATATACAATTAGAAACATTCTTACAAAAGGAAGCACTTGCTCAAATTCAGCTTTTCGCCTGTTCAAACAGTGTTGTCTAAATTCGTGTGCTGAACATGTGTCAAAATCATCTGTTTCGGGGAAAGAATACAATTTAAACGGAACTACAGCTAGTTTCATTATGCCATTTTGGCTTATTTCTAAAATAATGATACGAACTTTACACTGTATTGAATTTGTTTTTGATTTGTTTTCATAGAGTTTCAGGAATGTATACAGTGGAACCTGTTTATAAAGACCACCAATGCCAACACAACAATACGGTCTTTATTTGCAGGGTCATTTATGCCGAAAATGAGTAATTGATAAACCAAAAGTTTGGTTGTGATATACATGGAATCGCTATTCATGTGTGGTCTTTAGCACAGGCGAACGGTGTGTATTCTGATATTACTGATCATGATCTGAATACTTATCAAACACATTTGCTGTGGCCATATTTCCTGTATCGGGTTTGATATTGTACTACTAGGGGTGTAGACAATTTATATGGCGCGAGACCGAAGGTCGAGAGACATGACAAATTCTCTACGCCCAGAGAAAACACTATCAACATATCGTTACTACAACATAATTTATTTTTATTATAAATATTGTTTAATGTTTTAGACAGAATAAAGACAAACTATACAACATTCTATATTTTAAATAACGAAATAACTAAATTTACACATAAGATAAAATGTATGATTCAGTGACGGGACGTACCATTTACGTATTTGGTAACGTATTTGACTTAGTCATATACGGAATTTTAATCCGTCGTGTTTGAACTGGGCATGACCATCTGCATGCATTTATGCAGGTATATAAAATATTGAATATCCACAACATTGGGTATGAGCGTTGAATACTGTTTTGGCAACATGATGTTCGCCTCTATGGTACGCCGTTTGCACAATAGCTACGAAAGCCTTGGTTGCACAAACACGAATGAAATGCGTCAGGTGATCTTGGGTCTTCTTGACTTCCCGTGACGGGATCATAACTGTGTAAATTGGCGATGAACAAAATGGTATACAGTACTAGTTTTTTGTCAAAAGATGCACAAACGTCTTATTTGCATGTGGACAGACGCTGAAATTACGCCAAGTATACATCCGCTGTCATGCTGATCTACAGCCAAATAGTCCCTAAAAACACTTTGTTTGATTAGAAATTAATGTATGCCATCACCAGAATGCATTGAATATAGAATATATGACATTGACATTAAAATTATTGTAAATGTGTATATAGGATGCACTAGAAATGATTGATTTTATCTCTTTTAGTATGTTGACCTTGTTTGAAAGTGAAAGTGGAGAATGCTAAACAGCGGTTTTGTCTGTGCCTGATTTGGTCCCAAACGTGGTGACTTTTTTCTTGCATAATGAATGACCCCCCCCCCCCCCCCCCCCCCCCCCCCCACCCCATTTTCTTTAGATTGTTTTAAAGCTTAAATGTAACTAATTTCAATGATATATGAGAAACGCTTAGAAAGTGGGAACGTTGAGGACTGAAACTTGTCGATTTACATGGATATAAAGAAGGAATTTAATTGGTGCATTGTGACTGAAATGAGAATATATAGATACCACAGTATGCACTGTACGCAGAAGCAGACCCTAAAATATAAGGGAAGGGTCAATTACAATATACTTTGTATCCATTTCTTGGCGTACGTGCACACTTCAACTTGTTTACTCTCGATAGAGTTGACGTTTCTACTATGAAGTCGTCAAGGGATCTCAAGAGGTACACCAGAACATTAGTTGAAATGCTAAATACACAAAGCATTTAGAGGGTTATATGCGCGGAGTTGTCTTAGTCTACACTGTTTACCTATATGAAGCAAGAACACTTTATTTCAGACAAGACTCTATAACCCTTTTACGACTTGCAGACGCATTCCGACTTTCCGACTTTTGAAAACATTGTGGAAAAAAGAGAGCTTGCTCATGATAAGCAATTTCTACTTTTGCCACAATGTTTTCCACGCTATTTAATGATTAAATTCTCATTCATGGAGATATTTCACACTTTTGCAAATACGTTTTCAAAGTCTTCTGCTGCAGAATTGTCGTATGTGGGAAATCTGTTAAGTGGAAAGTAAGATTATAGATCATATTGTAAAAGATAGGGGAAACAATGAAATATTGGTAAAATAATATGGGTTCTCCTCGAGACCTCGGATCTAAACTTTTCGCACATACACACGCCACTGCAGCAGATGACTTTTGAAAACATTTTGGCAAAGGGAGAAATTGCTCATCATTAGCAATTTCACATTTTTTCTAAATGCTTTCAACTTCAATAATTGTTTTTTTCATTTATATAAAGTTTCCATATGTTTGACCAGATGTTCATCAAAGCTCAGAAAAAAGTTTCTGGTGATGTTTTTGCCTATTTACAATATTGAGATTTTTAAATAAATGGGTTATCTTTAAAAAAATCAATGATGATTCATTTTAATTACTACATATTACAGTATAATTCTAGAAACTGTAAAAACAACGTTAACCCAACTATGCAATAGGCATGGCCGTAACGTGACCCGTTCTATTTGTAAATGCAGCATGTTATCGCTTGGCGATTTTGGTCATTCTTATTGAATAGACGACAAAGTGTCATCGGTTCCCATAGAGTAATTAAGTTGTCTCTGCTTCCTTCCGTTATGAATACTTCGCTGTTTTCACGATTTCATCCGATTTCTAAAATTCATTGGATTCGTATCCGGTTTTTCATGTTTCATTAGAGATGAACGATTCGTACCAACTGTTTTTCGCTCTTTGCTTTAGGGGAATTTAGACTTGACCATTTTCTTTTGTTTATTTTTCAGTTTTCTACTGGCATGTTCTAAACGATTAAAAGTGACATTACAAACAAACAAAACAGACTTAATCATTCTTGCTATATGTTGACTATACATGTGAACTTTCATAATGCTCAATCTTGATCAAAAATATCTTTCTTTTTTTTTTTAATTACTTCGTACTTTTTGTTTATATACTCCCGTTTTTGCTATCATACTTTTGCTAAACTGGAAAAAGAATAGACTTCCCCCTCTCCTTCCAAAGCTTGTGTCACACTGAACTTATAACTAGAGGCAATAAACCCTAATATATTTTAATATTTAAGCACGTATGTTTGTTTTTTATCTAATGGATCTAGTTAGAGGATTTAAAACAGTTCACGACTAAACTTCACATGCTGAATATCACATAGATCGTAGCATATAAAACGTGTAATCCCTACGTCAATACTGACTCTTTCTGCTCTTGGTAACCTTTTTATATAGGCTATGGTAGCCAGGTGAGCAATAAAGGCACATCTTGGCCTTCTTGTTTAAAATAAAGGGACATTTGGCCTTCTTATTCGAAATACTTACATCCTGTCTGCTTTCACAGGTTATTTAAATGTACTGAACTGCATCTGCTTCCTTAAGTCATGCTTCAAAATCATGCGCGGCGTCTTTGATGCTTTGCATCAAAATTCTTCTTGTTCATTGATTGGCAAAAGTAGTTATGACTTTAGCATTATTGGTCTTCCACCAATAGGCTTAATAGTATATGTGGGAATACAATACAAATCGTTTATAGCGTTTAACAAACAATTTGCTTTATAGCAAATTAAAGAAATAAATGTAGCTCGTTGCCTTGGAAAAAATTATATGTGGAGTACACGAGGGAGAAAACGAGTAAATACACTGTGTGAACTGGCCGCCGTTATTTTACTGAAATACAGTAGAAATACGCATTACATAGAATCAATACAATAATCAAATGGCGACTGTATGTATGTCTCATCAGCATTAACACAAAACAACAAACACCTCTTTTGCATGGTGCGACCCGTATATTTGTTACAAGGGGTTGACATACATAAACAGAACATTTTCAAATACCTCTGTAGTGACTTAAACTTTTTAATATGAATTTAACATGCAGCAATGAAATCGGCGTCATTCCAGAACAAAAACCGCACGAGAATATAAATTTCTCTCGCAACAACTGCTAAAACCGACACTGATTGCGTATTTCTCAAACGGAGTACCAGCCGCCAACGAACAACCCCCTATCTATAGAGACAGTAGGAAACGTGTTTCCGTAGCTATGCTCTGACTATTCCTCGACATACCAAATAGCGGAGTTATTACATGCATGCATAACTATTTGTCATTGATTGATTAGGGTGTTACGCCGTTTTCAATAACATTTCAATCATATCACGTCGACAGTCTAATTTACATAAATCTGCCACTTTTACGAAAAATGTTTCACGTAAAACAATACTTTTCAGTTCCAAATTTGAATTTAAAGTAAATCTATGTTAACCGCCTAGTCGTCTGCGTAAAAGTGACTATTCTTAACCACAAATAGCCTCAATCACGTGACACAAACTGGTCAAAATGGTCAAACCAGTTCTGCATACAACCCTGCTGGGACAAGTGTTCGCCGCTATACGATGTACCGCGGAGAACGGACATTCTCCTTTGTGTAGCATTAAATGGAAGAATCTATTATCTCAGTAATTTCTCCTTTTTGGCATGGGGCTTTAGCCCCTGGTCATAGTAGTAATACCATTTTTTCGGAGTTGGCAGCCAATTGCTGTTAAAACCCCAACAACGCATTGTGTATGCCACATTTATACCTACGCAGGTAAATATAAAATCACGAAAATTAAGGACACTATGTGATTTACGTAGAAAAGACACAAAAATCATAAAATAAAAAGATGTAATCCAATACGACTCGAACTCAGGACCTTAGCATTACGCATTCAACGCTATTGTTCAACCGCCTTCGAACTGGTGGTGTGTCAGGATTTTACTTTTAATCAAAATGGGAGCATATTTTCAAAACCTTTGAAACAATTCTTGTCAGAAAGTACTGACCCTGTTTTGAAACATTTTCATAGTTTGCTTAATCTGTTGGGATTCATTAAAACATGGCTTTCATGACTGTTTCTATATATCGCTATTGTTCCTTGGATGGTCCCCTTTCAAATGTATGCCAAGAAGTGGATTGTATTCAATGCATAACTTTTTGGAAACTACTGGTGCATTGTAAATTTCGCCGAAATGTTCCTTCATTGTTCATCTAACAAGATTGCTCAAGCTGGTGCAAATCCCCCAAAAACAAAACTGTCGAGTTGGGGCTGGTTTTCTTCTAGTGCTATAGTGCTATAGAAAAATCTACTTGTCTGAAAACATGAACTGCTTTCAATATAATTTGGCACAAATGTTCCTTGGTTTGACCCTCAGTTCGGTTCTAGCAGTTGCTTTTGGCAGGGGGTCTAAGCATGGCTCCTTTTGTCATATGTAAATGATTGTTTAGGTTTCTTTGCAAGTTTATGCTTATGTGCTCTCATGTGCTTCTCTTGTATTAATTCGTTCACTATGTGCTGTTAATTGTTATCACGTGACACAAACTGGTCAAAATTGTCAAACCAGTTATGCATACAACCCTGCTGAGACCTGCTTCTCTTGTATTAATTCGTTCACTATGTGCTGTTAATTGTTATCAATAATTTTCTCTTTTTTTATGTTCAGTAGCCATGATCAAACACTTTCTCCCAGTTTAGTCCATGGTCTAGAGATTTGTTTTCCGTCAAACCTTTTTTTTCAACATCATTACCAGTTCAGTTTATTGCATTGATGCAGAATATTAATTTTCTATTTAATCAGCATAAAACTTTGTCATACTATTTATTTCTCATGTACTTTGGGCCTTGTTAAAAACTGTCCACTATGCTCAAACTAGCTCATTTGTCAAAGCATTATAATGTTCATGGAGACTAGCTGACCATGGTGCATTTTTCACACAAATGCTACATAACATTGTGCTCCATAAATACACATCTTCCCAATCCCTTACCAGCACGCTATTTAAAATGGCCTACTAAGGGTTCAGAATGCTCTTATCTTTCTGAACTCTTTACTCCACTATTTTCCACTCTGTCCGTAAAACTGGACCCAATCAATCCATAACTGATACATGATGAATTAATGCTTTCTATGTGTAGGAGTAACACATGCTTATTGAGTGCAGCATATTGCTCTTTATGAAACTTATTATGTTTCATTCATTCACCTTGTCCTGTAACTAGTTGTAAGTAATAGTGTATACCATTGTCTTTTAATGTGTTCATTATGTTGATGCTGGATCCAATTGTATACATATGTTCTTGTTTACCCAATACTACGCAAAATTACACTTATCACTTTCAACCACAACTACGGTCAACCTTAAACAAGAAATGATATATTCAATATTCTAGTGTTTGTTTGGTCCTGTAACCTAAGTTGTTTAGATCACCTGAGCCAAAGGCTGCAAGTTGATAGAACTTGGCATAGATGTTCCTTGCATGGCCCCACTTTTACAGTTGATAACATACTTCCATTCAGTACACATTCTTCCTGTCAGAAACTACTGTCCCAGCTGGATTTCAAAATAATTTTTCTGAAATGTTCCCTGACTGAACCTCTTTGAATCTCCACCAAGTTTTCTCGAGTGAGTGCAATTTGTAAAACACACAGAAACTACTTGACGGAAGTTGATTTAACATTGACATATTTCTCAATATAGTATGACAGAAACTTCAAAATGTTTTTACCTAAACCTGCTGTCAAATTTTCCTTTGATTTTTCATGTCTTAAATTTGTATACTTGTGAGCGATATAGGGCCAACAAGGTCCTCCTGTTTTCCAATTGCCAGTTTCATAATATTTAATATTTTTGATATGATCTTTCAACTTCTTAACAATCAATACATAAACATAAGCTAAAATTGTTATTTCCTTTCACATTTTCCTTACTTTTCCAACCTTCCTGCAGCCCCTAGGCCGTCAAGACTTTCAGTGCTTTGATTTTTTAAATAATTGAACTCTTTCAGCGCTGAATTTCAAAAGGTAGATTATTCCATCTTCGAAACCGGACGTATCCATTTCAATGTAAAATAAGTGTTGGTATAGTTTGACAACCAAAAGGAAACAATTGCTGATTTCAGGTGGGACAGTCCGTCACGAGCTGACTCACCCGAATCTGTATTGTTTGCGAAAACCTTAATATTGCCAATGGCGCTGAAAGAGTTATCACTGCCTACCAATAGTTTGCAGCAGAGATTCAATCCAATTAGCCATTATACACAATTGCCTCGAATTATCTAATTTTGAAACTGTCGACAGCTTTGTTGGCAAAAGGGGAAATTAAATATAATACTGTGTCTCGAGCAGTTTTAATCTAATTGTTAAAACTATATACGTGAAACATCTGTCGTTGTCGATTATGTATCCACACGTTGATTTTACGCGTATTAAAGAATCGAAAATTCCTGTGTATTTAAACAGGAGACAAGCGAATAGAAGATTTTCTGTTATCGACATCATCTAAATTAGTTTGTTTATACTATCACTAACATAAATTCTGACAAGAAATGTGTTTGTATTTGCTCGGGTTTTACGCCGCTTTCAACCGCTATTGTCCTATCGCGCCGGACAGGAAAGATGATGTTGTGCCCATACCTTTTATATACATCGAGATAAAAATATAAAAGGAATGGAACCAATACCACCCCACCTGCTGAATCTCAAGATTTGCATTGACTCCAACCCGTTAAGCCGACTGGTCAGCAAGGGTCAGACTGTGGCTGCCAATCTAATTCAGAGTTCCCCAGCTACAGGGCATCTAACAAGAAAATACTATCAGCAATTCGCCGCTGAAACCACATATACCCAGAACAATTAACGAGCTGTCATTCCGACGATTTAGTTGTAGACGTGACTGACTATACGTCACTCGAGTCCCGATTCCTCAGCTTAACGAACACGACGCATTCGTCTTCCAGCAATGGGCTAATAGTCTATATGGAAAAGCAGAGAGTTGCTTGGGTAGACTGTTGCGTTGAGTAAAGGTGTGAGTAAGCCAGGACACACATGGATAGTTGCACTGGCAACCGTGACATGACTGGGAAATTGTTGAAAACGGCGTTTATTCCCCCAATCAATCAATCAATCAAACAAACGTCTCGGGAAACCAAAATCTCAAACAAGGAAGATCCATATCGGTCTGAGTCTCTATTCAATCTGACCATAACATACGTTGTTCGCAATCTTGTAGTAAAAGTGTCATGGAATCTCCTCTTGAAATAAAACATTATCAAAATCAGACTAGACACAAATTCAGTGCGATCATAATTATCATTTATTCAAAGTCAAACATATGTTCTTAGCAAGCCATATTCAGATTGTCCTAGCACATCGGACACTCGGTATTGTGCCAGCCGAATCAATCAATACAATGACGGGATTTGACAATGTGGCTGAAGTACACAATACTTTACAGTGAGGAAAGATTTAAGATTTTAATCAAATTGAGATTGTGTCTAGCACTCGCCGAGCAAACGTTAAGTTAGCACAAACTGAATAAGTACCAGTTCTTACGTGACGTAACAGATTATGACAATCTGGTTGAAGTACACACTACTTTACAGTAAGGGAACATTTATGATTTTAACCAGATTGAACTTTTGTCTAGCACTCGCCTGAATACGTACCAGTTCTCACGTGACGTAAGTCATCCCATCACACAGAACAGTATCTTTTTGCTCGCAGGTGCAGATATTGTACAGCATGAGATATAACAACAAGACGAATTTTGATGCGAAGCATCAAAGACGCCGCGCATGATTTTGAAGCATGACTTAAAGGAAGTAGATGCAGTTCAGTACATTTAAATAACCTGTGCAAACAGACAGGATGTAAATATTTTGAACAAGAAGGCCAAATGTCCCTTTATTTTAAACAAGAAGGCCATGATGTGCCTTTATTGCTCACCTGGCTACCATGGTCTATACTAAAAGGTTATCAGATTTTGACGTAGGAATTAGACGTTTTATAAGCTACGATCTATGTGATATTCGGCATGTGAAGTTTAGTCGTGAAATTACAATTTTAGTCCTGAAACCATTTCGTTTACAGTTTGCTTAACATTGACTGCAACTATATTATGTCATACAAGCTGAAATTTCTTAATTTTTACCAATAAACGGTTTTAAATCTGCTCTAACTAGATCAATTAGATAAACAAAACATAGGTGCTGAAATATTAACAGATATTACCTTAAGGTTTAATGCCTCTAGTTATAGGTTAAGTGTGATACAAGCTTTGGAATTAGAGGGGGAAGTATATTCTCCTTCCAGTTTAGCAGAAGTATGATAACAAAAATGGGATTATATAAACAAAACATACGAGGTAATTTTAACAAGTTTAAAGATATTTATCATCAAAATTGAGCATTGATGAAATTAAAAGAAAAGGTTCACTTGTACAGTCAACATATAGCAAGAATACTATGGTCTGAAAGAACAAACTGTATGGGGAGGAACAATTAAAGTTAAGAAATACAACATCATTTCATAAATAGGCAAAAACAACCCCCGAAACGTTTGTTCTGAGCTTTGATGAATCGGGTCGTCAGGGCGGTAAACCAAACAATTAAACAAGAGGATCATGATGGTCCTATATCGCTCACCTGATTTAATCAAACTTAAAAAGTTTTCATTGTTCTTTGTCTATACATATATACGGAAAACAAGCAACAACCCCTGGTGGCCATGTTTATCATCCTATCAAAATAATTTGAAGTCTTAGTAGAGGGTCACCCAAAGAACATTCATGGCAAATGGACAAGAATATTTTTAAAGGGTTTACCTTAACAAGTCTATTTAAAAGACAATGTATGTATTTATTGACGCCGCGTGAAAATATTCTATAGCCTTTGTACTCGAGAGTTAACTCCCTTCTTAAATTCCATTCTAAAAATAGTCGATTGTATAAGTATTTTAAAGAAAATATCAAAATTGAGCATTTATGAAATTAAAAGAAAAAGTTCACATGTATAGTCAACATATAGCAAGAATACAATGGACAGAATGAACAAACTGTATGGGGAGAAACGTTTTAAGTTTAGAAATTCAACATATTTGTTATAAATAGGCAAAAACGTCCCCCGAATTCCGGGGCCGTAAACCAAACATTAAAAAAGCGTAGCCTAGGAGCTCGTCAGGGTCGTAAATCAAACTATTAAAAAAAGTGTAGCCTAGGAAGTTTGGGGAAAAGTTATTAAATACAAATTAAATGTGTCTAAAGATTTGAAATAACGGTAGAAGACATGGATATTTTGCATCTTTTTGTTTCTTAAATCAGTCAATACAATTTATTGATTCATAATGGTTGCTTTTTTCAAATTTCTTAACAATAATAATGTTGGTTGCTCCCTTTTCGATTACGTCACCCCATGGTACAACATTAAAACCTATCCCATACTGACGCGGCGTCAATAAAAGGGGAGCAACCTTTCTTGTAATGTGTAAGAAGGAATGGCGTGTTAATGTCAAATAACGCCAAATACATTCGCTGACATGCTGATCTACAAGTGTTGCATTTAACCCCAATCAATCCTTACTGGTCCGGGTTGAAGGGATAGCGCTGGTGTCAGAAAGGACTTGGATATGCATTAAAAAGTGTTGAAAACGGCATAAAACAACATTGAATCAAAACGTGATAGAGAGGAGACGACTATGAAAACATTGACTCAAAACTTTGAGAAATCTTCAAAATAGAACAATTATTAGAAATAAATTTGAAAACATAGTTGCAAAGGCAGAAATTGATCAAGATGAGTATTCTTTCCTTTGCCACAATGTTATCAAACTCCGTCTGAGGAATAGGCGTCAGAAAGCGTCTGCATGTGGAAAGGGGTTAAAAACGTTCTTCTTTTATAGAACTGCTTTTGGGCGTCGAATAGTCCGCGCAGGCTAATCAGGTCCGACACATTCCGTCTAATTGGAATAGAGGTATAGAATAATGATTCCTGAAACAGAAAATTCACAGTAGGCGAAAAGTGTCTGTCCGGTTAAGCGTGCGCGGCATGCCTAGGCTGATCCGGGCCGAGTCCACAATGTTGGTCTTCTTGTGGAACGGCTCATATGTTTCATATTTCACTCAGGTTTATATCCACTTAACCCTTTCCCTCATATAGACGCTTTCTGCCGCCTCTGCAGCAGACGGCTTTTTGAAAACATAGTGACAAAAGAAGAAATTGCATCTTTTTGTTTCTTAAATCAGTCAATACAATTTATTGATTCATAATGGTTGCTTTTTTCAAATTTCTTAACAATAATAATGTTGGTTGCTCCCTTTTCGATTACGTCACCCCATGGTACAACATTAAAACCTATCCCATACTGACGCCGCGCTTCTACGCGGCGTCAATACAAGGGGAGCAACCTTTCTTGTAATGTGTAAGAAGGAATGGCGTGTTAATGTCAAATAACGCCAAAGATTTGTCAATAAGAGGTTACCCGAAAGTGATATGGAACTTGTAAACATGTCCAAAAGAATACTAATTTGATAAACAAATGCTTATCTTATCTTCTATTTCTATTGGTATACATTTTGTTTCAATTAAGCAGCCAACATTATAAAACCTGTCTGCACATATTTCACAAAACCGGTTCAAGCAATTTAAGGATTAAGCACACTTAAGTGTTTCAAGTGTTGTCTTCATATATACATGTACATACACCCACATGAATAATAACCTATTTCCTTTGGTCTAGTCGTTTGTTTGTGTTAACTAATACACAAGGATGTATCGGTTCTCGTGCCTAGTAGCTGCCTTTGCTCTGATACATGTATGTTACACATGTCCAACAGGATGCTCTTGCATAGGAAGCACTTTGAATTGTGACTTGGCATTAACCAGTGGAATGATGGCCTCCTTCGTACCGAATAACACTGAACGCGTGTTGCTACAACACTGGGGATGTTGGAATTTAACATGGCCAGACGTGTCCCTGCTCGAACTGTTTGATACAGATTACCCGTGTCATAAACCTATATTACAATTAGGTAATTTAAAATCTCTAAAATTAGACATAGCCAACTTGTATCGTCATTTTGAAATAATGGATATACAAGCACAACTAGGTGTGAAAGATTTGTACATTATCGGTGCTAAAAACCTGACATTCGAGAATATTGCAGCCTTGCTGAACGGACAAAGATTTCCAGAGCTAGAATTATTGGTGATTGACAGAATCTCTTGGGCAAACAACGATCCTATACTTTCAATGACTTCAAACTTCTTCAGTGTCTTAAGAGGAAAACGTGAGCTGCGCCGTTTAGAAGTGATCAACATGCACTTGAATGAAGTGGATATTTTGGCAAGTAAATGTCCTCCGAAACTAGAATACTTGTCTTTCAAAGGATCAAACATAAATAGTGTTAAGTCGTATTTTAGTGCCAGTAAGAAACTGCGTGTGTGCGAATCCTTACGAACTTTGGATATCAGCCAAACGGTGATAAGTCCACTGGGGTGGTTAATTAAAACATTACGTAAAGCAACTGTATACACGATAGTAACTGTTCAATGGTTAGATTTTAACCAATTAAAATTCTTCTCAAATGTTACGACTGTTTTGATGAGTGACTTCAATATTTCTCCTATAGAATTACGAGCAAGATTTACAATTGATGCATCCGCTACGAGAACAAGTTGCAGGACTTTAGACCTGTCAAACAATCATTTCAGATTCTCGAATCTTTCCATTATTACACACCGGGATAGCGGAATTGAAGAGTACAATCTTTCGTTCAACACATTGATGTATTTAACTCCAGCATTCGTACAACCTGGGAAGTTCGTGAAGAAACTGCACCTTGATTCAAATGACTTACACTTCATGCAGATTCATCATCCACGTGAGTTTGTCTTACTCTTACATTCGTACATGCATCTTGAATACGTTGACCTTTCAAAAAACGGACTGACAGCAATTCCAAGTAAAATGTTTACAAAAAATGAACGGTTGATTCATCTCAATCTAGGAAACAACAAATTGACCTCAATATCCAACCTTGACCTTGGTGTATGTATCAGTTTGAAGTACATTGGTTTGAACGGAAACAAACTATTATTTCAGGATTTCAGCGATGTAAAGCCTATACAAAGGCTGATAACTATGCATGCACTAGAAGCCTTACTTGGAAATGAAAGTCAAGACAGTAGTGCTGCATTAAAGGTCAACGTCGCTGCAAATACCTTCCGATGTACGTGTGACAATTTAGATTTACAAAGATGGGTTTTAGAATACGCTGACGTTTTCGATAATGTTTCCGACATCCCCTTATTTTGTGGATATGACGGGAAAGATTATAAAATGATAACCGACGAATTTGAAGAAATTTCTCAAAACTGTCTTGCTAAACACAAACTGCGGATAGGTTTGATTTGGACTGGATCTTTGTTTGCATTGATTTGTTTATTGTGTGGAATAGGTTATTTCATCAGAAGAAAAATAATGGTCCGTCAAGAGATTCGTGTACTAGTTAAAAATCTGAAAAACAACGAATTTCCATTGGAATTTCTGATTTTCTTGTCCCATTCCAGCGCCGACGACCAGCTTGTCATAAATTACGTTTTACCGAGTTTGTCAAAAGCAATGAAAGACATTACAAAGTCAAATCGTGACTTTATCTGTTTCTCTGATAAACATTTTCGACCGGGGCACACCATTGTGGAAGAAGTGATGGGATGCATTGAGAAGTCGGCGGTGGTCGTTCTCGTCTTATCAAACAAATATATCGCCAGTCCTTGGTGTGACATGGAGGCAAAAGAAGCTGCAACACAACAAAAACCTGTCGTGTTGGTGCTCACGGAAACAATAGACGAGAACGAGATGTCCCTTGTCTTGAGACAGCTTTTTAACCGTTTTGCAAGATTTAAATGTTTTACAAATGAAGAGGGAAAGCATGAGGTAGTCCCTACTTGGGCAACATTATCCGCATCTGTTTTGGATCTTGCTCGTGCACAAATGAACGGCTGAAGTATATACATTTTGATGATTGTTAATGAGAGAAAGAAAAGAAAAATCAATATTTCATCTGTACTTTTGAGAGTTACATTGAATCCCTACATTTTATAGATATCATAAAACGTAAAATGATTGTAAACACAAATTAAAGATCATACTTTGGCCATAAAAAATGATTTTTAGAGTAATTGACTATACGATGATAATGTTAATGTCATGTTTTTTGCATATCACAAAATGTTCGGAATTCGTATTGCCGTCGTCTATTATTACGAACAGAAAATAATAAAGTAAAGACTTTCAGAAAATCAAGGAATTCATTCTTAATGAACGAGGTTTAAACATGAGGGCCAAGATGTTCCTTAATCGATCATCTGCATTTTTGTAAAGAAGCAAATGTATAACTGATAATATAGTGGGAAATTTGTTTATGTAAGCTCTTTTTTTATGCCACCTGGCGACTACCTTTTTCAAGCCGTCAATCATGACTGGAACAAATTATGTAATGGGTCACATTTATGCATAATCCTTTCCCTAATAGAGACGGTTTCTGACGCCGACGCAGCAGACGACTTGGGAAAATATTGTCGCCAAAGGAAGAATTGCTAATTATGAGAAAGTTATCCTTTTGCCACAATGTCGGATAAATAATTATACTTTCATTTATAGATATTTTATCTCCTTACCAAGTTGTTTTACAATTTTATTGGAATGCCTTGAAATTTAGCACATGGAGATTTTTAGACCTGCCAGGGTGACCACATGTCGGGATTTCTCTTTGTTCTTACTAAGTATATTAATTTAAGGTAAATTACTTTCAAAACATCCTTTTACACTCTATATACATGTGTGAGTTTTACAAATTAAAAAAAAAGACAAAGGCCGTATATTAATTTAATGTATGTACATCTTTAGTTAAGCGAAATTCATACTGTATCTAGTCTAAACAGTAAAATAGAGAACCATTCCACTAAATTGGTTACCTGCCTCATACGCTTTATTATTTCAATAGTTCTCAGGGAACCAAAACAAGGCGCGCTAAATGTAGTCTGGTACATGTACCTTTCATCCTATATATTACGCAGTGATAAGAGGAAGGAACTCCAGCAGACGCTATATATCTCGCCGTTATTACGTCACTGTGTTGTACTTATGCTGATATATATAAGAAAGTGGTGTGTTTGCAGTATACTCGTGTTGCAAAGATCTAACACCTTTACCTTTCATATTTGTATACCCATTCAATGTTTTGGGTCTTAATATCTCCACAGGAAACTCTCTCCAAATAAAAGCAGTAATTTGAAGACATCCGAGTTCTCGGTTAGTTCAAAAGGATAACCTGAATATATTCCACATTTGTGTGTGATTACATTGAATACATATTATCTTTGTTAAGTGTTCACATATTCACATACTGACCGATACTCGTCTCCATTCTCTGTTAAACAATATAGATAAATTCATTAAAATGTGTAATTTAGCAATGTTCACAAATACAATACTGAATCCGTTCACTTGAAAATTATTTAAAAACTAATTATTCTAACACACTTATTGAAGAAATTATGAAATCAGAGTTAAAAACATTTTTTGCCTAGACTTAGTTAAAACTTAATTATACATCGATTCGTGTTTTCTTTACACGCTCGATGTCTGCTTCCAGTTTGACTGATTTGTCTGGATTGCAAACATCCGTAGAAAACATTGACACGTCGAAATATTGAAATTTCTAAAGTCGTTTATATCAGGTAAAGAATTAGCCCTCATCCTGCTGAGTTAATCAGATATGTTCTCTCCCAATGATATATTGATTGATTAGGGTTTAACGTCGTTTTCAACCATTTTGCAGTCATATCACGTCGGCCAGTTCACGTACTCATGTGTTTTCTGGCTTTCCCACGCCATACTTTCCAAGCATCTGGCTGGTTTTCCCACATAGACTATAAGCCCATTGGTGGAAAACGAATGACGCGAGTCACAGTGACTTTTGTCAAACGTCGGAAAGAATTTAGGATTAGCTGGAGTACTAACTCACAACCCTTATATTATGAGCCCGCGTCGCTACCGATTGAGTCACCGGGGCTGGGCTCTCGTCCATTGATCTACTAATTGAATCTCAGGCAAAAAAGAGCAAACAATGACTGGACGTTTATGTATACATGTAGACATATATTGGTATTCCCTGTTGGTCAATGTGGTTTTAAATCGAACATTGCAGGAACGGAACACTCACAGGAAAGGAACAATCACATGATACAAACGTATCTTGCAGGATGTACTTAGATCACGGATGCACGGTTAATTCCGATGATAAAGCTCGTTGATATTAAGTAGGCGTATGGTAGGAAGACGCTCCATATTATTTCAGGGCTTAGTCTTTTGAGAAAGCACACCAAATGGTTCTGATTTCTGATTCTGATACTGAGTATGCCCTGATAGCGCTCTGATAGCGTGCATGTGCTACTAGATATTATATGTTTGTTTTAAAATGACATACTGCCATGTTTCACGTGTAATTTCTTGTATGTTTAATGTTTGTATTTGTGTAACTTGTGACTTGTTGCCATATGGTCGGATGAATAAATAAACTAAACCATATATAAAAGATGTATATGCATGTTGGCTTACTTTCAGACGTAAATCTTTGTATCAAACCTGTAACTAACGACGGCAGTTTAATAACGATTTCAATATGTATATATATCTGTCACATATAACTCTTTCGATGAAACAGATGACGTTTTCAACTGTTATTGGGAAATGATACTTTGTCCCAAACAGTATTTCAGTCATTTGACGTCGTTTTCCAGTGTAAATTTTCAGTGCTGATTTGAAGCTTATTCTTACGCCAGTTCAAGCGTCTGCAACATTTAGCACTATGGAGGGAAATAACTACTACCACTTTCAAAGCTTTGGTAAGACCCGACCGGGGATTAACCATTCCAGCACCGAGGCGGTTCTAACCAAACGTCACGAAGTGGCAGGCTGATACCCATTCTCCATTCTTCATAGCCCTTACTGTCAAAGTGTACGCATTGGCGTACGTGCGTATACCTGGATACGCGCCTTGATCTTACTTCAGTATCCAGACATGTTTTTGTTAACAATTAAAGGAAAACTAGACTAACTATGTGAACATTCTTGCTGGAAATGTAATAAGAATGTAACTAACTCAATTCTTCATCTCAAATATGATAGATATTTTCAATTTGAAGAGTTCAAAAATCGTATCATTTCTAAAACAGTTTACGACTTTGTGGTCTGATCATATCTGTGATTCGTCAAAGGATACTCCTTTATTAGCAATAACGGAAAAGGAGTGCCAATAATTCCTGTTTGGAGGGAATACGGCTGACTTTAAAATACATCTATACACTTCAGGAGAAAATATAGGATCCATCGTTTCGTGTTTTACGCTGCTGTCAACAATTGTTCTGTTATATCACGGCGTTTCCTAGATAAGTTACTTTTACTTCTGGTCCATTTATTCTGACACCAGTCAGTCAGTCGTAATGCCTACCCCGCACTCCCGCACCTGAGACGGACACTCTACCACAACACCACCGAGACGGAACACATATAAGACAACCATACTTTAATTCATTTTTAATGAAGACTCGTCTCGAAGCAAAATGTTTGGATTAGTTTGAATTGTCTTTGAACGGAATTTCAGTTGTCTGGGTAAATTACTAATACTACCACCGGTTTTATCCTGACATCGATACATCACTCGCAATGCTATCCCCGCAACGCAGAGTCCATTACTACATTCTTCCCTTTCCCAACTGCAGACCCGTTTTGACGCAATAGCAGCAGACGACTTTTGAAAACATTGTGGCCAAAGGTGAAATTGCTCATGATCAGCAATTTCTCCTTTGGCCACAATGTTTTCGACTTAATTCAACAATTAAGCTATTCTTTTATGGAGATTGTTTAGTTTTTTATTGGTTCTCTCTTCTAGAGACCCTTAAAGTCGGTCTTCGTTTCTGTCCGTTTGTTTGTTTGTTTGTGGCAAGCGTAGCGCCAAAACTCTTCAACGGATTTCGACCAAACTTGGTAGGGATGAATGGTCTAGGCTCTAGTTGTTCCTTTTGTAGTATGGTTGCCATAGAAACCACCGTTGCTATGGAAACGGGCGAAAACCGCTTTTCCTGCGAAAACTATCTCCTCCCACAGTTTTTCGAATTTAGAAACCACTCGGTGTGCGTTGTGTAGCCCATCAGTTGCTACATCGAATGATCGTCCCGATTTTTGATCCGTCTCTTCGTTTTCTTAATATTTGAGTTGCCGTAAGGGGTACCATTTTCGCGGAAAACACAGACACGTCAAAACTAAATATATCGACACAAAAAGAAATGGTTTCCTATTACCTGATCGCTGATTGGCTAAAAATCCGGACACGACCAAATATCGACCAACCAGAGAGCACTTCACATAGCCATTACAACTACCGTTTCCCGTACTTTTACACGAATAGAAGAAATATTCAAGTGAATTTGACGCTGTTCTCGCGACAACTCGATAGCTTGTTTCATTATTCGGTGTCGTGAGAGTAGAGACAAGAGAGAACCATCGTCGCAGTATGCTTGTCATTATGTTTTTAAAGTCGTCTGCTGCAGATTTGTTGTATGTGGGAAATGGTTAAGTATTTTGTATGACCCGACTTAGGATCGAAGCATTGTATCCCACTAACAAAGCGGACGCTCTAATCACTTATCAACAAAGACAGTATTTTTTCCAGGAAACCAAACCCCATCGTTGTTATAACGCGTGTTGTAAAATACATACCTGTACATTCATGCTGAGGATCTGAATGTATATTGTTTTACAGAAATTCTATGACTAATAAAGGAACATTCAGACATGTCATAAATTCAAGATTAACTTACAAACTGTCAAATACACTGGCGCATTAAAACAAATAGAACTCATACGACCAAGAAAAACAATTTCTGATTACAATAGCATAACACCTTTAGTGAGAGTCTCTAACGCCCGAGTATATGGTATAAAGATATAAATGCATCTTTTTACAAATAATTGGAAGTGTAGCTCCACTACCTTGATTCCAATATGCTTTTAACTATTTCGTGCCAAACACAATTAAAGGGTTTTGCAAACAATGCAGATGCAGGCAAATCTGCATTGTGTGCCACTTAGACATTAATCTTAATTTTTACCAAATTTTCTGTTTGAGGACAAATGCGAGTGGTACCAATATCAGCATGGAAGAGTCGACTTTGCGAAATTCGGCAGTGAAAGAGTTAAAACTGATACGGATTATCTGAACAACAAGCATACACATTTCGCATTGTTCACATTTCCTATATAATACTGGTATTAAGAATAAGCAGAACTACCCGGTGTGCTTGGATGCAAGTAAACAACTCAATCACGTCCACGGCATTTACCGTATATTTGAATTCAAGAATAGGTACGCTATTTGTGTCTTCTTGGGTGTACTGGGCTACCTTAAATAGACACAGTCTTGTAAATCCACATAGTGCAATAAATGGTCAGGAAATGTAATAAAATAAAGTTGTTTTCCATAATTGGAATGGTTGCCCTTTCAGCAATCGCATAATTTATTCCCCTCTACGGTTGTTTATCATATCAATTAGGTTATTAAGCATTAATTTACATTTTTCTTTTATTTGTTCACTTTAAAAATGGCACGTATATAATTATATATTTATATTTTGGTTATCAAAACTAAATTTGCACTTTTTAGTCCGGCTACTGGCAAACTTAACCAATGTTACGACATGCATGACATATATTGATGCCGATCAGTTAACACATAACACAATCTGTTTTGAATATGTTTAGCAGTAAGTCAATGAGTGAGGTATAATTGCCCGGCGAACGTTGTGTATTCTGATATTACTGATTATAATCGGAATACTTATCAAACAAATTTGCTGTGGCCATATTTCCTGTATCGGGTTTGATATTACTGCTAGGGGTGTAGATAATTGATATGGCGCGGCGCGAGACCGAAGGTCGAGAGAGATGACAAATTCTCCACGCCCAGAGAAGACACTTTCAACATATCGTTACTACAACATAATTTATTTTTATTATATAAATTGTTTAATGTTTTAGTCAGAATAAAGACAAACTATACACAATTCTATATTCTAAATAACGAAATAACTAAATGTACACATAAGATAAAATGTATGATTCAGTGACCTGACGTACCATTTACATATTTGGTAACGTATTTTACCTAATCATATACGGAATTTTAATCCGTCGTGTTTGAACTGGGCATGACCATCTGCATGAATTTATACAGGTATATCAAATGTTGAATATCCACAACATAGGGTATGAGCATTGAATACTGTTTTGGCAACATGATGTTCGCCTCTAAGGCACGCCGTCTGCACAATAGCTACGAAAGCATTCGGTTGGTTGCACAAACACGAATGTGCCGCGTCAGGTGATTTTTGGTCTTATTCACTTCCCATGACGGGATCATAACTGTGTAAATTGGCGATGAACAAAAGGGTATACAGTACTATTTTTTTGTCAAAAGATGTACCAATGTCTAATTTGTATGTGGACAGATGCTGAAGGCTGTCTGTTGATAGTTCAAATTACGCCAAATACATCCGCTGTCATGCTGATCTACAACAGCCAAATAGTCCCTAAAATAATTAATGATTAGAAATTAATGTATACCATCACCAGAATGCATTGAATTTAGAATATATGACATTGAGTTTAAAATCATTGTAAATGTGTATATAGGATGCACTAGAAATGATTGATTTTATTGCCTTTTAGTATTTTGACCTTGTTTGAAAGTGAAAGTGGAGAATGCTAAACAGCGGTTTTGTCTGTGCCCGATTTGGTCCGAAACGACGGTAACCATTTTCGTCTGGTGACTTCTTTCTTGCATAATGAATGACACCCCCCCCCCCCCCCCCCCCCCCCACCCATTTTCATTGGATTGTTTTAAAGCTTAAATGTAACTAATTTCAATGATATATGAAAAACGCTTAGAAAGTGGGAACACACACACGCTATTTAATGATTAAATTCTCATTCATGGAGATATTTCACACTTTTGCAAATACGTTTTCAAAGTCGTCTGCAGAATTATCGTATGTGGGAACTCTGTTAAGTGGAAAGTAAGATTATAGATCATATTGTAAAAAATAGGGGGAACAATGAAATATTGGTAAAATAATATGGGTTCTCCTCGAGACCTCGGATCTAAACTTTTCGCACATACACACACGCCACTGCAGCAGATGACTTTTGAAAGCATTTTGGCAAAGGGAGAAATTGCTCATCATTAGCAGTTTCACATTTTTCCCAAATGCTTTCCACTTCAATAATTGTTCTTTCATTTATATAAAGTTTCCATATTTTTGCCTAGATGTTTTCAAAGTCGTCTGCTGCAGATTTGTTGTATGTGGGAAACGGAGAAAAACTTTCAAATTCAGAAAAATTATAAAGTTAACCTCACTGGTTTTTGTACTTTTTTTTTTATATAAGAGGGGCGAATAAAATGATTATACTCGTGTAGTTATATCGGGTTTTAAGTCCGTGTTGTCCAGTCGATAACGGCTATTAGTCTAGGGGTTGTTAGTTCGAACCACCACTCGTTCATTGATTGGCAAAGGTAGTTATGGCTTTAGCATTATTGGTCTTCCACCAATAGGCTTAATAGTATATGTGGGAATACAATACAAATCGTTTATTGCGTTTAACAAACAATTTGCTTTATAGCAAATTAAAAAAATAAATGTAGCTAGTTGCCTTGGAAAAAATTATGTGTGGAGTACACGAGGGAGAAAACGAGTAAATACACACTGTGTGAACTGGCCGCCGTCATTTAAACCTTTTCCCTCATATAGACACTTTTTGACGCCTCTGCAGCAGACGGCTTTTTGAAAACATAGTGACAAAAGAAGAAATTGCTCAAAACGAGCAATTTCTCCTTTTGCCACAATGTGTTCTACTCTTAGTCATAGGTTATCCATTCAATTATAGAGATGTTCTATGTTTTGACAAAATATGTTCAAAGTCGTCTGCTGCAGAATTGTCCTATGAGGGAAAGGGTTAACTGAAATACAGTAGAAATACGCATTACATACACTCAATACAATAATCAAATGGCGACTGTATGTATGTCTCATCAGCATTTTGACAAAACAACAAACACCTCTTTTGCATGGTGCGACCCGTATATTTGGTTAACGTACAAGAGGTTGACATACATAAACAGAACATTTTCAAATACCTCTGTAGTGACTTAAACTTTTTAATATGAATTTAAATATATAATTCGATCATGCAGCAATGAAATCGGCGTCATTCCAGAACAAAAACCGTACGAGAATAAAACAATTTCTCTGGCAGCAACTGCTTTAACCGACATTGATTGCGTATTTCTCAAACGGAGTACGAGCCGCCCACGAACAACCCCCTATCTATAAAGACAGTTTCCGTAGCTATGCTCTGACTATTCCTCGACATACCGAGTAGCGGAGTTATTACATGCATGCATATCTAATTGTCATTGATTGATTAGGGTTTTACGCCGTTTTCAATAACACGTCGACAGTCTAATTAACATAAATTTTACGAAAAATGTTTCACGTAAAACAATACTTTTCATTTCCAAATTTAAATTTAAAGTAAATCTATGTTAACCGCCTAGTGATCTGCGTAGAGCTGACCATTCTTACCACAAAAAACCTCAATCACGTGACAGAAACTGGTCAAAATAAGTGTCAAACCAGTTCTGTATACAACCCTGCTGAGACAAGTGTTCGCCGCTATACGATGTACCGCGGAGAACGGTCATTCTCCTGCGTGAAGCATTCAATGGAAGAATCTGTAGTCTCAGTAATTTCTCCTAGTTTTTAACCCTTTCCCTCATAAAGACGCCTTTTGACGCCTCTGCAGCAGACGGCTTTTTGAAAACATAGTGACAAAAGAAGAAACTGCTCAAAACGAGCAATTTCTCCTTTTGCCAGAATGTTTTCCACTTTTAGTCAAAGGTTATCCATTCAATGATAGAGATATTCCATTTGTTTACAAAACATGTTCAAAGTCGTCTGCTGCAGAATTGTCGTATGAAGGAAAGGGTCATGCTGTCTGTATCAATGAAACTGAGCCATGTTAAAAAAGTTGAACTCTTTCAGCGCAGAATTTCAAAAAGTAAATTCTTCCATCTTCGAATCCGGACGTATCCATTTCAATGTAAAATAAGTGTTGGTATGGTTTGACAACCAAAAGGAAACAATTGCTGATTTCAGGTGGGACAGTCCGTCACGAGCTGACTCACCCGAGTCTGTATTGTTTGCGAAAACCTCAATATTGCCAACGGCGCTGAAAGAGTTAACACTGCCTACCAATAGTTTGCAGCAGAGATTCAATCCAATTAGCCATAATACACGATTGCCTCGAATTATCTAATTTTGAAACTGTCGAGTCGACAGCTATGTTGGCAAAAGGAGAAATTGAATATGTAATTGCAGATCTCAAGCAGTCTTACCACAAAAAACCTCAATCACGTGACAGAAACTGGTCAAAATAAGTGTCAAACCAGTTCTGTATACAACCCTGCTGAGACAAGTGTTCGCCGCTATACGATGTACCGCGGAGAACGGTCATTCTCCTGCGTGAAGCATTCAATGGAAGAATCTGTAGTCTCAGTAATTTCTCCTAGTTTTTAACCCTTTCCCTCATAAAGACGCCTTTTGACGCCTCTGCAGCAGACGGTTTTTTGAAAACATAGTGACAAAAGAAGAAACTGCTCAAAACGAGCAATTTCTCCTTTTGCCAGAATGTTTTCCACTTTTAGTCAAAGGTTATCCATTCAATGATAGAGATATTCCATTTGTTTACAAAACATGTTCAAAGTCGTCTGCTGCAGAATTGTCGTATGAAGGAAAGGGTCATGCTGTCTGTATCAATGAAACTGAGCCATGTTAAAAAAGTTGAACTCTTTCAGCGCAGAATTTCAAAAAGTAAATTCTTCCATCTTCGAATCCGGACGTATCCATTTCAATGTAAAATAAGTGTTGGTATGGTTTGACAACCAAAAGGAAACAATTGCTGATTTCAGGTGGGACAGTCCGTCACGAGCTGACTCACCCGAGTCTGTATTGTTTGCGAAAACCTCAATATTGCCAACGGCGCTGAAAGAGTTAACACTGCCTACCAATAGTTTGCAGCAGAGATTCAATCCAATTAGCCATAATACACGATTGCCTCGAATTATCTAATTTTGAAACTGTCGAGTCGACAGCTATGTTGGCAAAAGGAGAAATTGAATATGTAATTGCAGATCTCAAGCAGTCTTAATCTAATTGTTAAAACTATATACGTGAAACATGTATGTATCCGTCGTTGTCGTCATTTTGGACCAAATCGGGCCCCGAACAAAACCGGTGTTTAGCATTCTCTACTTTCACTTTCAAACAAGGTCAAAATACTAAAAGTAATCAAATCAATCATTCCTAGATCAGCATGTTAGCGGATGTATTTGGCGTAATTTGACCATAACACGCCATTACTTCTTACACATTACAAGAAACGTTGCTTAAATTCCCTTTAATTAACTGTTTTAGAGTTTGGCAAAAATGAGAGGTATATCAATTGCCCCGTGTCAGATCTTAAAATACACGACAGACAGTTGTATTTGATTTCGTAACATATGTTGCATCTATTGATTTCATTGCACACTTATCAAATACGGGAGCACTGTGTTTCAATAGTATCTAACGTGTTCGTTTAAGTATATTATAGCGGCGTATTATTATTAAAATGAATTTCTATTTGTTATCCTTTTCTCACATACAAACGCTTGCTGACGCCTCTGCAGATACCTTTAGAAGGGCAAAATATACGTATTAGTAGTCCCTGCACATTGTAAAAAATATACTCGATTTCACAAAATGTTGTATTGGTTTAGATACTTGTTAAGCGGTATTATGCTTTTAAACATTCCAGCGTGGAATATATAAACATTTAAAATTTCGTTTCTTTCTGTAAAGTAGGGCATTTTTTACATGTCAATAGTGCAGCGAAACAAACATAAAACATGTGATAATTCAAATAACTGGCTGAATTTTGTTTTCTTAATCCTGGCTTTCTCACACCTTTACTCAACGCAACAGTCTATCCAAGCAACTCTCTGCTTTTCCATATAGACTGTTAGCCCATTATTGGAAGACGAATGCCGCTAGTGGCAGTGCTTTTTTCCTCAAACGTCGTGTTGGTTAAGCTGGGGTCCGGATCGATGTAAACATGTCTTCAAGAATACTAATTTGATAAACAAATGCTTATCTTATCTTCTATTTCTCTTGGTATACATTTTGATTCAATTAAGCAGCCAACATTATAAAACCTGTCCAGACTGCAAATATTTCACAAAACCGGTTCAAGCAATTTAAGGATTAAGCACACTTAAGTGTTTCAAGTGTTGTCTTCATATATACATGTACATACACCCACATGAATAATAACCTATTTCCTTTGGTCTAGTCGTTTGTTTGTGTTAACTTATACACAAGGATGTATCGGTTCTCGTGCCTAGTAGCTGCATTTGCTCTGATACATGTATGTTACACATGTCCAACAGGATGCTCTTGCATAGGAAGCACTTTGAATTGTGACTTGGCATTAACCAGTGGAATGATGGCCTCCTTCGTACCGAATAACACTGAACGCGTGTTGCTACAAAACTGGGGATGTTGGAATTTAACATGGCCAGACGTGTACCTGCTCGAACTGTTTCATACAAATTACCCGTGTCATAAACCTATATTACAATTAGGTAATTTAAAATCTCTAAAATTAGACATGGAAAACTTTTATCGTCATTTTGAAATAATGGATACAAGCACAACTAGGTGTGAAAGATTTGTACATTATCGGTGCTAAAATGCTGACGTTCAATAAAATTGCAGCCTTGCTGAACGAACCAAGATATCCAGAGCTAGAATTATTGGTGATTGACAGAATATCTTGGGCAAACAACGATCCAATACTTACAATTCCTTCAATTTTCTTCAGTGTATTAAGAGGAAAACGTGAGCTGCGCCGTTTATAATTGACCAACATGCACTTGAATGAAGTGGATATTTTGGCAAGTAAATGTCCTCCAAAACTAGAATACCTGTCTTTTAAAGGATCAAACATAAATAAGGTTAGGACATATAAGGGTAAGACACTGCATGTGTGCGAATCCTTACGAACTTTGGATATCAGTCAAACGGTGACAAGACTACTGGGGTGGTTTATTAACACATTACATAGCACATCTATTCACAAGATAGTTACTATTCGAGGGTTAGCGTTGGACCAGTTAAAGTTCTTCTCAAATGTTGAGACTGTTTTGATAAGTCGCATTAATTATTCTCCTGTGGAATTTCGAGCAAGATTTACAATTGATACATCCGCTATGAGAACAAGTTGCAGGACTTTAGACCTGTCATAAAATCATTTCAGATTCTCGAATCTTTCCATTATTACACACCGGGATAGCGGAATTGAAGAGTACAATCTTTCCTTCAACACATTGATGTATTTAACTCCAGCATTCATACAACCTGGGAAGTTCGTTAAGAAACTACACTTTGGTTCAAATGACTTTCACTTCATGCAGATTCATCATCCACGTGATTTTGTCTTACTCTTACATTCGTACATGAATCTTGAATACGCTGACCTTTCAGAAAACGGACTGACAGCAATTCCAAGTAAAATGTTTACACAAAATGAACGGTTGATTCACCTCAATCTAGGAAACAGCAAATTTACCTCAATATCCAACCTTGACCTTAGTGTGTGTGTGTGTGTGTCAGTTTGAAGTACATTGGTTTGAACGGAAACAAACTATTATTTCAGGATTTCAGCGATGTAATTCCTATACAAAGGCTGATAAATATGCATGCACAAGTAGGCTTACTTGGAAATGAAAGTCAAGAGGGCAGTGCTGCATTAAAGGTCAACGTCGCTTCAAATACCTTCCGATGTACGTGTGACAATTTAGATTTACAAAGATGGGTTTTAAAATACGTTGAAGTTTTCGATAGTACAAGCGACTTTTGTGGATATGACGTGAAATACAAAATGTATTATAAAATGATAACCGAAGAAATTTCTCAAAACTGTCTTGCTGAACACAAACTGCGGATAGGTTTTATTTGCACTGGATCTTTGTTTGCATTGATTTATTTATTGTGTGGAATAGGTTATGTCATCAGAAGCAAAATAATTTTCCGTCAAGAGATTCGTGTACTAGTTAAAAATCTGCAAAACAACGAATTTCCATTGGAATTTCTGATTTTCTTGTCCCATTCTAGCGCCGACGACCAGCTTGTCATAAATTACGTTTTACCGAGTTTGTCAAAAGCAATGAAAGACATAACAAAGTCAAATCGTGACTTTATCTGTTTCTCTGATAAACATTTTCGACCGGGGCACACCATTGTAAAAGAAGTGATGGGATGCGTTGAGAAGTCGGCGGTGGTCATTCTCGTCGTTTTGGAGCTGACGGAAACAATAGACGAGAACGAGATGTCCCTTGTCTTGAGACAGCTTTTTAACCGTTTTGCAAGATTTAAATGCTTTACAAATGAAGAGGGGAAGCATGAGGTAGTCCCTACTTGGGCAGCATTATCCGCATCTGTGTTGGATCTTGCTCGTGCACAAATGAACGGCTGAAGCATATACATTTTGATGATTTTTAATGAGAGAAAGAAACAAAATCAATATTCCATCCGTATACTTTTGAGAGTTACATTGAATCCGTACAATGGATCGATAACATATAACTTAAATGATTGTTAACAAAAATTGAAGATCATCCTTTGGCCATAAAAAACCGATTTTTAGAGTAATTGACT
>JASEVX010000004.1:50566979-50714211 GCA_031761405.1 Serripes groenlandicus
AGCGGCGAATTTGGCCCGGCGCTCGCCAGATATGAATGATGCCCGACCAGGCCGGGGTGTCGTGGGGATTGGGAGTCGGGCACGGGCCGTATGGGCCCCCGCTAAATCCGCCACTACATTTGCCACGTTTTTTTGTTTTTTGTTTACCACTCATTTTTCGACGCACTACGGCCCCCGGTTTATCCTCCACCGTATATTTCACGTGACTTCTTTTGTGAGGTGGGGGAATCGGGCACGGGCCCTATTCCCCCCCCCCCCGCTAAATCCGCCACTACATTTGCCACGCTTTTTCTTTGTTTACCATTAATTTTACGGTACCCGGTTAATCCGCCAATGTATATTTCACGTGACTTCTTCCTTTTTTTTCCGTTCCTCTTCGCGAATGTTAACAAGCGTCCATATTTGACCGCTCGGCGCATTAATTGCTAAATCATTTCTTAAACTTATATTGGAGTACTCACGCCTTTAAGTTTTTCACTGATGTTCCAACAACATTAAAATGATTTTTAGGGGGGAGATCCTAAAATTTTAAATGCAGTTTTGTTGAATTCATGATGAACTATCAAGAAAATCAAGGAATACATTTATAATGAACGAGGTTTAAACATGAGGGCCAATATTTCGTACACAGTTCCATTTATTTTTTTAACTGTTTTGTACTTAAGTTGAATCACATGAAAATAACACTTTTATGACCTTTAATGTCAATTTAGAATAACAAATTATTGACTGTGTTTTTACGTCTGACCGACCGCTTTTTATATATACCCAAAAATAGCGACTCCCATGATTTTAGCCAGTTCCATTTCAGAAAGTTTCATCGGTTATGTTCTGTCTTAAAATGTACACATGGTATATGATAAAAAGGAAAATGATGTTGCAATAGCGATGCAGGTTTTAGTATTGTCTACTCAGGGCGTGGACAATTTGACAGTATCTCCCTACCTACGGTCTCACGAGATATCAATTATACAAGCCACTCGTAGTACAATACTAAAACCTGTATCGCTACTGCAACATAATATCGAGGGCTTGGCGTGAAACGGTTGTAACTAAAATTGGTATTTTTTTACCAAGGTTAATCACCTCGCCATAAAGTCCTTATAAGTGTTAAAACATTTTTCTTGGTAAACAATGGAAATTTAGGTGCCATTGCTCGTTCTGAGCAATGGCACCTAAATTTGCATTGTTTACAAAGGGGTCAAAATTGCCCCAAAACCAGGGTTTTCAAAATAGGTTTTTAGTTACAACCGTTTCACGCCAAGCCCTCGATATTCCCTATGGAAATGTTGATTTGTGTTTGTCGTTTTTTATCACCTCCCTCACCACATTAAAGGAACTTTCTCTCTCGCTCTCAGCCACCGGAATCTCTGTTGATGCTCATATATGTCACATACCAATGTTACTTTATTGCCTTATTAGACCAGGCCGTCCGGGTGGTGTTGGGGTAGAGCGTGTCCCTATTAGGCAGGAGGTCGCAGGTTCAATCCCCGACTGGGTCATACCATACCGGGTTGTGTGGTAAGTAGCCTATTACGACTGACTCGCTGGTGTCATGATAAATTGACCAGTAGTACTGGTAACTTACCCAAGTAATGCCATCATATAACAGAAAAATCACCAAGGAAAATTACCAACTGTATCCGTTATTTGACATCATTAATATGTTATATAGTATGATATAAATAGAACTAAATTAATTCGTACGATTGAATCCTTTGCTCGCAGGGTTCATAATACCACCACTGGAAGATAGTGGTGCAGTGGTAGAGCGTGGAATCTGATAACAAATGTCCCGGGTTCGAGTCCCGTAAAGGGGAACTGCTTTTAGGATTTTTCCACACAATCGGTAGGAGTACAGGTCAAGTCATCAGGCGTGAGTAATGTAAGTGTAAAGCTAGTTTCGCAGTGGTTGTTAAAAAATAAGTTTAAACTTATACCACCACGAGAAACTATTAAGCGGTCTAAACAGTCACTTATAAAGTAACCAAACGTGACCATACATATCCATGAAAAGTCTTTATTTTCTTAGCCTACGCAGATTGTTCCATTCTTTAATCTAGGCAGTAGAACTTTAAGAATAGCAATCATGAATTTGACTTTGAGCTATTTTAAACGAAAATGCTATCTGCAACGTCGTTGAATTATCAATCTGAAATGTACGACAACAAATGAGACGTTTTAAAACTTGATACAACGTGTTAATAGTTTTAATGACATTATATCGAGGGCTTGGCGTGAAACGGTTGTAACTAAAAACCTATTTTGAAAACCCTTGTTTAGGGGCAATTTTGACCCCTTTGTAAACAATACAAATTTAGATGCCATTGCTCAGAACGAGCAATGGCACCTACATTTCCATTGTTTACCAAGAAAAATTAGTTAACGCTTATAAAGACTTTATGGCGAGGTGATAAACCTTAGTAAAAAAATACCAATTTTAGTTACAACCGTTTCACACCAAGCCCTCGATATGACGATTGATTGAGTTGGGTCTAATGCCGTTTTCTACCATATTTCAGTCACATCACGGCGGTCAGTTCACCTACTTTGTGTTTCTTGGCTATCTTATACCGGTACTCAACACAAAAAGTATTTCCAAGCAACTGGCTGCTTTTCCACATAGCCTGTTAGTCCATTGGTGGAAGAGGAATCACAGTGACTTGTGTCAAACGTCGAAAAATATGTTGGCCGAGCTGGGATTCAAACTCACAACCCCTGGATTGACAGCCCGCGTCGCTACCGGGACTCGGCCGAAATACACTTCATAAATGAGCTCATGACGCTGGCCAAAGTTCAAGTACATGTACTTGTTTAAAAACAGGCAGAGACATATATCTTTATTTACCATTATTATCCGAGGACATTACGCCATGATTTCTCGTTTCATCCAGTGTGACAAAATGTGAAAATCGTAATAGATACATTCTAGGACGTCAAACCACTGTAGACAGAAACGCACAGCGTTAAATTTTCAATAAATGTCTGATGCAGAGACGCGCGAAGCAGGGTAATGATGGGGGGGAAATGGCATTTATTAATGTTTAAAATGTACACATGTGAAAGTGTCAACAGAAAGTAGACACTTCCTGTACTATATTACTTGTTCATTGTTCCTTATTAAAATGTGAAGTTTGATTTTTGTTTCTTGTTCCTTCTTCCATACTTATTAGTCGCCGGGCAGAAGCCCGCGACTTCTATTTTTAATAGATTTTCGGAAATGACATGGGAGGAGGGGTTATTATTACATTTTTTTTTTTTAAAAACACTGAGTTATGACACATCTAAAATGAAATAAATATTCCGATGTTTTAAGTATGTGCAGTTTCTTAATTTTGACTGGCATTTACGTTTTAGTGTTTTATTTACGAAGACAAAACAGTCCCTATTAGCTAGACTGAGATACTTTATGTTCATATACTATATAATCAAAAGGCGATAACTACAAACCTGTACGTCGCACGGTCTAATTTGTGTACATACGCGCACCTGCTTGCAGCAGACTATCGATATGAAAATCACGTCGAATTCTCCTTTTAATATAAACTGGTAACAGAAACAAAAATAAGAAATATTTTGTGAAAATATGTCTCAAATATAAGCCTGTTTATCGGTCGTGAACGTCGAAACGCCTTTTCCTCAGCTCGTGACCTAGTTTCATCCAAAATAAAGCGAAGTAACCGGAAGTAAAATGTAAACTTAGAAAAGTGACTTGTTTATGCAGACACAAAATGTCGCACGACAAATTGATTTCTTAAACATGACGAAACGAGTGCATGGGTCGAATGTAGGAGAAAGAAAGATAATATAGAAATGCTTTTTTTCTCTCGAATGCAGTGGAATAAAGCATGAACTTAAAGCTTTGCCTGATTTTGTATTCACTTTCTTCATTTTCTTCGATGTCTGACACTACGCCTCGATCTTGACACGAGCGTCAACATTTCGAAAGAATGCTCAAACATCTTATTACAGATAGATAGCTAATATTACACACTTAAATGATTAAATATATGTGATATTAAAATGTTTATTTGGCTTGAAACAAATTAAGAGAAGAACAAACTCTGATAAACAATAGATTTAGAAATAAAGAAGATCTGCCCTTTCGCACCCAATTAATTTCATACTTGCCACCTATTAAATAGTAATGGGACTCGCAACTGGCATTTCTATTGCACCAAACATATATTGTATGCATCAACGATTTAGATAAACAATTTAGCTGATATGTTGTTTCAAGTGTGGTCTACTTTTTAAACATGAGGATAACTTTTAACATCTGTGAAATATGTATTATAAGGAAGTTCATGTCTTCAGCAATTTAACCGTTTTCTCAATGTTGTAAGCGTTTAAAGATGTTCATTGTTGCTTCAGACATGGAAAGGGTTTAATAGCTGTTTATTGCATGTAGATTTAAATTCCAAAATGTATTTGTTGTGGTTTTATTGACAAATACAAAACATCCAAAATCCTGACCAAAAGAAATCCTGAAATTTGTAGATCTATGTGGAATTTCAAAAATCCTGGAATTAGTCCTTATGAAAACATTATGTGTATGTTTAGACTAATGAAAGTCAAGAATACATGTGTGTTAAAAAATAAATCAATGCAGTCTTTTCCGGCGACATTGATGCCTTGCATCAACTTTCTCTTGTTCAGATCTTAAATAGGTTACTTGTTTCTTAGTCGTCATTCGGTTACCTATACACTTGTTTTGCCACCAAAGCCATTTTCGAAAAATAAGGGGTATATCGCTTCACAAATATTACCGATCTGTTACTAAAGAGCGGTTGGGCCTAGAAACTTCAAAGTTGATATGTAGCTCGCTCATTATCAGTATTCGAAATCAAAGGGCAAGATAAAAGTTATCTTTAGTTTATTTAGTGTTTCCACCACAAAACCGTCCAAATTGACCAATTTGAGCGGTGTCAAAAACAATGGGGATAATATTGATATTGTAGGTGCTGATAGAAATTTCTTGTTACTTATTAAATCGCCTGTTACAATGGAAAATCAGATCAGTGTAAGTAGCTGCTAAATATAGACTTATGGTCTGTTAGATAAGTAGTGACTTTATACGCAGTATTGAGCCGTCCCGCGAGAAAACCAACATTGTGGACTCAGCGTAAAGTATCGACCCGGATCAGCCTAAGCATGCCGCGCAGGCTAACCCGGACAGACACGTTTCCCCTCCTGTTTCAGGAGTCATAACACTCTATCCCCCTGAGACGAAATGTGTCGACCCGGATTACCCTGCGCGGACTGCGCAGGCTGATATGGGTCGATACATTACGCAGAGACCAAAATGTTGGTTTGCTCGTGGGACGGCTCATATATTCCTGTCAGCATCGCCAGGCGATTTGGGTCTGTGGCATCTCCATTTTAGATTTACTGGGCATGAGAGTAGAACAAAGGAGGCATGTTACATCTTTAGCTCTTCTGAACGGAAAGTGTCTGGTTCGACGGATGATGCATCATTGAGTCGTCTACTTTAAACATATTTTATTGCCCACAATATATATATATATATATAGCATAAACTTTAGATTTACAAAGTAAAGTGTTAAATTTGTGTGAAATTCTGGTACCTTTTTTTTTATACACAGTTGAAAACCAAGAAATTGAGCAATTTCAAATTTTCCTGCAATGTTGTGAAAGTTTTCATACAACATATTCCACTAACAAAAGGCTTTTTACTTACTCATTTACTCAATCATTCACAAAATGATTTTAAACACGTTTTTATCGTTTTAATACATTAACACATTTAATCAATTGTGTTTCTCTTTTCTTTAATATAAATATTAGAATTGAAAAGAATGAACTCACAATATCATAAGCCTGTCATACGGCATGGCATGTTCGACGTAAATTGACCAACGCCGGAATATAGCAGGAAATGCAAATCAACAACCGTATACCGGAATATCCGGATTACCGATCCCGGTAGACATTTTGGTACCCTGCCTGGAAAAAAACATTTTTGATCAAGATTGGCACCAAAGCTTTTTTGCCTTCAACCTGGGCCACTTATACGTTTCAGTGGTCCCAGCTTCAACCTACAAATTTATAAATCATTCGTGACTGGGATAGATGAGAAGCGAACATCACAGCGAGTATCTAAATATTTGGTAAAACGTCCTTATGATGGCATGGCCTTATCATATCTTCATAGAGCAGTTAAATTAGTTTACACATCCTGCGATTTTATATTTTGACTGTTCGCATCCTATGTAATATGTAACGGCGATATATTGAGACTAACGCTTGCTATAGCGAGTGTCTTTTCTCGAATAACGTTGGTAAATTTCTATCTCGTATTTAATTAATTTATTAAATCAGTCCCATAATGAGTACCCACTACACAGGTTGGAATAACAATTTTCCACAGACAACAAATCTGCAGTAGACGACTGAAAATATCAAGAGAAACGTATGAAAATCCTCTTCAAACGAAATAATAATTCTTGAATACGAATTACAGGGATAACGTCGAATTAATAAAACAGAGCAAAACGGGAGTGAAAACGTCGAAAATGAAAACTATATATAATAGTTATTTTAAAGTGTAACTATTATAACTTTTAAACATTTTTTTTAAAAAAGATACAGCACAATGTTTCAGTAATAAGAATGTTTAAAAGTTTATAATATCTTATATATAGTAAGTTATATAGGTTACGGGATGTTATTTTTTTCAAAGCTACAACCAGGGACTACTAAAACGTAGTCCCAGCTGCAACAAACAAGACAATATTGAATAATGGAGACGACAAAATTTAAGAACAACTAATAACATGTATAAAATTCATAATTTGTACAACAATTTATTTTTAAAGCTGCAACAAACAAAATCATTATGCCCTCGCTTTAATTTCACTTAATTTTTATACAATTAATTTTAGGCTATATATTTTTCTTTTCGACGTTTTCATTCCCGTTTTGTTCTGTTTTATTAATTTGATGTTTTAGTCATTCGACGTTTTCACCATCACCCCTTGAATACAGTTGGAATTAAACATTGGGCCTAAAGGGATGAGTTGCTCAACAAGTGCAATTTCTCTTTCGTCACAAGTCGCCAGCTGCAGATTCGTTCAATATGGGTCTACAGGTGAGAAAGAGTTCAATTATCATGAAACATCTATGATGGTTTAAAATATGTTTAGATTACATTCAGTTAATTAACTTATAAATAACTGTTTGTCACTCTTCAAAAACATTACTTTTCAAACTCTATATATATGAGCTACATCTAGACGTATGATGTCTCAGCAGTTTTGCATAATTATATTTACATTGGCGTACAACAAGTGGGGTTACTCTTCTAGCATGGATTCAAGTTGAATAGGTCTATATCAATAAATATAATATCTACATTCAAACAGACATTGTAGATTTATTCAATGAGACCCCTAAAAGCTAGAAAGGTTTCGTATCTGTATCCCAAATTTTTATATCTTTCACCCTTTCCCTAATATAAACGCTTTCTGACGCCTCTGCAGCAGACAGCTTTTTGAAAACATAGTGACCAAAGAAGAAATTGCTCAAAATGAGCAATTTCTCCTTTTGCCACAATGTTTTCCACTTTTAGTCATAGGTTATCCATTCAATTATAGAGATTTTCTATTTTTTGACAAAATATGTTCAAAGTCGTCTGCTGAAGAATTGTCATATGAGGGAAATGGTTAACTTAATTTGTACCTTTTCCTCATTGTTGTGCTCCCAATTTACAGGAATTTCTGTTTACATGTGATGACAAGCTATAAACAAATGAAGTGAATGTGTTTTTGTAAATAATGACTAAAAAAGGAAACTCTATATCAATCATAAAAGATTATACACATGTTAACCCTTTCCGACATACGACAATTCCGCAGCAGGAGACTTTGGAAACATATTGGCAAAGATGTGAAAAATTTCCATAAATGAGAGTTTAATCTTTGAATAGAGTTGAAAACATAGTGGCAAAAAGGGAAATTGCTTTATGAGCAATTTCTCCTTTTCCCACAATGCTTTCAAAAGTCTTCTGCCAGATGTGTTGGAATGTGTTTGCAAGTGGGAAAGGGTAAATGAAATTTCCTAGGATGAAAATGCGGAACAAAGATATACGTTGATAGTTTGGGGTTTAACCCTCCCTCACATAGACGCTTTCTGGCGCCTCTGCAGCAGATGGCTTTTTGAAAACATAGTGACAAAAGAAGAAATTGCACAAAACGTGCAATTTCTCCTTTTGCCACAATGTTTTCTACTTTTTGTCATAGGTTATCCATTCAATTATGAATAACACTGAACGCGTGTTGCTACAAAACTGGGGATGTTGGAATTTAACATGGCCAGACGTGTACCTGCTCGAACTGTTTCATACAAATTACCCGTGTCATAAACCTATATTACAATTAGGTAATTTAAAATCTCTAAAATTAGACATGGAAAACTTTTATCGTCATTTTGAAATAATGGATACAAGCACAACTAGGTGTGAAAGATTTGTACATTATCGGTGCTAAAATGCTGACGTTCAATAAAATTGCAGCCTTGCTGAACGAACCAAGATATCCAGAGCTAGAATTATTGGTGATTGACAGAATATCTTGGGCAAACAACGATCCAATACTTACAATTCCTTCAATTTTCTTCAGTGTATTAAGAGGAAAACGTGAGCTGCGCCGTTTATAATTGACCAACATGCACTTGAATGAAGTGGATATTTTGGCAAGTAAATGTCCTCCAAAACTAGAATACCTGTCTTTTAAAGGATCAAACATAAATAAGGTTAGGACATATAAGGGTAAGACACTGCATGTGTGCGAATCCTTACGAACTTTGGATATCAGCCAAATGGTGACAAGACTACTGGGGTGGTTTATTAACACATTACGTAGCACACCTATTCACAAGATAGTTACTATTCGAGGGTTAGCGTTGGACCAGTTAAAGTTCTTCTCAAATGTTGAGACTATTTTGATAAGTCGCATTAATTATTCTCCTGTGGAATTTCGAGCAAGATTTACAATTGATACATCCGCTATGAGAAAAAGTTGCAGTACTTTAGACCTGTCATACAATCATTTCAGATTCTCGAATCTTTCCATTATTACACACCGGGATAGCGGAATTTCCATTATTACACACCGGGATAGCGGAATTGAAGAGTACAATCTTTCCTTCAACACATTGATGTATTTAACTCCAGCATTCATACAACCTGGGAAGTTCGTTAAGAAACTACACTTTGGTTCAAATGACTTTCACTTCATGCAGATTCATCATCCACGTGACTTTGTCTTACTCTTACATTCGTACATGCAGCTTGAATACGTTGACCTTTCAGAAAATGGACTGACAGCAATTCCAAGTAAAATGTTTACACAAAATGAACGGTTGATTCATCTCAATCTAGGAAACAACAAATTGACCTCAATATCCAACCTTGACCTTGGTGTATGTATCAGTTTGAAGTACATTGGTTTGAACGGAAACAAACTATTATTTCAGGAGTTCAGCGATGTAAAGCCTATACAAAGGCTGATAACTATGCATGCACAAGAAGGCTTACTTGGAAATGAAAGTCAAGACAGTAGTGCTGCATTAAAGGTCAACGTCGCTGCAAATACCTTCCGATGTACGTGTGACAATTTAGATTTACAAAGATGGGTTTTAGAATACGCTGACGTTTTCGATAATGTTTTCGACATCCCCTTATTTTGTGGATATGACGGGAAAGATTATAAAATGATAACCGACAAATTTGAAGAAGGCTTACTTAGAAATGAAAGTCAAGACAGCAGCGCTGCATTAAAGGTCAACGTCGCTGCAAATACATTCCGATGTACGTGTGACAATTTAGATTTACAAAGATGGGTTTTAAAATACGTTGAAGTTTTCGATAATACAAACGATATCACCTTCTTTTGTGGATATGACGTGAAATACAAAATGTATTATAAAACCGAAGACATTTCTTAAAACTGTCTTGCTGAACACAAACTTTGCATTGATTTATTTATTGTGTGGAATAGGTTATGTCATCAGAAGCAAAATAATGTTCCGTCAAGAGATTCGTGTACTAGTTAAAAATCTGCAAAACAACGGAATTTCCATTGGAATTTCTGATTTTCTTGTCCAATTCTAGCGCCGATGACCAGCTTGTCATAAATTACGTTTTACCGAGTTTGTCAAAAGCAATGAAAGACATAACAAAGTCAAATCGTGACTTTATCTGTTTCTCTGATAAACATTTTCGACCGGGGCACACCATTGTGGAAGAAGTGATGGGATGCGTTGAGAAGTCGGCGGTGGTCATTCTCGTCATAATATATCGCCAGTCCTTGGTGTGACATGGAGGCAAAAAAAGCTGCATCACAACAAAAACCTGTCGTTTTGGTGCTGACGGAAACAATAGACGAGAACGAGATGTCCCTTGTCTTGAGACAGCTTTTTAACCGTTTTGCAAGATTTAAATGCTTTACAAATGAAGAGGGAAAGCATGAGGTAGTCCCTACTTGGGCAGCATTATCCGCATCTGTGTTGAAAAAAAATCAATATTCCATCCGTATACTTTTGAGAGTTACATTGAATCCCTACAATGGATCGATAACATATAACTTAAATGATTGTAAACAAAAAATGAAGATCATATTTTGGCCATAAAAAACGATTTTTAGAGTAATTGACTATACGATGATAGTCCTAATGTTAATGTCATGTTTTTTGCATATCACAGAATGTTTGGAATTCATATTGCCGTCGTCTTTTATTACGAACAGAAAATATTAAAGTAAAGACTTTCAGATAATAAAGGAATTCATTTTTAATGAACGAGGTTTAAACATGAGAGCCAAGATTGTCCTTAATCGATCATCTGCATTTTTTAAAGAAGCAAATGTATAACTGATAATATAGTGGAAAATGGTTTATTCCAGCTCTTTTTTAATGCCACCTGGCGACTACCTTTTTCAACGAGTCAATATGAATGTAACAAATTATGTTATGGGTCACATTTTTGGCATAATCCTTTCGCTAATAGAGATGGTTTCTGACGCCTTTGTAGCAGACGACTTGAGGAAAACGTTGTCGCCAAAGGAATAATTGCTCATTATGAGAAAGTTATCCTTTTGCCACAATGTCGGATAAATAATAATACTTTCATTTATAGATATTTTGTCTGCTTGCTAAGTTGTTTTACAATTTTATTTTTATTTTTTTAGTTTGTTTATTTATAGGACTTATTAAGCCTGTATGGATATGAGTGGTCCTTTATGTATTTGATGCGCATGTGGATCAAGATTGACCTGTTCATACACAGTCTGATCTGATCTAATACTACACACCGTATATATTTTAATACACATTCTCTATGAACGTCTATCCAAAAAATGTGTCCAGATTTGCTATTTCGATGCAGTCACGATACTCGTACATTTTGATTGGATGAAAAGAAAATATTTAAACAAAAAAAAATTCTAAAGAAAATAATTAAATATGAAAATACGTACTCGATAAAGGAACGAGCAATAGTAATTGGAAGCCGCCAGGAGGCAGCTTCCTGTAGGGATGCTTAGAAATTTCGGACAAGGAGAATATTTAGATCTGCCAGCGTGACCACATATCTTGATTTCTCTTTGTCCTTACTAAGTACATTAATTTAAGGTAATTACTTTTAAAACATCCCTTTTACACTTTATATACATGTGTGAGTTTTACAAATTAAAAAACAAAAGACAAAGGCCAGTATATTAATTAAATGTATGTACATTTTTTATTTAAGCGAAATTCATACTGTATCTAGTCTAAACAGTAAACTGAATTGGTTACCTACCTCAGACGCTTTATTAGTTCGATAGTATGTTAAACCGGGAACCATGAACATGAGAGAGGCACGCGGTAAATGTATTCTGGTTCTTTACATGCTATCATATATAACGCAGTAATTAGATGAAGAAGTGCAGACATGAACATATATAAAGCACAGAAATATCTGTTTCAAATAAATTTTGCCGTCTAGTTGAAATGTTAATGTTTATCAAACTTATTCATACGAATCACAAGAAAAATTCCTGGTAGTACTTAAAGGGAGTTAATTTGAAGTATACGCACACTTTAACTAAGTTCCCATTTGGTCTGACACCTTTGTCTAATAATACACATGTATGACGATTTAAATAAATAATTTAAAGGGAATAGAAATATTTAACAGAGTTAAACATTTAAATGCATGTTCAGCAGCTAACCGTTTCCCACATACAACAACCAATTTAGAGGAAGTTCACGTCGTGCCGGGTTAGCTAGTATCAATATAAAATCGCAAATATTGGAAATATACTTATACACAAACGGAAGTTTCTAGTTTCAGTACATACAAGAACGGTTCATACTTAAATTTACTTTAGTAGGAGACCAGCCTGTAGGTCCCGTGACCAAATTATGGGAACAAAGGTTTGAAAGTGTTTTTGTGTTCCCTGATGAATACAGAACAATTTTGACTTGGGCTGCCCCCTTGAAAATGTCAGGCATTTCCGGGACGGGTCAACAAAGGTCAAACAGGGATCAATATTTAAATACATTCCAATCGTGTCGATATGCATATCAAATTACTCGTCTAGTCATGAGGATTCCAAAAAGGTATAGTTTGTTATACCTCCTACCTTAAATAAGGGCGCTATGGTCAAACACGTCTTAAGGTCAACGCACTTTTGACTGGCGGGGCCTATGTACCCCCCCCCCCCCCCCCCCCCGCTAAATCCGCTACTACATTTGCCACGCTTTTTCTTTGTTTACCATTACTTTTTCGACGCATGGGCCCTACGGTCCCCGGTTAATCCGCCATTGTATATTTCACGTGACTTCTTCCTTTTTTTCCGTTCCTCTTCGCGAATGTTAACACAAGCGTCCATATTTGACCTCTCGGCGCATTAATTGCTAAAGCATTTCTTAAACTTATATTGGAGTACTCACGCCTCAAGTTTTTCACTGATGTTCCACATTAAAATGATATTTAGGGGGGAGATCCTAAAATTTTAAATGCAGTTGTGTTGAATCCATGATGAACTATTTTTCTCGCGCAGTCTCAACCTAAAATGCGTTGTTTGGTGCTAACAGCAATTGGCAGGCTGCCAACTCTGAAAAAAATAGTATTACTACTATGACCAGGGGCTATTGCCCCAGGCAAAAAAAAAAAAAAAAAAAAAAGCTATGTACTACTTAAACGTAAATACATGATAAGTTTAGTTTTTTCAATATGTTTTTCAGATTCCTTTCTTGTTTGGGGACTGACACTGCTTAATAAAGTGTGCGTACATGCACACACGCCTATACTCATATTACTGTTAATGTCAAGTTGTTTGATCAGTTTGCATGATCAGGAAATATTCAGAATTCGTATTGCTGTCGTCTATTATTACGAACAGAAAGTAATTAAGTAAAGACGCTCAGAAAATCAAGGAATACATTTATAATGAACGAGGTTTAAACATGAGGGCCAATATTTCGTACACAGTCCCATTTATTGTTTAAACTTTTTTGTACTAAAGTTGAATCACATGAAAATAACACTTTTATGACCTTTAATGTCAATTTAGATTAAAAAAAAATATTGACTGTGTTTTACGTCTGACCGACCGCTTTTTATATATACCCAAAATAGCCAGTTCCATTTCAGAAAGTTTCATCGGTTATGTTCTGTCTTAAAATTTACACATGGTATATGATAAAAAGGAAAATTATGTTGCAATAGCGATGCAGGTTTTAGTATTGTCTATTCAGGGCGTGGACAATTTGACATATCTCCCTACCGACGGTCTCACGAGATATCAATTATACAAGCCACTCGTAGTACAATACTAAAACCTGTATCGCTACTGCAACAACATATCGAGGGCTTGGCGTGAAACGGTTGTAACTAAAATTGGTATTTTTTTACCAAGGTTAATCACCTCGCCATAAAGTCCTTATAAGTGTTAAAACATTTTTCTTGGTAAACAATGGAAATTTAGGTGCCATTGCTCGTTCTGAGCAATGGCACCTAAATTTGCATTGTTTACAAAGGGGTCAAAATTGCCCCAAAACCAGGGTTTTCAAAATAGGTTTTTAGTTACAACCGTTTCACGCCAAGCCCTCGATATTCCCTATGGAAATGTTGATTTGTGTTTGTCGTTTTTTATCACCTCCCTCACCACATTGAAGGAACTTTCTCTCTCGCTCTCAGCCACCGGAATCTCTGTTGATGCTCATATATGTCACATACCAATGTTACTTTATTGCCTTATTAGACCAGGCCGTCCGGGTGGTGTTGGGGTAGAGCGTGTCCCTATTAGGCAGGAGGTCGCAGGTTCAATCCCCGACTGGGTCATACCATACCGGGTTGTGTGGTAAGTAGCCTATTACGACTAACTCGCTGGTGTCATGATAAATTGACCAGTAGTACTGGTAACTTACCCAAGTAATGCCATCATATAACAGAAAAATCACCAAGGAAAATTACCAACTGTATCCGTTATTTGACATCATTAATATGTTATATAGTATGATATAAATAGAACTAAATTAATTCGTACGATTGAATCCTTTGCTCGCAGGGTTCATAATACCACCACTGGAAGATAGTGGTGCAGTGGTAGAGCGTGGAATCTGATAACAAATGTCCCGGGTTCGAGTCCCGTAAAGGGGAACTGCTTTTAGGATTTTTCCACACAATCGGTAGGAGTACAGGTCAAGTCATCAGGCGTGAGTAATGTAAGTGTAAAGCTAGTTTCGCAGTGGTTGTTAAAAAATAAGTTTAAACTTATACCACCACGAGAAACTATTAAGCGGTCTAAACAGTCACTTATAAAGTAACCAAACGTGACCATACATATCCATGAAAAGTCTTTATTTTCTTAGCCTACGCAGATTGTTCCATTCTTTAATCTAGGCAGTAGAACTTTAAGAATAGCAATCATGAATTTGACTTTGAGCTATTTTAAACGAAAATGCTATCTGCAACGTCGTTGAATTATCAATCTGAAATGTACGACAACAAATGAGACGTTTTAAAACTTGATACAACGTGTTAATAGTTTTAATGACATTATATCGAGGGCTTGGCGTGAAACGGTTGTAACTAAAAACCTATTTTGAAAACCCTTGTTTAGGGGCAATTTTGACCCCTTTGTAAACAATACAAATTTAGATGCCATTGCTCAGAACGAGCAATGGCACCTACATTTCCATTGTTTACCAAGAAAAATTAGTTAACGCTTATAAAGACTTTATGGCGAGGTGATAAACCTTAGTAAAAAAATACCAATTTTAGTTACAACCGTTTCACACCAAGCCCTCGATATGACGATTGATTGAGTTGGGTCTAATGCCGTTTTCTACCATATTTCAGTCACATCACGGCGGTCAGTTCACCTACTTTGTGTTTCTTGGCTATCTTATACCGGTACTCAACACAAAAAGTATTTCCAAGCAACTGGCTGCTTTTCCACATAGCCTGTTAGTCCATTGGTGGAAGAGGAATCACAGTGACTTGTGTCAAACGTCGAAAAATATGTTGGCCGAGCTGGGATTCAAACTCACAACCCCTGGATTGACAGCCCGCGTCGCTACCGGGACTCGGCCGAAATACACTTCATAAATGAGCTCATGACGCTGGCCAAAGTTCAAGTACATGTACTTGTTTAAAAACAGGCAGAGACATATATCTTTATTTACCATTATTATCCGAGGACATTACGCCATGATTTCTCGTTTCATCCAGTGTGACAAAATGTGAAAATCGTAATAGATACATTCTAGGACGTCAAACCACTGTAGACAGAAACGCACAGCGTTAAATTTTCAATAAATGTCTGATGCAGAGACGCGCGAAGCAGGGTAATGATGGGGGGGGAAATGGCATTTATTAATGTTTAAAATGTACACATGTGAAAGTGTCAACAGAAAGTAGACACTTCCTGTACTATATTACTTGTTCATTGTTCCTTATTAAAATGTGAAGTTTGATTTTTGTTTCTTGTTCCTTCTTCCATACTTATTAGTCGCCGGGCAGAAGCCCGCGACTTCTATTTTTAATAGATTTTCGGAAATGACATGGGAGGAGGGGTTATTATTACATTTTTTTTTTTTTAAAAACACTGAGTTATGACACATCTAAAATGAAATAAATATTCCGATGTTTTAAGTATGTGCAGTTTCTTAATTTTGACTGGCATTTACGTTTTAGTGTTTTATTTACGAAGACAAAACAGTCCCTATTAGCTAGACTGAGATACTTTATTTTCATATACTATATAATCAAAAGGCGATAACTACAAACCTGTACGTCGCACAGTCTAATTTGTGTACATACGCGCACCTGCTTGCAGCAGACTATCGATATGAAAATCACGTCGAATTCTCCTTTTAATATAAACTGGTAACAGAAACAAAAATAAGAAATATTTTGTGAAAATATGTCTCAAATATAAGCCTGTTTATCGGTCGTGAACGTCGAAACGCCTTTTCCTCAGCTCGTGACCTAGTTTCATCCAAAATAAAGCGAAGTAACCGGAAGTAAAATGTAAACTTAGAAAAGTGACTTGTTTATGCAGACACAAAATGTCGCACGACAAATTGATTTCTTAAACATGACGAAACGAGTGCATGGGTCGAATGTAGGAGAAAGAAAGATAATATAGAAATGCTTTTTTTCTCTCGAATGCAGTGGAATAAAGCATGAACTTAAAGCTTTGCCTGATTTTGTATTCACTTTCTTCATTTTCTTCGATGTCTGACACTACGCCTCGATCTTGACACGAGCGTCAACATTTCGAAAGAATGCTCAAACATCTTATTACAGATAGATAGCTAATATTACACACTTAAATGATTAAATATATGTGATATTAAAATGTTTATTTGGCTTGAAACAAATTAAGAGAAGAACAAACTCTGATAAACAATAGATTTAGAAATAAAGAAGATCTGCCCTTTCGCACCCAATTAATTTCATACTTGCCACCTATTAAATAGTAATGGGACTCGCAACTGGCATTTCTATTGCACCAAACATATATTGTATGCATCAACGATTTAGATAAACAATTTAGCTGATATGTTGTTTCAAGTGTGGTCTACTTTTTAAACATGAGGATAACTTTTAACATCTGTGAAATATGTATTATAAGGAAGTTCATGTCTTCAGCAATTTAACCGTTTTCTCAATGTTGTAAGCGTTTAAAGATGTTCATTGTTGCTTCAGACATGGAAAGGGTTTAATAGCTGTTTATTGCATGTAGATTTAAATTCCAAAATGTATTTGTTGTGGTTTTATTGACAAATACAAAACATCCAAAATCCTGACCAAAAGAAATCCTGAAATTTGTAGATCTATGTGGAATTTCAAAAATCCTGGAATTAGTCCTTATGAAAACATTATGTGTATGTTTAGACTAATGAAAGTCAAGAATACATGTGTGTTAAAAAATAAATCAATGCAGTCTTTTCCGGCGACATTGATGCCTTGCATCAACTTTCTCTTGTTCAGATCTTAAATAGGTTACTTGTTTCTTAGTCGTCATTCGGTTACCTATACACTTGTTTTGCCACCAAAGCCATTTTCGAAAAATAAGGGGTATATCGCTTCACAAATATTACCGATCTGTTACTAAAGAGCGGTTGGGCCTAGAAACTTCAAAGTTGATATGTAGCTCGCTCATTATCAGTATTCGAAATCAAAGGGCAAGATAAAAGTTATCTTTAGTTTATTTAGTGTTTCCACCACAAAACCGTCCAAATTGACCAATTTGAGCGGTGTCAAAAACAATGGGGATAATATTGATATTGTAGGTGCTGATAGAAATTTCTTGTTACTTATTAAATCGCCTGTTACAATGGAAAATCAGATCAGTGTAAGTAGCTGCTAAATATAGACTTATGGTCTGTTAGATAAGTAGTGACTTTATACGCCGTATTGAGCCGTCCCGCGAGAAAACCAACATTGTGGACTCAGCGTAAAGTGTCGACCCGGATCAGCCTAAGCATGCCGCGCAGGCTAACCCGGACAGACACGTTTCCCCTCCTGTTTCAGGAGTCATAACACTCTATCCCCCTGAGACGAAATGTGTCGACCCGGATTACCCTGCGCGGACTGCGCAGGCTGATATGGGTCGATACATTACGCAGAGACCAAAATGTTGGTTTGCTCGTGGGACGGCTCATATATTCCTGTCAGCATCGCCAGGCGATTTGGGTCTGTGGCATCTCCATTTTAGATTTACTGGGCATGAGAGTAGAACAAAGGAGGCATGTTACATCTTTAGCTCTTCTGAACGGAAAGTGTCTGGTTCGACGGATGATGCATCATTGAGTCGTCTACTTTAAACATATTTTATTGCCCACAATATATATATATATATATAGCATAAACTTTAGATTTACAAAGTAAAGTGTTAAATTTGTGTGAAATTCTGGTACCTTTTTTTTTATACACAGTTGAAAACCAAGAAATTGAGCAATTTCAAATTTTCCTGCAATGTTGTGAAAGTTTTCATACAACATATTCCACTAACAAAAGGCTTTTTACTTACTCATTTACTCAATCATTCACAAAATGATTTTAAACACGTTTTTATCGTTTTAATACATTAACACATTTAATCAATTGTGTTTCTCTTTTCTTTAATATAAATATTAGAATTGAAAAGAATGAACTCACAATATCATAAGCCTGTCATACGGCATGGCATGTTCGACGTAAATTGACCAACGCCGGAATATAGCAGGAAATGCAAATCAACAACCGTATACCGGAATATCCGGATTACCGATCCCGGTAGACATTTTGGTACCCTGCCTGGAAAAAAAACATTTTTGATCAAGATTGGCACCAAAGCTTTTTTGCCTTCAACCTGGGCCACTTATACGTTTCAGTGGTCCCAGCTTCAACCTACAAATTTATAAATCATTCGTGACTGGGATAGATGAGAAGCGAACATCACAGCGAGTATCTAAATATTTGGTAAAACGTCCTTATGATGGCATGGCCTTATCATATCTTCATAGAGCAGTTAAATTAGTTTACACATCCTGCGATTTTATATTTTGACTGTTCGCATCCTATGTAATATGTAACGGCGATATATTGAGACTAACGCTTGCTATAGCGAGTGTCTTTTCTCGAATAACGTTGGTAAATTTCTATCTCATATTTAATTAATTTATTAAATCACAAGTATAATGAGTACCCACTACACGGGTTGGAATAACAATTTTCCACAGACAACAAATCTGCAGTAGACGACTGAAAATATCAAGAGAAACGTATGAAAATCCTCTTCAAATGAAATAATAATTCTTGAATACGAATTACAGGGATAACGTCGAATTAATAAAACAGCAAAACGGGAGTGAAAACGTCGAAAATGAAAACTATATATAATAGTTATTTTAAAGTGTAACTATTATAACTTTTAAACATTTTTTTTAAAAAAGATACAGCACAATGTTTCAGTAATAAGAATGATTAAAAGTTTATAATATCTTATATATAGTAAGTTATATAGGTTACGGGATGTTATTTTTTTCAAAGCTACAACCAGGGACTACTAAAACATAGTCCCAGCTGCAACAAACAAGACAATATTGAATAATGGAGACGACAAAATTTAAGAACAACTAATAACACGTATAAAATTCATAATTTGTACAACAATTTATTTTTAAAGCTGCAACAAACAAAATCATTATGCCCTCGCTTTAATTTCACTTAATTTTTATACAATTAATTTTAGGCTATATATTTTTCTTTTCAACGTTTTCACTCCCGTTTTGTTCTGTTTTATTAATTTGATCGATGTTTTAGTCATTCGACATTTTCACCATCACCCCTTGAATACAGTTGGAATTAAACATTGGGCCTAAAGGGATGAGTTGCTCAACAAGTGCAATTTCTCTTTCGTCACAAGTCGCCAGCTGCAGATTCGTTCAATATGGGTCTACAGGTGAGAAAGAGTTCAATTATCATGAAACATCTATGATGGTTTAAAATATGTTTAGATTACATTCAGTTAATTAACTTATAAATAACTGTTTGTCACTCTTCAAAAACATTACTTTTCAAACTCTATATATATGAGCTACATCTAGACGTATGATGTCTCAGCAGTTTTGCATTATTATATTTACATTGGCGTACAACAAGTGGGGTTACTCTTCTAGCATGGATTCAAGTTGAATAGGTCTATATCAATAAATATAATATCTACATATAAACAGACATTGAAGATTTATTCAATAAGACCCCTAAAAGCTAGAAAGGTTTCATATCTGTATCCCCAATTTTTATATCTTTCACCCTTTCCCTAATATAAACGCTTTCTGACGCCTCTGCAGCAGACAGCTTTTTGAAAACATAGTGATCAAAGAAGAAATTGCTCAAGATGAGCAATTTATCCTTTTGCCACAATGTTTTCCACTTTTGGTCATAGGTTATCCATAGGTTATCCATTCAATTATAGAGATTTTCTATTTTTTGACAAAATATGTTCAGTCGTCTGCTGAGTGCTGAAGAATTGTCATATGAGGGAAAGGGTTAACTTAATTTGTATCTTTTCCTTATTTTTGTTCTCCCAATTTACAGGAATTTCTTTTTGACATGTGATGACAAGCTATAAACAAATGAAGTGAATGTGTTTTTGTAAACAATGACAAAAAAAGGAAACTATATCAATCATAAAAGATTATACACATGTTAACCCTTTCCCACATACGACAATTATGCAGCAGGAGACTTTGGAAACATATTGGCAAAAATGTGAAATATCTCCATAACTGAGAGTTTAATCTTTGAATAGAGTTGAAAACATAGTGGCAAAAAGGGAAATTGCTTTATGAGCAATTTCTCCTTTTCCCACAATGCTTTCAAAAGTCTTCTGCTGCAAATGCGTTGGAATGTGTTTGCAAGTGGGAAAGGGTAAATGAAACTTCCTAGGATGAAAATGTGGAACAAAGATATACGTTGATAGTTTGGGTTTAACCCTTTCCCTCACATAGACGCTTTCTGGCGCCTCTGCAGCAGATGGCTTTTTGAAAACATAGTGACGAAAGAAGAAATTGCACAAAACGTGCAATTTCTCCTTTTGCCACAATGTTTCCCACTTTTTGTCATAGGTTATCCATTCAATTATGGAGATTTTCTATGTTTTGACAAAATACGTTCAAAGTCGTCTGCTGCAGAATTGTCATATGGGGGAAAGGGATAACACCGTTTCACCTTCACATTTGTTTCCTGGCTTGTTAACACCTGAATACCCCACATTTCATACTTTCGAAGCAACTGGCTGCTTTTCAGCATAGGATGTTAGCCCATTGATGCTTGTCTCATTGTCTTTTGTCTAACATCTGAAAGAATAATCAGCTGAGGTGGGATTTAGAATAACACCTGGATTAACGGCCTGTGTCACTACTGTCTGAATTACCGGGGCTCGGCTACATATAGATATAGATATATAGGAAAGTGTAGTCTGAATTTGCATTGCAAAATAAGCTGATTTTTTTTTTTTGAAAATTCATTTGATACATTATCATATTTTTTTTATACTAATTACAAATTGTTCATCTTTATGCTGAATAACCCTTTCCCTCATACAACAATTCTGCAGCAGACGACTTTGAACATATTTTGTCAAAAATTAGAAAATCTCTATAATTGAATGGATAACCTATGACAAAAAGTGGAAAACATTGTGGCAAAAGAAGAAATTGCACGTTTTGTGCAATTTCTACTTTTGTCACTATGTTTTCAAAAAGCCATCTGCTGCAGAGGCGTCAGAAAGCGTCTATATGAGGGAAAGGGACAAGGAGATTGTTGTTTACATAGGGAGTATTTGATTTTTGTGTACAGAAATACATTAACCTGGCCTTAGCCACAAACAACAAATCTGCAGCAAATGAATTTCAAAACACCAAAGAAAAGATATGGAAAATATCCTAAAATAATAATTTGATTGCTCAATACAGTTGAAAACATTGTGGCAAAAGGAGAAATTGCTTTATGATGAGCAATGTCGTCTGCTGCAGAGATTCAAATATGTATGTATGTTGGAAAGGGTTATGATGCACAAAAGTTCAGGCAAAGACATCCATTGATTTTACCGTAGTTCCAATAACTTTTTTGTTTTAGATTTGTCTGAAGGAACAAGTATCATGTGAGTGATAGTAGATAGCAACTGTGAATCTCAAGGATTGCCAAAATGAGAACAAAAGTAAAGTCTGTGAAGTCAAAAGCAGTGAAATACATGCATGACATCGCCAAGACAACAAAAAAGGTTGGTCGCCCAAAAAAACCGAACAGTTCTACCGCTTCTTTAGATGAAAATTCAGAAGAGAACCCTTTTGCTGTTGCAAAACCTATCTCATTAAATTCATACCATTCCGACATCTTCGCAAATTTGCACAAAATGCAAAAAGAAGGGCAGTTCTGTGATGTTAAACTTGAATCCGAGACAGGATGTGTGATGGCACATAGACTCATACTTATAGCTGTTAGCCCGTATTTCTATGCAAATCTACAACCGCATAAAACTGCAAGAGAAAGCATTGAGCCAGTTGATGTTAAACATATTCCTTTGAAAGATCTTAAAAATATAGTGTCTTTCATCTATAGTGGTATGGTTCAAGTTGCACAGCCAAATATAGGTCAGTTTGCTGAGTACTGCCAGTCTATTGGTTTGAAAACATTGTTTGATGTGCTTATAAGTCAAGAAGTAAAAGTGAAAAAGGAGATTTCCCCAGGGAATACTCCAGTGCCCAGTAGGGAAAATACAAGCACAAGTGATGGAACTGAAATGCGTGAACTAAACAGTAACACTTCCAGTAATTATGTTGATTATACAAAGATGGAGTCTGGTTGTGACAATGAATGCATTTCAAACACAAATACCACTGCTGAAACATCTACAAGGGATGCCTTTAACGCAGGAACTAATGTGCCTTTTGATGAAAGTATCACATGTAATACAGACGATGAAATGTATGCTTGTAATCTTGAAAATAAAGACACTTGTCACAGCATAAACTCGGGGAATGAGGATATTAAGCAAGGCATTTCTTCAGATGAAAACAAAAGTATTGATGTAGAAGATGGAGTGGAAAGTCTACTTTGTAAAAAATGCAATGAAACATTTTCTAGTCAATCAGAGCAGGTTCTCCATAAACAAACTTGCCGGCAAGTTCGACCCAGGCGAAGGTGTATGTTATGTAAAATCAGCTTTGAGACAGTTAAAGAATACACACATCATAGAAATACCGACACACAATGTCTGCAGGTTCGAAAGGAGAAATTACAGAAAAAACAACAAAGAAACCGTGAACGAAAGAGACGCTTTACCTGCAGGGTTTGTCTCAAGAAATGCAAACAAGTGGCAGATGTTGTAGATCATGAGTTCAATGTTCATTCTCTACCTTATGACACAGACAAGTGGCCGGATCTTTCGTGTGAAGTAAGTTTCTGATTTCTATTTGTGACTTGTTTTTAGCTCACCTAAGCACGAAGTGCAAGGTGAGCTTTTGTGATCACCCGGCGTCCGTCGTCGTCGTCGTCGTCGTCGTCAGCGTCTGTTAACAATTTCCTACAAATGACTTCTCCTACTAAACCAATGGACAGATTTCAAAATAACTTCACAGGAATGGTCCTTAGGTAGTCCTCTTTCAAAGTTGTTCAAAGAAATTAATTCCAAGTAGAACTTTAGTTGCTGCGGCATCAGAAAAGGGGAAAATTGCCAAATCTTAAAAAATCTTCTTGTCCAAAAGTACTGGCCCGATTTGAAAATTATTTTGCACAAATGTTCCTTGGGGTACCCTCTACCAAGATTGTTCAAATATTTCCGATCCGTTAAAAAACATGGCCGCCAGGGGGCGGAGCTTATTTTCCTTATATGTGCATTGTAAAAAGTTTAAAAATCTTCTTGTCCAAAAGTACTGGCCCGATTTGAAAATAATTTTGCACAAATGTTCCTTGGGACACTCTTTACCAAGATTGTTCAAATATTTCCAATCCGTTGAAAAACATGGCCGCCAGGGGGCGGAGCCTGTTTTCCTTACATGTGCATTGTTTAAACTTTGAAAAATCTTCTTGTCCAAAAGTACTGGGCCGATTTGAAAATAATTTTGCACAAATGTTCCTTGGTGCACCCTTTACCAAGATTGTTCAAATATTTTTGATCCGTTGAAAAACATGGCCGCCAGGAGGCGGAGCTTGTTTTCCTTATATGTGCATTGTTAAAACTTTAAAAATCTTCTTGTCCAAAAGTACTGGCCCAATTTGAAAATTATTTTGCACAAATGTTCCTTAGGGCACCCTTTACCAAGATTGTTCAAATATTTCCGATCCGTTGAAAAGCATGGCCGCCAGGGGGCGGAGCTAGTTTTCCTTATATGTGCATTGTTAAAACTTTAAAAATCTTCTTGTCCAAAAGAACTGGCCTGATTTAAAAATTATTTTGCACAAATGTTCCTTGGGGCACCCTTTACCAAGATTGTACAAATATTTTCAATCCGTTGAAAAACATGGCGGCCAGGGGGCGGAGCTTGTTTTCCTTATATGTGCATTGTTAAAACTTTAAAAATCTTCTTGTCCAAAAGTACTGGCCTGATTTAAAAATTATTTTGCACAAATGTTCCTTTGGGCACCCTTTACGAAGATTGTTCAAATATTTTTGATCCGTTGAAAAACATGGCCGCCAGGGGGCGGAGCTTGTTTTCCTTATATGTGCATTGTTAAAACTTTAAAAATCTTCTTGTCCAAAAGTATTGGCCTAAAAAGAGTAAAAACTTTGAAAACTATTGAAGTTCTATCAAGGCAAACATATGGAAAAAATATATGTAAATGAAAGAATGATTATTAACCCTTTCCCTCATACAACAATTCTGCAGCAGACGACTTTCAACATATTTTTTCAAAAAATAGAAAATCTCTATTGTTTAATGGATAGCCTATGACTAAAAGTGGAAAACATTGTGGCAAAAGGAGAAATTGCTCGTTTTGAGCAATTTCTTCTTTTGTCACTATGTTTTCAAAAAAGCCATCTGCTGCAGAGGCGTCAGAAAGCGTCTATATGAGGGAAAGGGTTAATGCTATCAGTAGTTGTCTGTATCAGGAAAATATTTAACTTGTATCTGATATCTATGTTAGTTTAATTTAGTTTAAAACTAATTTATTTTACATTGATTGCGAAACAAGCTTTAAGCTTATATTAATCGCCCTCGATGTCTGCCCTCCTGGAGACATAACCAGTACTCACGCCGTTTGTGTGGAAAAACCCCAAAAGCAGAAACCACTCATCACGGGATTCAAACCTGGGACCTTTGGTACGAGAGGCCTATGCTCTATGTTAGCTTCACGTAATTTTACAAGAACTTATGATACTTGTTCAAAAATATAAGTATCAACAAAGTCTTATTTGTTTGCTATTTCTAGAGAAGATCAATTTGGAAAAACTTATCTTTTTTTTATACGCCTGTATTAGTAGTATGCAGACCTTATAATGGGAACACCTGTGGTGGGCGGCGTCCACAAAGTTTCAGTTTTCATCCAATCTTCACCAAATTTGTTGAACATGCTTGTGAGCATAAAATTTTAGGCCAAGTACCGGTATATATATATATATATGATAACTAGCCAAATCACGCAACACACTTTTGGATAACCCTTTCTCACATACAGACGCAATTTCTCCTTTTGCCACAATGTTTTCAACATGATTAAGTAATAATATTTTCAATTACAGAGGTTTATCCACATTTTTTTCCAAATGTTATCGAAGTCGTCTGCTGCAGATTTGTTGTATGTGGGAAAGGGATAATGGCCTCTGAACTATCCAAAATTGGCCAAATTAGCCCTGTCCACTCTGTAAGTCAAACAGTTGTCTTCCAATCTTGCTCAAACTTGCTCTGAATGTGTTTATGAGCATAATACCTTGGATGCAATAAAAGACTGGCCCCACCACTATAGTCAAGTTATGCCACCCTGAGGGGCGTATTTTGTGACTGTTTGCCATTCTGGTTAACATGGGGAAATTTGAAAGTGTAATAACGGTTTATGATTTGAAATCAATTTTGTTCAATCATGTAGAGTTGAAAACTAAGGCTAATACTTTTACCACTCTCCTGGGATCAGAAGACTTTTAACCCTTTCCCTCATATAGACGCTTTCTGACGCCTCTGCAGCAGATGGCTTTTTGAAAACATAGTGACAAAAGAAGAAATTGCACAAAATGAGCAATTTCTCCTTTTGCCACAATGTTTTCCACTTAAAGTCATGGGTTAACCATTGAATTATAGAGATTTTCTATATTTTGACAAAATATGTTCAAAGTCGTCTGCTGCAGAATTGTCGTATGAGGGAAAGGGTTAAGCACATTGTTGAAACATTGTGGGAAAAAGAGAAAATTCCTTAGATTGGATTCTCCTCCACATAAAAATTAAACTTGCAATTTTCATAACATTACATTTTTTCCCTCAACGTTATCAAATCTGAACTTTTCCCATATATCTGCAAAAGATGACTTTGAAGACATTTAGTATAAAATATGTTTTGTTTGGAGCGATTTCTCCTTTTGCTACAATGTTTTTCAAGATTCGTCTGCTGCAGATGTGTCAAAATGTGTCTATAGGTGGGAAAGGGTTAAAGATATTAGAACTGTAATATTCATAAAAGAAACAATTAAATATTATTTCAGTGGTGCAGCTTTAAGACAATGAGCAGGGGGACATTATATCGCCATAAAACCTTGAGTTGCAGTCGCGGGAAAAAGTACATCTGTGCCCTATGTGGAAATAATTATAAAAATGAAAACTCCTTGAAAAAACACAAGGTATGTCACCTTTCCTTCTATTAATCCTTTCCCACATGCAGGCACTTTTTAGTGCATCTACAGCCAAAATAAATTGAAATCATTGTGGAAAAATGAGAATTTTTTCTACAATTATTTAATAATTATATTTTCATTCATGGAAAACATATTTTTTTACAGAAGTACTTTCAAAGTCGACTACTGCCTATTTGTCACGCTGACGTCGCTGCTCACTTTGGAGTGTCTAGGTTGACTATAACCCGGCTTTTAGGCCGTTATCGTGCCCTTGGTTCTGTTAATTACCGTCCCCGTTCTGGTAGGCCCCGTGAAACGACTCCTGCACAGGACCGTCACATAAGGACGTCACACTTACGTGACCGGTTTCTTCCATCTACTGTTACTGCTGCTGTAACACATGGTCGTACACACAACAGAATTAGTGCTCAAACAGTCCGAAACAGACTCACCGAGCGTGGTATAAGAGCCAGACGTCCGTATCATGGGCCTATATCAACCCAACATCATCACGTCTTGAGACGTCAGTGGGCCACTGGACACTTGAATTGGACAAGAAATCAATGGAATACGGTAATGTTCACTGATGAGTCGCGTTTTTGTTTGAGGCGAGGAGATGGACGTGCTAGAGTATACCGTAGGGTCGGTGAACGTTATGCTGACGTCTGTGTGCACGAGGTGGACCGTTACGGTGGTGGAAGTATCATGGTTTGGAGCGGAATATCCTACCAGAATCGCACTCCATTGGTTATTGTGCATGGGATACTAACGGAACAACGAGTTAGAGACGAAATTTTAACACCAGTTGTCTTACCATTTCTTAACGCTAACGTGAACGTCACGTTGTTCCAGCAAGACAATGCTAGGTGCCATACAGCACATGTATGCCGCAATTTTCTTGCCCAACAAAACATTAATGTTCTAGATTGGCCTGCTTGTTCACCAGATTTATCCCCAATAGAACATATTTGGGATGCCCTGGACCGTCGGATTAGACGTCGCAATCCCCAAACATTAGCGCAGTTGGAGGTTTTTTTTATTCAAGAATGGAATGCCATTCCACAGGGAGATATTCAAACACTTTTCAATTCTATGCGTAGACGATGCACTTTTGTAATGAATGCACAGGGAGGTCACACCCGGTATTAACAAATTCCAGAACTTAACATTTTCATCAGTCCATTTTCTTATTGATTTTCAAAAAGTTTAAATGAAATTGAAGCATAATAATCAAATTAAATTATGTATCAAAGACCATATTTTCAAAATGCTTAAAAAACATATTCATATTACTGACCCACGATAAAATTGTATCCAATTGATTTCATGTATTGTAACTTCTTCGGCTCAGTATAGTTGAAATCATTGTGACAAATGAAGAAATTGCTCATCATGAGCAATTTCTTAATTTTCCACTATGATTTCAAAAGGCGTCTGCTTCAGAGGCGTCAGAAAGCATGAGGGAAAGGGTTAGTGGATGGCCTTGTTTATACTATATTTCAGGAAAGAGTCCACAGCAATGTCTACCCCATGCTACCTTGCAAACAATGTGGGAAAAGTTTAAAAGGACAGAAGAATCTTCAGGTAATGTTTGACCTATCACAGATAATTGGTAGTAAATGGCTGTTCTCCTTGGCGCTAAGGGTTGCGGGGCTAACATAACAACTGAATGGCCGGAGTAAAGATAAATGGACCAGTAGAACTGGTATCTTACCCAGGAAACGCTGTGATATAAGTGAATTTTTTTTGAAAGCCATGTTAAACACCAAACAATCAATCAATCAATCACAAATTATGCTTTGAGTCTTGTTCCGAGTTATGCTCTGCAAAAACCAACCTTACATCCAGTATAGCACCAGATCAGCCACTGCACTGTTTGTGTATTGGCTAAAGAAGGTGTCAAGAATCTTCTATAAAGCAGTATCCATTTGGGTCCTTAGCATGGATGTGCTGGCAGGTCTTCTTCCACACATGTAATAATTACATAAATCTTTCCCACTTACAGATGCATAACAGTATTTCATTAACCCTTTCCCTCGTACGACAATTCTGCAGCAGACGACTTTGAACAGATTTTGTCAAAAAATAGAAAATCTCTATAATTGAATGGATAACCTATGACTAAAAGTGGAAAACATTGTGGCAAAAGGAGAAATTGCTCGTTTTGAGCAATTTCTCTTTTTGTCACTATGTTTTCGTAAAGCCGTCTGCTGCAGATGCGTCAGGAAGCGTCTATATGAGGGAAAGGGTTAATACATGTAATTATTTGAATTTCCTGGATATATAATATCAGAATTATGCTCTTCCAGTAAGGTTTTTATCTTAACACGAGAACATAAGTTGAAATGCTAAGTACAGAAAGTATTTATGGGATTATATTTGTGGACTTGTCTTAGTTTACACTGTTTACCTATATGAAGTAAGAACACTTTATTTCAAACAAGACTCAATAACCCTTTCCGACTTGCAGACGCATTCTGACTCGTTTGCAGCAGATGACTTTTGAAAACATTGTGACAAAAGGAGAAATTACACATGATGAGCAATTCCCCCCTTTGCCACAATGTTTTCAACTCTATTTAATTAAACTCCCATTTATGGAGATATTTCACAATACATGTAATGATTTAGCCATTAAGTATTTTATATAACTGAATTTAGAACAAGAATTATGTTAACCCTTTCCCTCATATAGACGCTTTCAGACGCCTCTGCAGCAGACGGCTTTTTGAAAACATAGTGACAAAAGAAGAAATTGCACAAAACGTGCAATTTCTCCTTTTGCCACAATGTTTACCACTTTTTGTCATAGGTTATCCATTCAATTATGGAGATTTTCTATTTTTTGACAAAATACGTTCAAAGTCGTCTGCTGCAGAATTGTCGTATGAGGGAAAGGGTTAAGATTTAAATGTTATAGTGAATACAAACAGGGATCTCACTCCTTAACCCTTTCCCTCATATAGACGCTTTTTGACGCCTCTGCAGCAGACGGCTTTTTGAAAACATAGTGACAAAAGAAGAAATTGCTCAAAACGAGCAATTTCTCCTTTTGCCACAATGTTTTCCACTTTTAGTCATAGATTATCCATTCAGTTATAGAGATTTTCTATTTTTTGACTAAATATTTTTAAAGTCGTCTGCTGCAGAATTGTCGTATGAGGGGAAGGGTTAACCCTTTTGTGTTCCATATGTATTTTTCAATTCTATTCAATATTTATATTTTCATTTATAGCAATTCTTCTGGGTTTTGCCTAGATATTTTCAAAAGTCTATATATAGATATATTGTATGTGGAAAGTGGTTTACATCAACTGTTTCAGATCCATATGAGTGTCATGCACGAGGGAGAGAATCTTCTCAAGAAGTACATGTGTCACATGTGTTCCGTGAAGTACCAGTCCCCCAGTGATCTGACATTTCATCTACATCGTACTCATGAGCAACCACTTCCAGAGGGATTTGTTGTGTAAGTATCTCGGTTTTTGTCTCGCTGTGACGAAGGAGTGAAAGTGAGACTAAGGTATTGCTTTTCTGGCATTGATGGCATCAATGATTTGAGTTTTAGCCAACATCCATGTTTTTGTTGGTTTTTTTTCTCAATAAGTTTTTTCGCAATAAGTAACAAACTTGAACCAAAATTAACCCCTATTTCCCAATGTAGACGCTTTCTGATGCCTCTGAAGCAGACTGCTTTTGAAATAAAGTGGCAAATGGAGAAATTGCTCATGATGAGCAATTTCTTCATTGGTCACGATCATTTCAACTCTATTCAATAATCATAATATCATTTATAGAGATTTTCTATATTTCTGACTCGATAATTCCAAAGTCGTCTGCTGCAGATTTATTGTATGTTGGAAAGGGTTAACATAGCACACCTTTCTGGCCTTCATCACATTGTATGCTGTAAATGCTGAGTGTCGTCTACTTTTGCTGTATTCTGATGGATTATGAAACTTTGGCATAACTTCTTTATTTTCTGTTTGATTGTCTTCAAACTATGCCCTCGCATCCTGTCTGTAACACTTGTGTAACGGGAACGGGGTATAGGTATAACATTGCTGTGGAAGCTGACTTTCATAGCGACGTTGGTAGAGTGGTTGACTTTTTCTTAAAGTTAAGCAACGTTCATGGCGATAAGTGCCTGGATGGGTGATCAGCGAAGGCTTAACTCCTGGCTACGTTACAAATGTTTGCAGCAGTGGGATTTTGGGTTGATTACACCATCATTCCCGGACCACAGTGATTCATAATGTTACATAGACTCTGCTATGATGTACTGCTTGTGTTCAATTGTGTTCAGTTGTATGCAGGGCTCGAATTTAAGCACTCGCCACTCGCAAAATGCGAGCTGTATTTTAAAAATGCGAGTTGATATTTCTTAAGCTGGCCTTTTTTTGCGAGTGGATTTCAAGTTAAGTACATAACTGTTTATTTAATTTGATTGGATTAAAAGAATAAACACGTATGTTCAAGGTAAAACAAACTAGGTTTAACCTCTTTCTTTTTCTTCTCGCCATATTATCCCCGTAGCAACAGGTTATCAACAGCATGTATACATGTTTACATAAAGAGTAGACTGCGGATAGTATTTTTCGATTACGCACTCACTCTATGAACTGAAAAAAGTTTAAAACCCGTCAACAACAAAAGTGAGTAGACTGTGTCTCGTTTATCGATTGCGTTTCTCTATAGTTTAATTAAAAGTTGGGAACCCGTCAAATTCGTTGTTTACATATTTTGTCGACTGCTAAAATGGCTGGCAAAAAAATATCGTATTTTTTTTCAATTGAGTCGACGACGAATAAGAGACAAACATCGAATGAGTCCCCTAAACAAGAGTCACCAATCAAGAAAAAAAGAAATAACCCTTCAATAATTACAGTTCAGAAATGGGAGCGAGAGCTTAATATCACTCTCGGTTACAAATTCGACAGTGACAGAACTGTTGCTGAGATTTGGTGCGTCGATTGCAGAAATCACGCGATCGACAGATCATCCACGATAATAATAATTTATTTCTATTACTATGGTATCACAACATTTAAACAATCGTCCTTGATGAGTTCTAAATCTAATTTTAAAAGAAAGAGCCATTAGCTACCACTATATATTGATTCTATATTAGATCTACTATAAATAAAAAAGAGGGTATTCCAAGATTAAAATAGACAATTTCTCCTTTTACCACACAGTTTTGAACCCTATTCAATGAATACATCCTCAATGTAGGGAAAGGTAAAGCATGGAAAATAATGAGTCATATCGATGGTGAATGAAATTGCTTCGTAGTAGATTTCCAAATAAGGAAATGTTTACTACAGCTTCAAGAAAGAACGGCAAATAAATATCACGTGATATGTATGCCCGCGAAAATATCACGTGGTGTTATTTCACATCCATTGGATGAAGCTCTCTTCTTTTAACTATCTCGCGAGATTACAAGTTAGGAAAATAATGTACACTGATCACGTGGTCAACATACATTGTACTAGCTATATATAGTATTTGAGTGAGTTATTAATAGAAAGGTACCAGGTTTATCTTCATTCTTTCTCCCCTTAGACTATAGATCGATGCATTAAATTGTTATGATTGTTAGACTTACAACAAGCATTTCATTCTTTATTAATATAAATTGCAAAAGGCAAGTGATTTTCTGTGCGTGACAGGCGATACGCTCTTGGATTGATTAAAAACTGCTTACGTGCCTTTTGAACACTGCCGGGCGTCTATCTGTCTGTCATTGATAAAGTCATTGAAGGGAGATATTTGAATTTATTTACTCGGTAGTCTAATATTCCATAATGTGACTATATAAATAGTAGTGCTGGTGGTATTTTTGTGAGTTGACTCACAGCCAAAAGACCAACAACATTGCCATATGGACCAAGGCATTAAGTATTAAGATAATCATGAGAAGGACTGACTGTGGTTACAGTGAAGGACTGATAAATTAATCATTTAAAAGTTTAAGAACTATGTCTCTCACTCACAGTTTCTGCACTGTCACACTTGTTATTGTTGAATCCATGATTCATATTTCTGTTTTGATACTTAAAGTGGTCATTAAAATGATTTACTACTAATAATAAAGTCTAATACTATTTGTCAAATGAGTACAGGTTTTGAAACAAATAATTTTGTTTTTTAGCCATTTCGGCGAAAATTGTTTTGGCTAGTTGGTTTCACATTTGGCCAGTTGAAATTTTAGGCACTGGCCAAATTCGCAAGTGCACAAAAAAGTTAATTTCTAGCCCTGGTATGACGTTGCGTCGAAGTCAAGAGAAAATGTGGAAAATGGAGAAATTGCTCATTATGAGAAATTAATTATTTTGCCTCAATGTTTTCAAATGTTGTCTGCTGCAGTAACATCATCTATGTTGGAAAGGATTAATCCCTTTCAGATTAGTTTGTGTTGTTTAATAGAGCTTTGACAACTTCACAGTAACATGTTTATTATATTAACCCATTCCCACATACAACAAATCCGCAGCAGATGACTTTGAAAACATCTCGGCAAAAGCGCAGAAAAAAATCCCTTTAAATGAAAGAACAATAATTGAATAGAGTTGAAAACATGGTGACAAAAGGAGAAATTGCTCGTTTGGAGCAATTTCTTCTTTTGTCACCATGTTTTCTAAAAGCTGTTTGCTGCAAAGGCGTATGATGGAAAGCGTTAAAGAGTAATTTATGAACATTTTATGAACAATGTACATAATGGGACATTAATATGGACTCAAGAATATACAAACTGATTATTGGTTTGTTTTAACTAATAGTGCTTGGAAATCTGTTTATTAGATTGAAACATAATTTATGTACAATGTGCATACAGGACATTGATATGGACTGAAGGATAGACAAACCAATTATTGGTTTGTGTAAACTAATTGAGCTTCGATGTCTTCATAGTAGTGGATTTTACTCTTTTTTTTTTGTAGGTATAGCTGCCCAAAATGTGATTATGTGATCAACCACAAGGGAACATGTGATAAACATATATTGCTGCATGACGGTAGGATTTCAGTTACCAGAATCCTTCACTCCTCTTACTTTGATTGGCCTGCTTTGTAAAATCCTTTCCCTCATAGACCTCTCTTAACCCTTTCTCCCATGTAGATGCATTTTGACGCATCTGTAGCAGACGACTTTTGGAAACATTGTTACAAAAGGAGAAATTGCTCAAAACGAGCAATGTCTCCTTTTGCTACAATGTTTTAAACTTTTTTCAGTCATTATACCTACAATTAAATAGATTTTCCATTTTTTTTTAGTTGACATTTTCAAAGTCATCTGCTGCAGATTTGCTGTGTATGGGAAAGGGTTAACCCTTGTTCCCATGTAGATGCATTTTGACGCCTCAACAACAGACGCCTTTTCAAAAACATTGTGACAAACTATTAAATTATTGTACTTTCATTTACAGAGATTTTTCATATATTTGCGAAAATGTTTGGTCACAATTGGCATTCGCAACTATGTTAACCCTTTCCCTCATATAGACGCTTTCTGACGCCTCTGCAGCAGACAGCTTTTTGAAAACATTGCGACAAAAGAAGAAATTGCTCGAAACGAGCAATTTCTCCTTTTGCCAAAATGTTTTCCACTTTTAGTCATAGGTTATCCATTCAATTATAGAGATTTTCCACTTTTTGACACAATATGTTCAAAGTCGTCTGCTGCAGAATTGTCGTATGAGGGAAAGTGTTAATAGACTTACCCCAGCTCAGTGAGATATGTTGTCTACTGAAAACCCTTATTAACCCTTTCCCACTTATAGACGCATTTTGATGCCTAGCGGCTAAGGAAGTAGACACCTTTTGAAATTACGAAGGGCAATTTCTCATTTGCCAAACTGATTTCAACTCTATTCAACAATTAAAGTTTCATTTTTAGCTCCACTGGCTAAGCTATGGAGCTATTTTGCCTTACAGGCTATTATGAAAACTTAAAAAATACTCTCCTCCAAAAGTATCTGGCTGATTTTCAAATAATTTTGTAGAAGTGTTCCTTAAGTGACCCACTATCAGATTCCTTCAAGCCATCTTCATAGGTTGAAAAACATAGCCGCCACAGGGCAGGGCTATTTTGCCTTATATGGCTAAAGTTAAAACTTAAAAAATCTTCTCCTCCGAAAGTGTCAGTCTGAGTTTCAAATAATTTTGTGGAAATGTTCCTTGGCTGACCCTCTATCAGATTCCTTCAAGCCATGTTGATTGGCCAAAAAAACATGGCCGCCAGAGGGCGGGGCTATTTTACCTTATATGGCTATAATGAAAAATTTAAAAATCTCCTCCGAAAGTGTCAGGTTTATTTTCAAATAATTGTGTAGAAATGTTCCTTGGGTGACCCTCTATCAGATTCTTTCAAGCCAAGTGTTTGGCCAATTTTCAAATAATATTGTAGAAATGTTCCTTGGGAGACCCTCTATCAGATTCCTTCAAGCCATGTTGATTCGTAGAAAAACATTGTCGCCAGAGGGCGGGGCTATTTTGCCTTATATGGCTGTTTGAAGATTTAATTTTTGCTTAATGGCCATGGAGCGATACTGGCCCTCTTGGGCCTCTTGTTTGAGATTTTCTATATTTTTGCTTAGATGTTATCAAAGTCGTCATCTGCAGATTTGTCATATGTGGGAAAGGGTTAAATATATTAATGATGTATTGAATAACCTTGATAATTGATAATGATGAGTAGTTTTCCCTCAACCCATTCAAAAGTTTTTTGTTCAATAGGCCTAAAATGTCTTTTGTATGCAACATTGAGCCTTATCACTTTCCCTAATGCAGACGCTTTTTGACGCCTCTGCAGCAGATATCTTTTGAAAACATTGTAACAAAAGGAGCAATTTCTCCTTTTGCCACACTGTTTTCAACTTTTTTCAGTAATTAAACCTAAAAATGTAGAGATTTTCCATAATTTTGAGTAGACATTTTAAAAGTCGTCTGCTGCAGATTTGCTGTATGTGTGAAACGGTTATTTTATAATTTTGTTTGTTTCAGCAAAAAGAGATTTCTCCTGTGAAGTATGTAAAAAAAGTTTCAAGACACATAATCAACACCAATCACACATGAAAGAAATGCATACAGGTAGAGTACACGTGTAATGATATTTTCTGTTGCCTCTGCAGCAGACGACCTTTGAAAACATTGTGCCATAAGGAGAAATTGCAAAAAATCGAGAACAATGTTTTCAATTATTTTCATTAATCATACCTTTATTTATAAATATAGATTTTCTTCCTTCTGCCACAATGTTTTCATAAGACTGCTACAGAGGCGTTGGAAATCATCTGTATGTGGGAAATGGTTATACAAGTATCCTGAAAGTCCCTGTGTGACAGTTATGGCCATAAAATGTATACAATTTGATGGTTGATCTAAATATCAATTATTTCTAATACTCAAAAGGACTATGGAAATGGGAAAGTGTAAAAAAAGTTGTCTTTTTTGCCTACCCATTCTGATCAAGATCTACACTGGTCACATTTAACTTGCCTAAGCTTGTAAGAAGATTCTCATAACTTGTTAACCCTTTCCTTCATACGACAATATGGCCAAAAAACGTATACAATTTGATGGTAGATCTAAATATCAATTATTTCTCATACTCCAAAGGACTATGCAAATGGGAAAGTGTAAAAAAAGTTGTATTTTTTGCCTACCCATTCTGATCAAGATCTACACTGGTCACATTTAACTTGCCTAAGCTTGTTAGAAGATTCTCATAACTTGTTAACCCTTTCCTTCATACGACAGTTCTGCAGCAGACGACTTTAAACATATTTTGTCAAAAAATAGAAAATCTCTGTAATTGAATGGATAACCTATTACTAAAAGTGGAAAACATTGTGGCAAAAGGAGAAATTGCTCGTTTTGAGCAATTTCTTCTTTTGTCACTATGTTTTCAAAAAGCTGTCTGCTGCAGAGGCGTCAGAAAGCGTCGATATGAGGGAAAGGGTTAAGAGTCTGATAAGAGTGAGCATTTTGACAGTGTTGTCTGAACCTACATTGTTTAGAATTGCCTACTTGTATCTCAACCCTTTCCCAACTTGTAGACGCATTCTTACGTATCTGCAGCAGACGACTTTTGAAAACATTGTTTTTTCAGGAATTATACTTTCATTTATAGAGATTTTTCATGATTTTGCATGATTGTTTTCAAAGTCGTCTGCTGCAGATTTGTTGTATGTGGGAATGGGTTAACCCATGGGCAGGCTCATTTTAGAGTGATGCGGCTAACATGATAACGATTAATGTTTCAGACAAGAAAAGGATACCCTGTCCATATGAAAACTGCAAATTTGAAGCTACTCCGAGTGCAAAATATCGTTTGAAAAAACACATTGAGAATCAACATACAAAAAAGGTTTGTGATTTAACTCATTACAGTTTATAGGTATAAATATCACTTATATATAACTGTGACCCCATTTAATTGTCATGTTTCAATTCAAGAATAAGGATCAAGCTTTTACTTAACCCATTACTTCCCATGGCTTTTCATAGGTTGTCTGCTTTACAATCATCAGACGAACAATTTCACCATTCTAGAAAACTGAAAGAATTATATTATGAAATTATTGCAATAAAAGGTGAAATTGCTTGTTTTGAGCAATTTCACCTTTTATTACAATGTTTTCAAAAGGCGTCTGTGTGAAGTAATGGGTTAATAACTTAATACAAATAACTTCAAAATTCCAGCAGGTAACTTGTGAAAACATTGCAGAAAAAGAATTTACATATAATGAAAATATTGTTTAGTTTCAAGATGATACTTTTATTTATTCTCTCCATCAAGCAGTTCAATTTAGAATGCTCTGAGACTAGTAAATACATGTATTGGGTTATTTGGGTAACGCCTGATACTTTTGTTTATCTAGATTTGCAATTTGTTTCTTACATGGGATGGAAGAATTTAAAAAAAAAAATGAAAGAAGAATGCTTAGCCCTTTTCCCATATACTTTAAATCTGCAGCAGACAATTTTTAAAACATCTAGGCAAAAATATGAAAAATCTCTCTAAGCCTAAATGAAATAATGATAATTGAATAGATCGTGGCAAAACGAGACATTGCCCATTATGAGCAATTTCTACTTTCGCAGAAATGTTTTTAAAATTCGTCTGCTGTAAATGCTTCAAAATGTGTCTGCAAGTGGGAAAGGGTTAATTAGAGAAAATGTGTGATTGACTCAAATTTTGCTCCATAAATTGACAGGGTGTGAAGAACGAGAAGTGCCATGTGTGTTCTTACAGTACGTTTTATAAGGGTAACCTCACCAAACATTTACGTAGAGTCCACCAGCTGGAGGTCGTCACGCGCTACAATGTACAAATGAAAGCCAAGTACAAAAACCTTAAGAGCGGGCATATTATAGAACCCGGTGAGATAATCAACGAAAATAAAGATGAAGATGAAGAGCTGAATGAAGAAGTACATCAACTTTCTGAAGAGGACCAGGATGCATCAACTTCAAATGTTCAGACACATGCGGATACATCCACTGCAAATGTTTAACCCTTTCCCTCATATAGACGCTTTCTGACGCCTCTGCAGCAGACAGCTTTTTGAAAACATAGTGACAAAAGAAGAAATTGCACAAAACGTGCAATTTCTCCTTTTGCCACAATGTTTTCCACTTTTTGTCATACCGGTAGGTTATCCATTCAATTATGGAGATTTTCTATTTTTCGACAAAATACGTTCAAAGTCGTCTGCTGCAGAATTGTTGTATGAGGGAAAGGGTTAATAACATTGTGGGAAACAGAGAAATTGTTGATGATGGAAAATATCTCCTTTTCCAAAATGTTTTTATCTCTACTGAATACATGTTTCTGTAGAAGGTGTATAATTTTGACTAGATGTTTTCATATTCATCTGGTTCAGATTTGTTTTATTTGGGAAAGTGTTAATTGAGCTTCTTTAACCATCAAACATCCCTTTTCATGATACATATGATATTTGATACCTCTGTGGAACATTGTGGAAAACTGCTCATGATGATCATTTTCTCCTTTTGCCATAGCGTTTTCCACTTTTTTACATTTTTATCAAATTTGTTTTTAAGGCATTCAACTATAAAAATATCATATTTGGTTCACTTTTGCCAAAGGAGAAATTGCTCATTATGTTTTCAAAAGTTCTCTGGTAAAGACACGTCTGTATGTGGGAAATCAGTTTCAACAGTTTAACCCTTTCCCTCATAGAGACGCAATTTCTTCTTTTGCCACAATGTTTTTCCACTTTTAGTCATAGGTTATCCATTAAATTATAGAGATTTTCTATTTTTAGCTCACCAGAGCACGTAGTGCTCAAGGTGAGTTATTGTGATCACCTTTTGTCCGTCGTTCATCGTCCATCGTCAACATTTGCTTGTTAACACTATAGAGGCAACATTTTGCATCCAATCTTTATGAAAGTTTATCAGAACATATTTCTCCATCAACTCTAGGCCAAGTTCGAACCTGGGTAATGTGGGGTCAAAAACTAGGTCACTAGGTCAAATTTAAGGAAAATCTTGTTAACACACTGGAAGCCACATTTTTGGCTTGAACATGTTAAAACTTTGTCAGAATGTTTGTCTTAGTGATATCTAGGCCAAGTTTGAAAATGGGCTATGTCCGGTTAAAAACTAGGTCACTAGGTCAAATTCAAGGAAAATGTTTGTCTTAGTGATATCTAGGCCAAGTTCGAAAATGGGTTTTTGCCTTGAGCATGTTGAAACTTTGTCAGAATGTTTTTCTTGATAATATGTAGGACAAGTTCAATTATGGGTCATTTTGAATCTTTGTCAGAATATTTGCATTGAAGATATCTAGGCCAAATCAAATATGGTCAGGTTAAAAACTAGGTCACTAGGCCATATTGTATAAAAAATCTTGTTAACACGATAGAGATTGCATTTTTGACTTGAGCAGCTTGAAATGTTGTCAGAAAGTTTGTCTTTGATGATATTGCCATTGGCACTGAAAGAGTTAAGTCTTAAAAAGTCCATTCTCAGGTGAGCGATCCATCATGGCCCTCTTGTTTAACAAAATATGTTCAAAGTCGTCTGCTGCAGATTTGTTGCATGTGGGAAAGGGTTAAAACGAAGTCGAAACAGTTTCTTAGTATGGCGATGTTGTTGTTCCGCTTAACAGTTTGTTGGGGGAGTGTGATAGTGGTCATACTTAGTTTCAGCTCAATAACTTTCTAGGTATTAAAACCTGACTGATTCTAACCAAATTTAAAAAGAGGTAACATAGATAGATAGGTACAGTAGTATGGGTTTGTTTGAGGTTTATTTTGGGTCATGTTTGAGGTCACATCTTCTGAAAATAGATATTCTGTGTTACGGCCATATTTGAAAACCTGGTTTTGTGACTATGCCGCATATCTTGGCTTGTAAGATGTACTGGTAGATATTTGGCCCACTTGTGTCACACATGATTTAGACTGACATCAGGAAATTTGTTTTTTGCCATCACATACATGGTAGCCTTATAATTAATCTGATTAGAAAATTTATAAATATTGATACTACACAAACATGATGTAACTAACTTAATATGTAAATGTCTCAATAAAAGGCTTTTACACAATTTCTCTTGTATTTCCCTGAATATTCTCTTTCTTTCTCTTCAGTTTTGTTTTGGGTTTTATTATTTGTTTAACCCTTTCACCCTTACAACAAACCCACAGTAAATGCCCAGTAACACATCCTTGCTGAAGTATGGAAAACTCCCTTTCCCACATATAGACACTTTCTGACGCCTCTGAAGCAGACGACTTTTGAAAACACGACGAAAGGAGAAATTTCTCAAAACCAGCAATTTCAACTTATGTCACAATGTTTTCAACTTGTTTCAGTAATATTACTTTCATTTATGGAGATTTTCTATGTTTTTGCATGATAGTTTTCAACGTTGTCTGATTTGTTGTATGTGGGATAGTGTTAATGAGAGTATATAATCATGTCTGGGATTTTCGCTGAACTGCTTAAAGAGAGTTGGGAAAAAACATTATGGTACAAGGGAGGTAACCGCACAAAAACTACGAAATGTATAATCTATTGGAATAGTGTCCCCTATCCAGATCATTTATATTCAAGCAGTTCTCCAAGTAGCAATATTTGAAGCAATTTTAAAGACTTTCCTAGACCCTTTCCCACATACAACAAATCTGCTTTAAACGACAAAAAACATTTAGAAAAATTAGAGTTTTTATGGAGAAAAATATGATTATTGACAAAAGTTAAAATATTGTGAAAAAGGGAGATATTGGGTCATTATGTGTTATTTCTTCTTTTGCAACATGTTCTCAAATGTCGTCTGCTGGTGTTGGGGAAAGTGTTTAATGTCACAATTTCCAAGAATATTAGCTTAAATGGCTGTTAGTCAGTCAAGCTTATGTCATGGCGTATTGTCCGCAATTTTCTGTGTGCGTTAACCGTTTGCTTCAAGCGACTTCTACTCTGTAACAAGTAGGCCTATTGGGGTGAAACTTGACAGGAAGCATCCTCTCAATGTCCTCTTGAATTCCCTTGGGTGAGCCTCTATCAGATTCCTTCAAGCCATGTTGATTGGTCAAAAGCATGGCCACCAAGGGGCAGGGGTGTTTTGCCTCATATGGCTATAGTGCAAACTTTAAAAGTCTTCTCCAAAAGTATGATGTCGATTTTTAAATGATTTTTAGCTCTACTGGCCAAAGGCCAGAAGGGCTTATGTCGTGGTGATTTGTCCGTCGTCCGTGCGTGCGTGCGTGCGTCCGTAAACAATTTCTTGTTAACACGATACAGTCTTCACTTTTGATTGTATCTCAACTAAACTTATACAGTAGTAATATATCCATGAGAGCTCGGTTCCTTTCGAAAATCCGCCCATGCATGACTGGATTATGGCCCTTGAAATGGTCAAAATTGCTATAAAAGAGCTTGTTAACACGATACAGTCTTCTTTTTTGATTGTATCTCAACCAAACGTATACAGTAGTTAGATATCCATAAGAGCTCGGTTCCTTACGAAAACCAGCCAGATCCGCCCATGCATGACTGGATTATGGCCCTTGAAATGGTAAAAATTGCTATAAAAGAGCTTGTTAACACGATACAGTCTTCTTTTTTGATTGTATCTCAACCAAACTTATACAGTAGTTAGATATCCATGAGAGCTCGGTTCCTTTCGAAAACCAGCCAGATCCGCCCATGCAAGACTGGATTATGGCCCTTGAAATTGTCCAAATTGCTATAATTGAGCATATGAACACAATAGAGGCTCCATTTACTATCTGATCTTCACCAAACTTAGATAGTAGTTAAATATTGATGAGAGCTTGGTTCCTTTTGAAATTGTAAAAATTGCTATAATACAGCTTGTGAACACAAAAGAGCCTCCATTTACTATCTGATCTTCACCATACATACATGCTCTGGATTGAAAATGACCAAAAAACCATACCAGTAGAGCATGGGCCCTCATGGGCCTCTTGTTTAGAAATTTTCTGTTGATTCATTCAAGCCATTTTGATTGATACAACAAAACATGGCCGCCAGGGGAAGTTGTTGTTTTGCCTGTTACGGTTATATAGAAAGCTTTTAAAATCTTCTATTCCAAAAGTATGAAGCCGAACCGATCTTATTTATTTTTTATTTTAAAAAGTCCCTTGGAGAACACTATTTAAATCCCTCAAGCCATGTCGATTGACATAAAAAAACAACATGGGGGAGGGATCTTTTTACCTTATATGGCTTAAGTAAACCGTTAAAAAAACTTCTTCTCCGAAACTATAAGCCGATTTGTCAAATAATGTTATAGAAATGCTCCTTGTGTGACCCTTTAAGAGATTCCTTTGATTTATGGCAATGCCTTTTTGGCTGTATTAAAAACTTTAGAATTCTTATCCCCCGCTGTGACCGATTTTCAAATACTTTTGTAGAAAAGTTCCTTTGGGGCCCCTTTACCAGATTCCCCTAAGCAATTGTCGATTGTTTAACAACTATGGCCACTAGAACGGGGCTATTTTACATTATATTGCAATGGTGATTTTATTGTTTCCTAATGACAGTGTTTTTAATACATATCTATAGCTGATACTTTCAAAACTCCGTATTCAAAGTACTCCACTAAGGCACATGATCTGAAACGATCGACTTTCATTTAATCGGTTCAATGCTGACACTTGGAGAGAGTCTTTCTACAGTCCATTTTAGGAATATCAATATCAATTGATGTTGAGTTGAGCAACAATTGCGCCGATTAGTTTGCTCTTAGTCTAAACTGATGGCACAGCGCTCTCAAATGTAGTTGCACCAATCACATACTAAGTGTAGTCGTATTGTGTGAAGGGATGTGGTACCCTATTAACCCTTTCCCTCATATAGACGCTTTCTGACGCCTCTGCAGCAGACGGCTTTTTGAAAACATAGTGACAAAAGAAGAAATTGCACAAAACGTGCAATTTCTCCCACTTTCTGTCATAGGTTATCCATTCAACTATGGAGATTTTCTATGTTTTGACAACATATGTTCAAAGTCGTCTGCTGCAGAATTGTCGTATGAGGGAAAGGGTTAAAATACGGCATCTATGTATGATTGTGTATGTATGTACGAAATTCGCTTTTTCCATGAAACGACTCGTAATTTGAGCACCGACTAGCGATTTTTGGTTTTTAACACTTTTCCACGTACAACCAGGGACGTAGATAAGACTCTGGTACAACACATCTGCAGCAGACGACCGTTTGTATACACTTCTCTGTTGAAATGTCGAGTCTTCATAAATGATAGAATAATTATTGAAAACAGCAGAAAACTTTGTGGCAAAATGGGAAATTTGTCCTTTTTCCACAATGTTTTCAAATGTCATTTGCTGCATATCTATGCCTCAGAAAGCGTCTGTATATGTAATGTAAAAGGGTTAATGTATATCCGTGTACGCGGAAGACTTAACCCTTTCCCTCATACGACAATTATGCAGCAGACGACTTTGAGCATATTTTGTCAAAACATAGAAAATCTCCATAATTAAATGGATAACCTATAACAAAAAGTGGAAAACATTGTGGCAAAAGGAGAAATTGCACGTTTTGTGCAATTTCTTCTTGTGTTACAATGTTTTCAAAAAGCTGTCTGCTGCAGAGGCGTCAGAAAGCGTCTATATGAGGGAAAGGGTTAAGCGATTGAGTCACTTTTGTCATTCAGCGGGATGATTATATGGCTGAACCGGGCCCGTTAGGGTATTTTTTACTGATAATGTATGCGATGCGTCGAAATACAATTACTGTTTAAGTAAGTGCATCTGGAAATACAATATCTATGTTCACTTCCGTTTCGATCATTTAAGAAGATATTGCTCATTATGAGTAATTTCTCATTTTGTCACAAAGTTTTCAGTTTGAAAAAGTTATTAAACTGTTATTTATAGAGATTTACTCATTTCTTCTAAGATATCTGATGCAGGTTTCTTCTATGTTGGGTTAACGCATCAATCAAACAAATACTATCAATAATTATACTTTCATTTCAAGAGAGTTTCCGTTTAGGTTTGTTGGGTGTGGTTTTTCTTTGTCAAGAACAAAATTTGCACTTGCATTTGCATCAAACGACTTTTGAAAACATTTATCCTCATAAGGAATTTCTCATTTTGATTACAAATAGGCGGACAATAATAATCAAAGCACTGAAAGTGCTGGGGGCTGCAGGAAGGTTTGGAGAAGTAGGGGTGAAATGTGAAAGGAAGTAACAATTGCAGCATATGCTTATGTATTTATTGTTAAAAGGTGGAAAGATCATATCAAAAATAATAAATATTTATAAAACTGGCAATTGAAAAACAGGAGGACCATGTTAGCCCTATTTCGCTCAACTGAGTGCAAGAGCTCACACGTATACACATTTAAGACATGAAGAATCAAATTTGACAGCAGGTTTAGGCAGAAACATTTTGAAGTTTCTGCCTTATTATATTGAGAAATATGTCAATATTTAATCAACTTCCATCAAGTAGTGTCTGTGTGTTTTACAAATTGCACCCACTCAAGCAAACTTTGTGGAGGTTCAGAGAGGTTCAGTCAAGGAACATCTCAGAGAAACTATTTTGAAATCCGGCTTGGCCAGTAGTTTCTGACAAGAAGAATTGAATAGTTTTTCTTTTTTTGTCACTGTTGTGCACTGAATGGAATTATGTGAACAACTATAAAAATGGGGCCATGCAAGGAACATCCATGCCAGGTTTTATCAACTTGCAGCAAGTGTTTTTGGGGAGAGCTACGTGCATGTGTTACTCCTACACATTGAAAGCATTAATTCATCATGTATCAGTAACGAATAGATTGGGTTCACTTTTACGGACGGAGTTGAAAATAGTTTAGTAAGAGTTCAGAAAAATAAGATCATTCTGAACCCTTAGTAGGCCATTTGTAGCATGTTGGTAAGGGATTGGAAAATGGGAATTTATGGAGCACAGGGTTATGTAGCATTTGTGTGGAAAGAATACTAGTCCCCATAAACCATTATAATGCTTTGACAAATTATCAGTTTGAGCATATTGGACAGTTTTAACAAGGCCAGAACTACATGAGAAACAAATAGTATGACAACGTTTCATGCTGATTAAAAAGAAATTCAAAATTCTGCACCAATGCAATAAACTGAACTGGTAATGATGTTGGAAAAAATGGAAAAAAAAGTTTGAAAAGAAAAAAAAACTCTATACCATGGACTAGACTGGGTGCTTGATCATGGCTATACTGAACATAAAAAAAAGTAAATTATTGATAACAATTAACAGCACATAGTGAACGAATTAATACAAGAGAAGCACATGAGAGTTTTTGGCGCTTTTTGTCGTGCCCATATATGTTAAAAATGATATAACATTTTATCTACCTGGCATTGAAAAATAAATGCCCGTTCTCAATTCACTTCTGTGTTATGTAATAATTTCCCCCATACTAAGTGAAATGTGGTGTTTGGATCCGAGGAAACCGCAATGCTACATAAATGTATGTTATGATAAATAAAATGATTTATTTCTTTTTGGTGAATCAAAAATTTAGTCATCTTGGGGTGTCAAAAGTCGTGTAAGAAAACGATGTCTTCTTTTAGGTCGCTTCAGGCAAGAGAGCGATCAACACAATTCTCCCTAAACTATTTGTACCTTAGCCAATCAGCGAGCGAGCAGCTATCACGCGTCAGTGTGTGGAAACTATTTTTTAATCGGTGGAGTTCCTTTGTTTATCATAGCTAACCGCCTCCACCCTTTTCTCCACTGCTGTTCTAAATACAATTCCCTTTATTGCACACATAGTCCGACATAGCAATCGCGCGCTCTGATTGGTAGTTATCAACGAAAATGTATAAACAACAAAATGGCGTAAATAACTAAATATGGTTTTTAAACTATTTTTTTTATTTAAACTGAAATCGACCACGCCCGTAAATATTCGTACTTTTCCTTTTCACTTCGGGAAGATGACTAATAACCTTTCATAGTTGACCTCACAATGCGCATTTGTCACGTGAATTCTTTGTTTACTATTTATTTTTCTTCGCAATTTTCCGGGAATATTCGCAAACTTATTTTTCTTTTTGTAAAATATATTATGGAGTATGAAATTGCAGAATATAAATAAAAAGTAAATTGCGAAATATAATTGTACAAACAGGCATGATGAATTGATTAACAATGGCAAATTTTTCAATTTAAACTGAATTGGATAATCGCCGTAAACACTCGAACATAGTCGTACTTTTCCGTTCCATTCCATTTCGCGAAGATGATAATAACCTTCCAGAGTTGACCTCTCGGCGCATTAATTCCTAAGCATTTGTTTAACTTATATTGCAGTACTCATGCCTTAAGTTTTTCACTGATGTTAACAACATTATAATGATTATCTTTGGGTGATCTTAACCTTTTAAATGCAGTTTTGTTGAATCCATGATGAACTATTTATTCCGCGCAGTCTCACCCTAAAATGCGTCGTATGTTTACAGCAATTAGCAGGCAGCCAACTCCGAAAAATGGTATAACTACTATGACCAGCGGCTAAAGCCCCGGGACAAAAACTGGGTTGTGCATCTGCACATGCACTTCTCCCTCATGTAACACGACACACAATCACCTTGACGTGATTTAAATAGTCTACACCCTTTCCAATATAAATACGGATTTTGAAGCTTTGAAAACATTGTGACGAAGGTTAAATGTGCAAATTATGAGCAATATTTCCTTTGCCATATTTGTTTAGAAATCTTTCGAATAAGTATACGTTCATTTATTGAGATTGTTAATAGTTGTGCCTAGCCATTTACAAAGTCGTCTGCTGCAGATTTGTAAATATAGTGAAAAGGATTTGTTTTCATATAGGCCTAACTAATATTGGTTTTCTTTATTTAGCTAGCTTCCTGGTCAAATGGAATGTGTTCTATAAAATGTTCTTCCACGAAAAGATTTTAGTAAGCAGTAAATAAAACCACGATCAAACATGATTGTGCAATGTTTGTTCTCGTTTTAAATCAAATTCTATTATAGGGAGAGAAATACCGCGAAATACTGCAATACCCGATATTGTTGGTTACTTTGGACTTCTTTTCCTAATTAATAAAAAGAAAAACGTAAGAAAAGGACTTAATGCCCGGAAAGGTCACATGTGTAACTCGGCCAAAGAGGAAACGTTGAAAGGGCGTTGCAGTAAAAACGAGAAATGGCTGATTTCCAAACAATACACAAACTGGTACAGCGTTGTCATAAATTGGCTGAATTCTTTTATGGGGGAAAACAGACTGTTAGACAGTGTATTTGTTAACCCTTTCCCTCATGTAGACACTTTCTGACGCCTCTGAAGCAGACGGATTTTTGAAAACAAAGTGACAAAATAAGAAATTGCTCAAAATGAGCAATTTCTCCTTTTGCCACAATGTTTTTCACTTTTAGTCATATCCATTCAATTATAGAGATTTTCTATTTTTAACAAAATATGTTCAATGTCGTCTGCTGCAGAATTGTCGTATGACGGAAACTGGATCCTATCCTGTTTTATTTTAGACACGTGTTTAGGCGACTATAAAATAGTGTGAAAAACGAAGCGGATTGATGTATAAACAGAGTGTGCTGCTTTAGGTGGTTTTTTACACACACACACACCCTTTCCCACATACAACAAATTTGCTGATGACTTTAAAAACATAGTGACAAAAACCGGAAAAATCTCCATAAAAGATGGCTTTATTGTTAAATAAAGTTGAACACATTGTGGCCTAAGGAGAAACTGCTCATCATGAGCAATTTCACTTTTGGCCACAATGTTTTCAAAAGTCGTCTGCTGCTATTGCGTTAAAAAATCATCTGTATCTGTGTAATTAGATAACGGTTCAATACGGGTAATTAATAGTAAACCAACCCTTTCCCGTATGCAAACCCTTTGTAGCAGACGGCTTTTGATAACATTATGGGAAAAGGAGCAATTGCTCACGAGGAACAATTTCTCCTATTGTCACACTGTTGTCAGCTCTATTCAATAGTTAAAACGATTTTCCACATTTGTGTGTAGATGTTTTTAATGTCGTCTGATTTGTTGTATTTTGGGAAATGATTAAACAAGACGATACATGAATGAAGAACACCGTATCTAATATTTTACGCGAACAAGGCTGATCCTTTTTTCAGAATCGCTTCGTGGAATGGAGACCGAGTTTCGATGTCAAGGACATTTAATTCATTGTAAGAGGGGCGTTAACAATGTTCGCGAAAGGGGCTCTTATTTTTTTTTATGAGCCGAATTTAATACGAGAAAACCAACATTATGGACTCTGCGTAATTTATCGACCGCGCCGGCTAATCCGGGCCGACATATTTCGTTTCAGGGGTAATAGAGGTATACATTAATGATTTCTGAAACAGAAAATCCACAGGAGGCGTAACTTGTGTGTCCGGGTTAGCCTGCGCGGCATGCTAAGGCTGATCCGGGTCGATACTTTACGCAGAGTCCACAATGTTGTTTTTCTCGCGGAACGGCTCATATCAATATATCTGCGTAATGTATCGACCAGATCAGCCTGCGCTGTCCGCGCAGACTGATCCGGCCGACACATTCCGTCTAAGGGGGGATAGATAGAGTATTGATTCCTGAAACAGAAAATCCACAGGAGGCGAAAAGTGTCTGTCCGGGTTAGCCTGTGCGGCATGTTTAGGCTGATCCGGGTCGATACTTTCCGCAGAGTCCACAATGTTGGTTTTTTCGTGGGACGACTCATATCCTGGACTCTCAGCGAGGGTAGTATGAAGAGCGGTGCGCCAGCATTTGTAAAAACCTGCGTCGGCCCCCCAGTAAATAAGTCGGTAGCGATGCAGGCTGTCAATCCATCCAGGGGTTGTGAGTTCGAACCCCAGCCAAGCCAACATTACTTCCGACGTTTGACAAAAGTCACAGTGACAAGCATCATTCGTCTTCTACCAATGGGCTTACCGACTATGTGGTTAAGCAGCAAGTTGATTGGAAAGATACGGTTGTGAGAAAATCAAGAAACACATAAACTGGTCATCGCGATATGACTGAAAAATGATGAAAACGGCGTTAAACCCCAATCAATCAATAACATGGGCAAACATACAGGTTGTTCTAAACAGGTCACCAGTTGTAATAACGTTGGAGTGTCTGTCTTCACATGATTGGAATTAATTAATTATATTTGTACTTCATGCCATAATCTTTCATTGAAATTTGCATGTTGTTAAATGTAATGTTTGTGTGTGTTATATTATTGAAGGCCATATGAAAATAAGATATATATAGCCATTGTTAAATTGTCTGTATGTGTCTTAAATGTTACCTTCAAAAAATAAAGATATTATTATTATTATTATTAATAATAATAATAGAAGGCTAACTGTCAATCTGTGACCAAACAGGTGCAGATTGCAGTCGCTTTCAAATTGGTTGACATTGTATGTTACACAGGTAACTCGCATCCGAAAATCTTCTGCATCCTTAGACTTGTTGTATTCAGTTAGTTGAAAGCTTTAATCCCTCACCAATGTTTAAGTTGCGCAATCTTCCGCCTGATGAACCAGGTCAACAAAGAAATGAAAATTCCAGAATAATTGACGAACAAGGAACTTTTTTCTTTTTGACTTACCCCTTGTCAAACGAATTCAGTGTAAAATAAATAAATGATAATTATAATACATGTCATAATAATAACAAAATTTGTTAAAATGCAGGTAACATATCAAGATGTATGATGATGGAACAAAACAAATATTATCTATCTCATGAGTAATACTCGAGGGAAAAAAACAACATTAAAGTTGTTATTAACCCTTTCCTAAATACAACAAATCTGCAGCAGACGACTTCGAAAAGGTCTAGTCAAAAAAGTGGAAAATCTTTATAAAATAAATGTTTATTTATGGAATAGAGTTGAAAGTATTGTGGCAAAATGAGAAATTGTTCGTTATTAGCAATTTCTTCTTTTGCCACAATGATTTCAATAATTGTCGACTTCAGATGCGTCAGAATGCGTCTACAAGGGGGAAAGGGTTAAACCTGCAGAGAAAGACCCGTCTGCGCATTCAAGCTAAAGGGTAAACATGGATACTGCTTTACAAAAGTTCATTCAAACCTTCTATGACTAATTGACGAATAGTGTGGAGGCAGATCAGACAGTGCGTATGTACTGGCTAATCTGGATCTACATTGGTCGCAAATGTATTTCGGTTGGTATTCGCAGATCGCCACTCAAATAGGTGTACGAGCAATAAAAATAAATCTGATTAAACATGCACATATTTGAATGTGAAACCTTATCTCGGTATTCATCGTCTGCTCCAATTGAAACTGGTTGTGAAATAAACGAGTTGTTAATATTGTATCTTCTTACCATATGCTATGCATGATTTCAAATAATATAAACAGATTAAACATGCACATATTTGAATGTGAAACCTTATCTCGGTATTCATCGTCTGCTCCAATTGAAACTGGTTGTGAAATAAACGAGTTGTTAATATTGTTTCTTCTTACCATATGCTATGCATGATTTCAAACAACGTTTAAAAACAATATAAACTATGATCAGCTCGCCATGGTCTACATTGTCTACAGTTTAGCCTCATATGTTTACCCTACCCCCTCAATGAGGGAAAGCAAGAACCACCATTTTTGAAATTATTTGGCATGTCCCGGCAGGCGAGCGAACGTACCCGAGCCTGACTCTTTATCACTTAGCCACCGGGGCGATTTGGGGTATTTATTGTGTAAAGTGTACGCTTAGTCTGACCAGAGTTTTCACTGTTTGGCTCTAAATGCATCGTCTGATTAACCCTTTCCCTCATATAGACGCTTTCTGACGCCTCTGCAGCAGACGGATTTTTGAAAACTAGTGACAAAATAAGAAATTGCACAAAACGTGCAATTTCTCCTTTTGCCGCAATGTTTTCCACTTTTTGTCATAGGTTATCTATGTTTTGACAAAATACGTTCAAAGTCGCCTGCTGCAAAATTGTTCTATGAGGGAAAGGGTTAAAACAATAAATAGAAGTGTAGTGTAACCCTACTGGTTGTACGTCAATATAACGTTAACCCTTTCCCGCATACAGCAAATCTGCAGCAGACGACTTTGAAAACATAATGACAAAAATCTGAAAAAATCTCCATAAAAATTATTAAATAAAGTTGAAAACATTGGGGCCAAAGGAAAAATTGCTCATCATGAAAGTCGTCTGCTGCAATTATGTCAAAATGCGTCTGCAGGTGGGAAAGGGTTAATTAACTGATGCCACAATGACACTGTCTGGCTTAAATGTAAATACAGAATATGTCTACCTGCAGACCTATTCAAGGCAGACGACTCAGTTCGATAACATCATCATTTTCATATATTTATACTAGATGTTTGAAAAGTCGTCTGATGCTGTGTGGGAAAGGGTTAATAACATCCTGTAGGGAAACCCAGCTGTCACGTATACAATGTCCGATGTGTGTATTGACGGTGATGGTGTGCACGTGAATAAATTGTATTGAATGAAACAATCAATATGTAATGTTGTTATATTTTCAGATAAATATTTCCTTTTGGCGTTGTCCCCAGAACGAAACACAACAACAACATTTCAAAATCTTGATGTCTTGAACTGCTGATCAAAATCAAAACAGTTTGTATCTATAGATGGTCCCTGGGTTACCCACTACAAAGTTGATCTTGATTGGTCGAAAAACATGGAGGGTTTGGGCGGGTATAGTTTTCTTTTAACCCTTTCCCTCATACGACAATTCTGCAGCAGACGACTTTAAACGTATTTTGTCAAAACATAGAAAATCTCCATAATTGAATGAATAACCTATGACTAAAAGTGGAAAACATTGTGGCAAAAGGAGAAATTGCACGTTTTGTGCAATTTCTTCTTTTGTCACTATGTTTTCAAAAACCCGTCTGCTGCAGAGGCGTCAGAAAGCGTCTATATGAGGGAAAGGGTTAAAGATGTCACTACATTGAAATCTTCCTCTCTGAAAATAATGCTCTAATTTCAAATAGATTCTACAAAGATGTTCATTGAATGACCCTGCTCTGAAAAGAACGAATGGTCGGATTTCAAAAAGTACTGTCACAAAAATGTTCCTCGGGAGACCCTCTACCAAAATCGTGCAAATCATCTTGATTGGTAAAATGTATGGCCGCTGCATGCCGGGACTAGTTAATTCTTATATCTTCTTCTCTCAACGGTGTGTAAACCCGGCCGGGTAGCTCCATTGGTAGCGTATCTGACTCGTGATCTGGAGGTCACGGGTTCGATACCCGGTTGCGGCGACATTCTTTCGGGCGATGTTTTCCATTGCCTCTCACCTCTGATCTATGTGAGAAAGTAGTCAGTGGCTTCGAAAGAATGTTGTGTAAGTACTGGTGTGGGAAAGCCAGGAAAACATGGGTAGGTGCACTGACCGCCGTGATATGACCAAAGCTGTTGAAAGCGGCGTTAAACTCCAAACAAACAAAACAAACTCACCGGTGTGAATTTTTAAAGAAATGATATTTGAGTAAACCGATACAAAGATAGTTGAAACCAACATAGACACTACATAGAAACAAATGACGTCTATCATGTTTAATTATAATTTTGTAATTTAGGTGAGTGGCATAGTTATCTAAAGTAAAATTAGGCCCTACTGTCATTTCAGTTATGAGTAACTCCTACTTTCCCAACAATGTTTTCAAATGTTGTCTGCTGCAAACACGTGATGTTCAACGTGTCTGTATGTGGAAAAGGGTTGATATTTGGAGAAATCATATAAATGTCAATCGATATTCATTTAATGGAATAGATAACGAGTTTTAAGTATACTTAAAGTATGACATAAGCTTTCAAGAAAGTCATTGTTTCTTGTATTTGTAAAATACCTTGATGATTCATTTCTTCTTGGTATCTCTACAGATATAAGTATGTAGGTGTTCTCCTTCAAAGGGATATAAACAAAAGTCGCGTCTGTTGATATGGGAGCTTGGTGTCAGCGGCAACAGTGAATCAGTGAAGAAAAGACCTATTTACTCCTCCTTATATGAAGTCCTCTGGTTTTCATTCAGAAATATGCCCCTCAGTTGATAACTGTTTATTCAACTACTATAATGTCAAGAAAAACGGATCATGACTTATCAATAAACTGAGATAAGCAGATTTATGGATAAACATGAGTCGCGTCGGCGATTTGGGGTCTTTTTGACACCATTTTTAGATCAATAATATAATTATAAGCATTAAACTAGAGAGGTTACGATTCTATAATTTACTCAAAGGTTGCCTCTAGGTCTAAATTGCATGTAAAATGAAAGCACTGTATACATACTAAGACTAATGATTGGCAAGATTTCTCATTTCCATTACTGTTTATGATCAATAATTAGTTGGTTGTGTGTATGGTCAACCTACTTTGGAATGGAGATTGATCATAAACAATGAAAGGCTTCAATTATCATTCACTTCGTTGACAAAACAATGCAAGTTATGATACATTTTCACTTGACCCCACTCCTGATGTTCCAATATGCCTCAGTTGATAACTGTTTATTCAACTACTATAATGTTAGTGTTATGCATAACTGCACTATGGATATCCGGCGACATTGATGCGTTGCATCAACTTTCTCTTGTACTATTATTTATAGAGATTCTATATATTTTGGACTTGGTTATTTCAAAGTTGAGTGTTGCGGCAACACTCATATGAGCCGTCCCGCGAGAAAACCAACAGTGTGGACTCTGCGTAAAGTATCGAACCGGATCAGCCTAAGCATGCATTGAAGGCTAACCCGGACAGATACTTTTCGCCTCCTGTGGATTTTCTGTTCTAGGAATCATTTATCTATACCTATAACCCATTGAGGCGGAATGTGTCGGCCTGGATTAGCCTGCGCGGACTGCGCAGGCTGATCTGGGTCGATACATTACGCAGAGACCGTAATGTTGCTTTTCTCGTGGGACGGCTCAATTATATAAACTTTTAAGTTATTTAGCATGCTTGCGTGACGGAGGTTCATTATATTCAGTATTTCTATTCGTTGACTAAACTCAAGTTGTAATCCCAACATTTTGAGATATTTTAAGCGCTGACTACGTTCCACCAACCAGTACAATAGTAGGCCTACTTTCGTTTTAAATAGATCATGGCCACAGCGACTTTTAGTTCTTGCTCTTGATACATGTTAGAGTTAAGCCTTTTCCACAAACGACAAATCTGCGGCAGACGACTTTGAAAACATTTACCTAAAAAAAACATGGACAATCTCAATAATGAAAAATTTACTTGAAAATGATGTGGCAAAAGGAGAAATTACTTATCTTCTTTTTGTCAGACTGTTTTCCAATGCATTCAAGTGTAAAGTGTGCAAAATGAGTCTCTATGTGGGAAAGCGTTAGACGTAGTTCAAAACGAGCAGTTTTTTGATTTTCCGATAATAAAACTTCAATCTTGTCTAATATTAACACTATATATATATCTACATGTATCTATATATATTTATTTAGGGGAAATTGTAATCGTGTAACGCGAAAAAGGGTCGACTTGCGCATGCGAACAGTGAAGACTCAGCTGAGTATGGACCTTCCCACAGTCTTAACAGATTTTTCACTGATCCTCTACACAGTTCTAAAGGGCCTAATATGTAATTTCTGAATGAAAACCAGAGGACTTCATATAAGGAGGAGTAAAAAGGTCTTTCTTGCATAATACCTCTCTTAGCACTCATTAAAACCTATGTTGTGTGTATTCAAAAGAATCGTCTCATTGAGACGATTCTTTTGTGTACCCACAACATAGGTTTTGGAGGTCAAATAAGGTCTTGAGATCCCACAGTCTTATCAGTTTCTTCACTGATTCTCTACACAGTTCTAAAGGGCCTAATACGTAATTTCTGAATGAAAACCAGAGGACTTCATATAAGGAGGAGTAAATAGGTCTTTCTTACATAATACCTCTCTTAGCACTCATTAAAACCTATGTTGTGTGTACTCAAAAGAATCGTCTCATTGAGACGATTCTTTTTAGTACCCACAACATAGGTTTTGGAGGTCAAATAAGGTATTTAGATCCCACAGTCTTATCAGATTCTTCACTGATCCTCTACACAGTTCTAAAGGGCCTAATACGTAATTTCTGAATGAAAACTAGAGGACTAGTCTAGACTAGATAAGGAGGAGTAAATAGGTCTTTCTCATATAATATCTATCATAGCACTTATTAAAACCTATGTTGTGTGTACTCAAAAGAATCGTCTCGCTGAGACGATTCTTTTGAGTACTCACAACATAGGTTTTCGAGGTCAAATAGGGACTTTAGATTATGAAAAAAAACGCTCCTTATCTAGAAGTGTAGCCCCAAAAACATTCCTTACGTGTCATTTGAATTTGAAACCAGGAATGAAGATGAGACAAAACACTATTTTTGTCTGACGAGGCTTATTAGAATCGTTCTTTTCCGAATGTTTCTTCAATATCGGAACTCCAGAGGTTGGCAAAAGGGAAGAAGGACTTTGTACAGTCCATAAGCGACCAGTAAACGTCCACATCAGCCTGCGAATACGCACTTTCTGACCAGGATCTACTCTAATCGCTACCCTGTAAATGGACATTCAAATAATAGTCTAGTACAGGCTGCTATTCGTAGATGACTTAAGTCACTCAAATTGTTCAAGTTAATATTCGTGAGTATACATGTTGTTGCGATCAATTGGCCGATTAAGCCTCGGATTTTGGGAAACTTTATTCTGTGTTCGCCGGGACGTGATATAAAACAGAAACAAAAATGTTCCATTCGGAAATGGCATTCATCATTAATAATAATAATAATAATAATAATATTAATACTATCTTTATTTAATGAAGGTTACACATTAAGATGTATTTTGATGTATAAAGAAAATAATCTTATCTAGCATATGGCCTTCAACTTATATATACCTGTATACTCACACACACACACGTACATCCATATAAACACGTACATATACATATACATATACATATATACATACACATATATACATACAAATACATACACATACACGTCCTCATACATACATATATAATTGACCAGGGTCTTCAGGAACAACATGCAAATATTTCAGCATCTCCAAAATTAACATTTTTCCAGAATGTTTACATAATGAACGAACGTGCAGCTTATGTTGATGCTTTAAGAAATAAATCAGATCGATCCTCATTATGTAAATTAAGAGTAAGTGCTCATAACCTTGCCATTGAAAGAGGAAGATATTTTAAAGTGCCCAGGGGTCAAAGAATTTGTGAAATCTGCAAAAGTGATGACATTGAAAATGAACAGCACATGCTACTACATTGCAGATGGTACTCCAATATCAGAGAGACTTTTGAATTCAAATTGTCCAAAACTTCTCAAAAAAGTAACACTTATATGTGCGATATGTATAAAATAAGGCTTATACTTAATAATAAATCTTCCACGGCACTTCAACTATCTTCCTCTTTCGTAACAAATTGTTTTATTGTGAGAAGTAATCTATTGCAATAGATTTTCATTATACATACATGTATTTTATATTCACATAAATGTTTGCATTTTATAACCATGTTTAACCATTCGGTCATTACCATTTATTGTAAATGCGTTTGTGCCAATAAAATATTGTCTTATTGTCTATTGTCTTATAAATATATACAGACACGCATAATATCTAACTTATTGTCAACTTCGCTACAGACACTCAGCAGCTTATATACTTAATATGACACAATACATGATAATTTTAAGTCATATATAATTTAAATACGTGATCAATATCTCAGCAAATAGCGTATCCTAATTGGGAAAGGTTTTTGACATGTCGACTTTGAAATCTGGAACCATTGATGTTTGATTTTAAATGCTGTAGTGTGGTAATTTAATGCATCGGTACACCAAAGCAGACATATTCAGATAGAGAATGGTTTATTTCCGAAGTTCACCCACAAAATAACATTTCTGACGATACCAAACATGAGTCACGATATTTGAATTTTGAAATACAACCTAAGTAAGTGATATATATATGTGGGTGGTGAATATTAAATGTTATGGAGAAATACACCCTTTCTATCAAGTTCGAGTGAATATAAGCTTAAGTTAAATCTTATACTGTGAATGAAGAGCATACGTGTTTCGTTGTTCAAATTATGCGTCTTAACCCTTTCCCTCATATAGACGCTTTCTGACGCCTCTGCAGCAGACGGCTTTTTGAAAACATAGTGACAAAAGAAGAAATTGCACAAAACGTGCAATTTCTCCTTTTGCCACAATGTTTTCCACCTTTTGTCATAGGTTATCCATTCAATTATAGAGATTTTCTATTTTTTGACAAAATACGTTCAAAGTCATCTGCTGCAGAATTGTCGTATGAGGGAATTAAATGTGTTAAGTTAACATATTTCACACAATGAAGCTGTTAATTGTCTGGCATTTAATAGCGATGAATAATCGGTAGTAGTATGTAAACGTGGGCAAATTATGATTAGTCAAGCCTCGGTATTTTAAAAGAATTACATCTGTTCGCTCGGACATCGACCATACGCATCATGGTTACAATCGGAAATGACATCATCGTGGATGATTTTGCAAAGAGACTGACGGTACGAAGTACAATGTACTATCCGATGTGTTACATATTTCCAACGAGCATGACACGTTTTGAGCAGACGACATTCGAATAAAAATTGTGCATTTTTTCAGCAATGTTATCTACTTTATTTTTAAATTGTACCTATATTTAGAGAGATTTAGCCAGAAGTTTGAAAAGTCGACCACAGTAGAGTATTTCCGTATGAAGGGGTTCAGATTTTCCTTATTTCGAATAAAGATTTATTTAAAACCAGCTCTTAAAATAGTTATTTTAAAACTCTCCTACTATGCAAATGTGATATTCGTTTACGATAGATTACATGGGTTACAATGAAAGCCGGCAACAGCTTACAATTGACGTAACCCATGGCAATTTTTCCCAAAACAACATCATTATTCTCTTTCCAACACCGAGGAAGAGCGGTAACCCTTGGCGTATCGAGGACAACTGACCCCTTGAGGAGATTCGGATATGCATATCTTGGTAGACAGTCCCTAGCTTAACCAATGGACGCGGTTCTGAAGGTTATACGGTTATAGCTTTCGTTTGATCCTAAAATAAGTTTTCTACTCGTAATTTCTAATAATAGGTGATATAAGTTAACCCTTTAATATGCAGACGCATTCTCGCGCAGACGCATTCTCGCGTATCTGCACAGTAAAGAAAATTCTCCCTTTGCTACAATTATTTACAACTCTTTTCAAGTATATTACTTTCAATTACACAGAACTTCCTTCCAAGTCGTCTGCTGCATATCTGTCGTAGGTGGGAAAGGGTAAACGAGGGCAAACTTCCGGGGCGCACCTCTCTGGGTATAAGTCCATAGCTCTGCCAATGGAGGTCATTTAGGTTAATTTTCCGTAAATACAGACAATCCCACTTCCATGTAAACTCGGGGTTTTCCATTGCGTGTACTTCTATTTTTGTGCACACCAATGTATTATATATACTTATATCCATTTCACAAACGTTGTATCATTTTACCTCGATATGCGACTCGAACAGGACACAAGAAACTGGAATTTAACAGAATTATTCACTTGGGATTAAAATTCACAATACATGGATTGACTGTGCTTCATAGTTCGGAACTTCATCCGGCATAGTTGAGAATCTAGAGAAGCAATGCCCAATGAAGTTTCTTACTATGAAATACTGAACGACATTTAACAAGGGTACCAGGAGCGACTCGGAAGTGCAGTGAGCTCGATCCCAATCTGGGTCATACCAAAGACTTTAACAATGATAGTAATATGGCTTTTCCTTCATTACATGTTATTTGTGTTATGTATATTGTTTAGCAAGCCGGCGACTCTATACAATTATTGAGAGCAAAATAGTTAGGTTGGCATCTGATTAACCCTTTCTGCAAGACTACTTCGTAGAGTTGGAAACATAGCGACAATTGGAGAAATTACTCATCATGAGCTATATCTGTTTTTGCCACAATGTTTTTTCAAAGTCGTCTGCTGTAAATATACCCCAATTCGTCTGTGGGTGGGGAAGAGTTAAATCAAACAATTTTCTCTGCCAAATATCAATTTGACACATTGTTAACAAATGGAGCCGTTTGAAATACCAGTAAGGAACACATTGACTTCGTTTTAATCTGAGATAATTAGTCCTATAATTGAGGTAAAGATCGACAGCGGACTGAACCCTTTCCCACATACAGTAAATCTGCGGCTGACGACTTTGACGACATATAGGCAAAACTATCAAACATCACAAGCGAATAAGTCGTAATGCTAACCCTCTCAATGAGCGCCATTTTTAAAGTATTTGGTACGATCCGGCCAGGGATCGAAACCGCGACCTCCCGCACGTGAGATGGACGGTATGCCACGATATCAGCGATGCGGTTTAACAGCTAGGGATGTAATGAAATATTGCAGGAGGAAGTCTAATTACCTGATGTATAACCAGATTAAAAACCCAACCAGCCTTGTCGATTTTAACATAAAGGAAGTTTCATACCTATGACAAGAAGGCCATAATGGCCCTGGATCGCTCATCTGAGTTATCCAATATGATTTGTAATGGCTAGAGGAACGCATATTGCGGTCAGGCAAATACAAGAGGCCAACTGCCAAGTTTATGCCACAAGGCAACCCAACTAGTCTTGTCTGTCCTTTGTCTAATTAATATGACCTATAGGTTTGTTTCAGATAAGAAGATTGCCATATATCTCTCTATGTAAAATAGCTGACCCCAGGGGCGGCGCCATTTTTGACGAGGGCAGAATTTAAAAAAATCATGGAAAGACCACTAGACAATGTTACATATATATCAAATAATTAAGCTTTATGCCTTTTGGTTTCAGACAAGAAGATTTTCAAAGAATTCCCTCATATATTTCTATGTAAATCAGGTGAACCCCGGGGAGGGTCAATTTTGACCACAGGGGCATTATTTAAACAATCTTAATAGAGGCCCACATAATGCTACACATAAAATATCTAAGCGCTAGGCCTTTCGGTTTCAGACATAGTTTTCACTATAAACATGTAAGGCAAACAAGCTCCGCCCCCCCTGACGGCTATGTTTTCCAACGGATTGGAAACAATTGAACAATCTTCGTAGAGGCCCACATGAAACATTTGTGCCAAATTATTATTTCAAATCGGGACAGTACTTTTAAAGAAGATGTTTAGGGCTATACACATTATAAGAGAAATAAGCTCCGTCTATTACACTATTATTATTATAAGCTGTAACATACTGCTTTAGTATGTCACGTTGATAACTTAACCCTTTCCCTCATACGACAAGTCTGCAGCAGACGACTTTGAACGTATTTTGTCAAAACATAGAAAATCTCCATAATTGAATGGATAACCTATGACAAAAAGGGGAAAACATTGTGGCAAAAGGAGAAATTGCACGTTTGCTGCAGAGGCGTCAGAAAGCGTCTATATGAGGGAAAGGGTTAAATAATGTATACATATACACGTATTATGTAACAAGAAACTTGTATGTTTACGTTACAAAATTAAGAGTTTGAATCTTGAATCTTGAAGCTGCCATGGTTTTCAACGGGTCGATGTAATTTGAACAATCTTAGGAGAGGTGTCCCCCAAGGAACAACATCTCAGTCAAATAAATTTTAAATCAGGTCAGTACTTTTTGACAAGAAGAGTTTAAAAAGATTTTCCACATGGAATTAAAAGTTTTATCAAAATTGGACAAGCGGTTTGGGAGAAAAGGCTGACGGACAAAGACAGGCCACAATAGCTTACTGTTAGCCTTAGGTGAGCTAAATGTTAATATACGTATTCTCTAGTAACCCGTTTTATGCCTAACGATTTTTCATGTGCACTTTTACGTCTGCAACCGAAAACGACTTTTAAAACAGTGTTACGAATGAAGAAAATGCTAATAATGAGATTTCTCCCTAATATCTTTCCCTTATTAGTAACTAGATATGTTATAATCGTCTTCTACAGCTTTAATTTGTTGATGTATGTGTAGAAGGGCGGCCGATTTTGAAAACATCTAAAAACAAAAAAAAGCATAAAGAATCTCCATTAATGAATTTGTAATTATTGAAAAGACTTGAAGACATGGTTGCTAAAGAAGTAATTATGAATATTTTTTCCTTTTTCCAAAATGTTTTCATATTTTGTCGGTTGCAGATGCGTCTGCAAGTTGGAAAGTGTTAACGGTTTCCCTCATATAGACGCTTTCTGATGCCTCTGCAGCAGACGGCTTTTTGAAAACTTAGTGACAAAAGAAGAAATTGCACAAAACGTGCAATTTCTCCTTTTGCCACAATGTTTTCCACTTTTTGTCATAGGTTATCCATTCAATTATGGAGATGTTCTATGTTTTGACAAAATACGTTCAAGGTCGTCTGCTGCAGAATTGTCGTATCAGGAAAAGGGTTAAAGATTTACCTGATAGGATATTCTTTTTGTTATCTGTTATCGTTTATCAACTTTATAACACAACACTCTTGCATTCCTTTCCCTACCAGAACAACTGCAGCTGACGACTTTGAAAACGTCTTGAAAAAAGATTTACAATATCTCGAAAAGAAAGTAAAATTATAATTACTTATATAATAAATATGAAAACCGTGTGGCGAAATGAGAAATTGCTCAGTAAGAGCAAGTTCTCCTTTTGCGACAATGGTTTCAAAAGTCGTAAAATTCTTCTGCAAATATGAAGGGTTTAAATATCTTACGCGTAATCGCGTGACATTGGAAGGACGGCAAACATGTACATAGTATCAAATAAACAATTACTAGACAATGACAATGAACAGTCCTGTGTTTTGTTTTATACTAAAATGTGTGTCTTTATTCTTTCCGTTTACGTAATATCTAGAGTTAAGTGTCATGCATTGTTCTCATTCTATAAACCGCATACACGAGCCACGTCAAAGGAAAATCGACCTTAACTCCTTAAGCGCCAAAGGCAAAATTGAGGGTTTTGCAAACAATACTGATTCAGGCGAGTCAGCTCGTAACGAGCTGTCTCACCTGAAATCAGCATTGTTTGCCTTTTAGTTATCAAAATAGTCCAAACTTTTATAACATGAGAAATTGGGACCGATTTTGAACATGGAAGAGTCTACTTTAAACAATTTGGAGGTTTTAACCATTTCGCACATACGGACGCATGTTGACGTATCTGAAGTAAACGACTCTAGTAGTCTAGTAAACGACTCTAGTAGTCAGTGTGGCTAAGGGAGAAATTACTCATAACAAGTTTTATCATTTTACTTCTTTTCTGGTGCTCCCAGAGGCAGACAGCTATGTTTTTCAACAAGTCAAAATGGCTTGAATATTTGTGTAGTCATCTTAGAAACATTTTCACTCGGTTAGAACAACAGTTATGTTTTTAACATACCCCCCTTTCTAATGCCGCCTGGTGGCCATGTTTTTGACCAAGTCAAAAGCTTGAACAATCCTTGTAGAGAGTCACGTAAAGAACATTTCACACAATTATTCTGAAATCAGACCACTTTCTGAGCAAATGTTTGTTTGGTTTTGTTCTTTTTACACCCTTTCTAATGCTGTCCATCTTTTTTTAACATGTCAATAATATAGCTTGAACATTGATGTAGGCTTAAAGAACAATTATGCCGAATAATCTTGAAATGAGACCATCAGCTTCCCGTAGGATTCTAATTTAGTTTTTAGAATAATTTCAAGAGGCCTACCAATTCAATGGGCCCAGTGGTTTAAGAAGAAATCGCGTTAACCCTTTCCCACCTATAAACGCATTTGCAGCAGACGACTTTTGAAAACATCGTTACAAAAGAAGAAATTGCTCAAAACGAGCAATTTCTCCTTTTGCCACAATGTTTTCAACTTTTTTTTCCAGTAAGTATACCTACAATTATAGAGATTTTCCATATTTTTGAGTAAACATTTTCAAAGTCTTCTGCTACAGATTTGCTGTATTTGGGAAAGGGTTAACTAAAATTATTGGAGGACGACCGACACAGGGTTATTAATCACAATGGCTTATTCTGGGATACTAAAATACAAGTGAAATAAGAATGAAAACATGGAATTCTAAGTATTGCTCTATATTAAGATATTTCCCTCTTACATGTCCGATTGCGTCATTACTCTGTAATGAGGATCATATATTCACATACTTGTTTTTGTTTAACGCGGGTCAAGGTAAATTGCGGGTCCTTTATCTTATTCTAAGTACGTTCTATTCACTGGAAGCTATAAATAAACACACCTCTTCTTGTTAACCCTTTCCCTCATACGACAATTTTGCAGCAGACGACTTCGAACATATGTTTTCAAAACATAGAAAATCTCCATAATTGAATGGATAACCTATTACGAAAAGTGGAAATCATTGTGGCAAACATTGGTCTTACCCCTCCCTTTCCCACATACAACAATTCTGCAGCAGACTTCTTTGACAGAAAACTGAACCATCTACATAAATGAGAGTTTAATTATTAGTTAAAGTTGAAAACATTGTGGCAAAAGGAGAAAATTGGAGCAATTTCTCCTTTTGTCGCAATGTTTTCAAACGTAATATAGATATTATATAATAATGGCCGTGTTTAGCAATACGGGGGGGGGGGGGGGGGGGGGGGGGGGGGGGGGGGTCTTACCCCTCCCTTTCCCACATACAACAATTCTGCGCAAACAACTTTGAAAATACCCCGACACAAAAATTGAACCATCTACATAAATGAGAGTTTAATTATTAGGTAAAGTTGAAAACATTGTGGCAAAAGGAGAAATGTGCTCATTATGAGCAATTTCTCCTTTTGTCGAATGTTTTCAAACGTCCCCTGCTGCAGATGCGTCTATAAGAGGGAAGTGGTCAATGCATATTCGTACAGTGAAGACTAAGACGACCCTGTGCATCCATACACGCTCATCATAGTACTAACAGTCAGTACACAGGTAATTTAGGCCTTACCTGAAATATTTAACTAACAGAGGGTCCAAGATTGCTCCCCTGTCCCAAGGCAATTATCCATAACTTTTGTTGCATAAGGGTCACCCTAGGAACATTTCTATGAAATAAATTCTGAAAATCGCACAAATATGTTTTGAAGAGAAGACTTTTTTCGAAGTTTTTACCATAGGCATAAAGGGTAAAACAGCACAACGTGCTAGAGGTCATGGTTTTGGGACTAATCAACATGACTTGACAGAATATAGGGTTGTTACCTGTTGAACATTTCTTTAAAATAATTTCAAAATTTGGCAAATATGTTCTGAGATGTAGAGGTTTTTGCCGCATGCATAAAGAGTAAAAAACAGGAGTTAAAAGCAAAACTCTTTTGAGGTCAACTCTGGAAGGTTATTATCATCTTCGCGAAATGGTACGGAAAAGTACGACTATATGTTCGAGTGTTTACGGAGATTATCCAATTCAGTTTAAATTGAAACATTTGCCATTGTGAATCAATTCATCATGCCTGTTTTTACAATTATATTTCGCAATTTACTTTTTATTTATATTCTGCAATTTCATATTACATAATGTATTTTACAAAAAGAAAAATAAATATGCAAATATTCCCGGGAAAAAAAATGGTAAACAAAGAAGTCACGTGACAAATGCGCAATGAGAGGTCAACTGTGAAAGGTTATTAGTCATCTTCCCGAAGTGAAACAGAAAAGTACGAATATGTACGGGCTTTGTCGATTTCAGTTTAAATAAAAAATAAAAAATAAATAGTTTAAAACCATATTTACGCCATTTCACTCGTCGGTTTAGTTGTTTATATGACAGTACAATATACATGTTATAAATAGACAAAGAAATTCATGAATATTTCCGGAAAGTAGCGACGAAGAAGATAGTGTAAAAATAAACTAACTACCAATCAGAGAGCGCGACAGCTATGTCGGACTAAGTGAAATAAAGGGAATTATATTAAGAACAGCGGTGGGAGGTGATTAGCTAACTCCGTCGATTAAAAATAGAATCCACACACCGATGCGTGATAGCAGCTTGCACGCTGATTGGCTATTGTGCAAATAGTTTAGACAGAAATGTGTTGATCGCTTTCTTGCCTGAATTGACCTAATATAAAAGAAGACATCGTTTTCTTACACGACTTTTGTCACCCTACGATTACTAAATACTTTTATTTAATATATTAACTTTTGATTCACCGCAATGATATAAATCATTTTAGTTATCATAAAAAACATTTATGTAGCATTGCGGTTTCCTCGGATCCAAACACCACATTTCACTCAGTATGGGGAAAATGATTACATAACACAGAAGTGAATTGAAAACGGGCATTTTCTTTTTCAGTGCCAGGTAGATTAAATATAATATATTTTTTAACATATCTGGGGAGGACAAAAAGGCGCCAAAAACTCTCATGTGCTTCTCTTGTATTAATTCGTTCACTATGTGCTGTTAATTGTTATCAATAAAATTTGTTTTTGTTATATTCAGTAAAGCCACGATCAAACACATTCTACCAGTCTAGTCCATGGTTTAGAGAATTATTTTCATTCAAACCTTTTTTTTCCAACATCATTACCATTTCAGTTTATTGCATTGGTGCAGAATTTTAAATTTCTATTTAATCAGTATGAAAGTTTCTCATGTACATTGGGTCTTGTTCAAAACTGTACAATATGCTCAAACAATGTCATTTGTCAAAGGAGTATAATGGTTCATGGGGAATAGTTGACCATGGTACATTTTTCACACAAATGCTACATAACCCTGAACTCCATAAATACACATTTCCCCAATCCCTTACCAGCACGCTATCACAAATGGTCTACCAAGGGTTCAGAATGCTCTTATCTTTCTGAAACTCTTACTACACTGTGTTCCACTCCGTCCGTAAAAGTGGACCCAATCAATCCATAACTGATACATGATGAATTAATGCTTTCAATGTGTAGGAGTAAAACATGCGTATGGAGTGCAGCCTATTGCTCTTTGTGAAACTTCTTATTTTTCATTCACTCACCTTGTTCTGTAACTAGTTGTTAGTAATAGAGTATGTCTTTTAATGTATTCATTATGTTATTTGCTGGATCCGATTCCATACATATTTTCTTTGTTTACCCAATACTACAGTTATCAGTTTCGACCAATTGTGATTATCGTTAAACAAGAAATTATGTATTCAATATACTAGTGTGTCGTTAACCTATGTGTTTTTAGATCACCTTAGCTAAAGACTGTCCGTAGCTCTCCTAAAAAAACCCGGGTTGCAAATTGATAAAACTTGGCATGGCCCCACTGTTACAGTTGTTCACATAATTCCATTCAGTGCACAACTTGTTGCCATGGCGACAAAAAAGAACAAGAGGCCCATGAGGGCCTATGCTCTACTGGTATGGTTCTTTGGTCATTTTCAATCCAGAGCATGTATGTATGGTGAAGATCGGATAGTAAATGGAGGCTCTTTTGTGTTCACAAGCTGTATTATAGCAATTTTTACAATTTCATGGACCATAATCCAATCTTGCATGAGTGGATCTGGCTGATTTTCAAAAGGAACCAAGCTCTCATCAATATTTAACTACTATCTAAGTTTGGTGAAGATCAGATAGTAAATGGAGCCTCTATTGTGTTCACATGCTCAATTATAGCAATTTGGACAATTTCAAGGGCCATAATCCAGTCTTGCATGGGCGGATCTGGCTGGTTTACGAAAGGAACTGAGCTCTCATGGATATCTAACTACTGTATAAGTTTGGTTGAGATACAATCAAAAGTGAAGACTGTATCGTGTTAACAAGCTCTTTTATAGCAATTTTGACCATTTCAAGGGCCATAATCCAGTCATGCATGGGCGGATCTAGCTGGTTTTCGAAAGGAACCGAGCTCTTATAGATATCTAAGTACTGTATAAGTTTAGTTGAGATACAATAACAAAAGAAGACTGTATCGTGTTAACAAGCTCTTTTATAGCAATTTTGACCATTTCAAGGGCCATAATCCAGTCATGCATGGGCGGATCTGGCTGGTTTTCGAAAGGAACCGAGCTCTCATGGATACCTAACTACTGTATAAGTTTAGTTGAGATACAATCAAAAGTGAAGACTGTATCGTGTTAACAAGAAATTGTTTACGGACGGACGGACGACGGACAAATCGCCACGACATAAGCCCTTCTGGTCTTTGGCCAGTAGAGCTAAAAACTATTAAACTCTTCTTGTCAGAAAATACCGGCCCAGCCGGATTTCAAAATGATTTCTCTGAAATGTTCCTTGACTGAACCTCCGCCAAGTTTGCTCGAGTGGGTGCAATTTGTATAACACACAGAAATTACTTGATGGAAGTTGATTTAACATTGACTTATTTTTTAATATAATAAAAATAAACATTTTGAAGTTTTCCTTTGATTCTTCATGTCTTAAATGTGTATACGTGTGAGCTCTTGCACTCAGGTGAGCGATATATAGAGCCAACAAGGTCCTCCCGTTTTCCAACTGCCAGTTTCATATTTACATCAGCTGCAGTTGTTATTTCCTTTCACATTTTCCCTACTTCTCAAAACCTTCCTGCAGCCCAAGGTGCTTTGATTATTATTGTCCGCATATATGAAATCAAAATGAGAAATTCCTCATGAGGATAAATGTTTTAAAACGTAGTCTGATGCAAATGCAAGTGCTTTACTGAACCTCCACCAAGCTTGCTCGAATGAGTGCAATTTGTAAATCACACAGAAACTACTTGATGGAAGTTTATTGAACATTGACTTATTTCTCAATATAATAAGGCAGAAACTTCAAAATGTTTCTACCTAAACCTGCAGTCAAAGTTTTCTTTGATTCTTCACGTCTTAAGAGCTCTTGCAGTCAGGTGTTTTCCAATTTTCCCTATTTCTCCAACCTTCCTGCAGCCCTCAGACCGTCTTTGATTTTTATAGTAGAGGGTCACCAAAGGCACATTCTTATGAAATAATAGTTAAATTGGGGTAGTGGTTTCTGATGTGAAGACTTTTTGAAGCTTGCACTAATGGCCATATAAGACGGTTATGTCTCACAGAGACAATTAGACCCGAAATTACCAGATGCAATTTTATATCCTTTTTAATGTGTACATGTATGTTTCCATTCAAGTGCAGGTCTATACTTAAATCATGGTCAAATATGTATATCTTATGTAATTAACCTTGAAAACGCAATGTAGCATTTTAATGATAACTAGAAATACTGTGAGGAAAGCTCACTGAAGAATACCCAAGAATATCCCCTCCCAAAGCATTGGATACAATGGTAAAGTTTCTACTTTGCTGTTGAAATTCCAAATGTCTTTCTGAACAAATAAATATCGAATGTTACATAATATTGATTAAATTTTTAATTGTGTTCTTGGTTAGACATGTTTGTTTACCATTTGTGTTTAAAATTCAAATCCAGACACTCAAATAGAAAAATATCATGTCTCAATGGTATCTACATATGATGTGTAACCTTCATGTAAAGTTTGAACCAAATTCATTGAGCCGTTTAGGAGGAGTAGTGCTTACAAGAAATGTGGAGGTATGTGCACAGGAGTCCCTCGCAGGTAACCTCTAAGTTGAATTATCTCCCCTTGGAAGAATCCGAGGCGTATGATCTTCCTTCATGCATATCTACATATGATGTGTAACCTTCATGTAAAGTTTGAACCAAATCCATTGAGCCGTTTGGGAGGAGTAGTGCTTACAAGAAATGTGGACATACAGGGTGATTCCTATATATCCCCCCAAACTTTGTTTGCGGGGGGGGGGGGGTATAATTATAGAACATGTCTGCCTTTCAGTTTCATTATTCATTAATTAGATTCTATATATTACATATTTTAACAAAAGCTTTCGTGTGTCACTATAGGGATAATACACATTTTCGAGGGCGTGAACATCTGCGGACGCCCGCAAAATGTGTTTTTTAAGGGCGTCCGCAGATGTTCACGCCCGAGAAAATGTGTATTTTCGCTATTATTGCATAAAATAAGAGCAAATATCCAACATACAGTCCGCTGTAACGTTCAGTTGTACGATAACCGCCGATGAACATGACCCGATAACGCATGTGACGTCATAAACACATTTGACGTCATAAAGTAAACAAGTAATGTTTTACATATCCACGAACAGGGCCTACATCAAGGTTGCCATTGCTGACTCGACACGGGTCGAATTAAATAAATGGTTTTGGATTATTTTATGCTCTTTAACTGTGAATCTAGTGCATGTTACCAATTATCGAGTTAAACCCAACAAGTGCTCCTATTCTAGGGGAGATGCAGCGTCCATGTTTTGTTTACTAACGGTGCCCGGGTAATGCATATGTAAAACATCTAACCGGTCTGAAACGGCACGTACGCGCGAGAATCGCTTTGTTTATACACGTTTTCTCGCCGTTTACGCCCGGCTTTTGCAATGTTTCTGTATCCCTTAAGCGGGCGTAAAACATAGATTTTATGCAATAATACATGTTAACACACAAAAAACCTCTTCGCTTCTGTTCGAAAAAACAAGGTTGGAAAATTGGAAATAAATTTACATCTTCGTTTTACTTCATTTTTCATATGAGGATAAAAATGATAAAACAACAACAATGATAAGAGAGCACATTTTTACAATATCTACAGGACATTAAAACATATTCTTGATCATAGAACAAGTTAAATATGACATGTTCACAGTATTTAAAAGAAAAGAAAGAGTCTTCACACTCAGGGATTTAAGTCGTAATTAGAATTTTCGTGATAAATATATAATAGTGTTGATTGTTTCATTTAATCATTTACCACATATACACAACTGGAGCAGATGACTATTGAAAACATTGTGACGAAAGGAGAAATTGCTCATTATGAGCAATATGATGAGCAAATTCTGCTTTTGCCTAAATGTTCCCAGCACAGATCAATTATAAAATTATCATTTTTAGAGATTTTTCCAAATTCTTGCCTAAATATTTTCAAAGTTGTCTGCTACAGATTTGTTGTTTGTGGGAACGGGTTTAATAGTGTGTTGAAAGCTGACTAATTGACGTGTGATATTAACCCCATCATCCTGCTATTTAAAACTAATGACAATAATGGCACAGGTATAGACCAAGACTAACCTGCACTTACACATAAGCTAATCTTGGTCTTGGCTGTTTGCCTCTCTTTCAGCCCACATTAAGCAAAATAAATAAAACATTTAAGGACATTTCTAGGTTATCTGCATGTTTCTTGTAAAGTTTAAGGCTATCAAATAATCTAACAATTTCCAACACGCAGGTGCATTCTGGGTGAAGCAGACCACTTTCAAAATCAATGTGGCAAAAGCTGAACTCGCTCATCATAAGAAATTTCTCCTTTTGCCACATTACTTTTAACTTGATTCAATTATTGAATTGTGCTCTGCAAAAATCAAGGTTTCTGCGAACATTGTTCATCCAGCGCATCCACACAGTCTAATCTGATTCTGCAATCTTCAACAATTAGTCAATGAAGATTTCAGGAAAGTTCTGTAAATCAGTTTCCAATTGAGACCGAAGCATGCACCATGATGCACATGCAAGTCTTTCTCTGAATTTGTAATAATTACGTAAAGGTTGGTTTCAGCAGTGCACTCACTGATCAGTTATACCGTCATTCATTTTGATTTTTCATATTTTTACCCAGATGTTTGCATAGTCGTCTGCTGCAGATTCACTGTATGTGGGAAAGGGTTAAAGTCCAAACACCCAACTTAGTTGTCATGGAAGAGTGCGAACCCTGGAAACTAATTGGACAAAGCTCATAGTTACAAATAAATGATTTAAACTTTAAAAACAACAACACTTGTACGTACACACAATAAAAACAGCTAGCTGCCCTTTATGGCTTATATACAATTGCAACATTATCATACATGTATATATACATAATGTATACTGTTAACTCTTTCCCACCTATGGGAAAATAATTTTCAGTTTTTTCACTTGACTTTTGAAAACATTATCCATTTGATACTGATGCTGTTTGGAATGTGCTGCATGTGCCCGTACTATTGAAACACTGGCAAATGGAGAAATTGCTCATAATGAGCAATTCCTCCATTTGCCACAATGTTTTTGTCTCTATTCAATAATTATATATTCATGATTTAGAGAGATTTTCATAATTTTTGTAAAGGTGTTTCCAATGTCGTCTTCTTCAGATTTGTTGAATGTGGAAAAGGGTTGAACTATCTTTTAACAGTGATGTCAGAAGTTTGTTAAATGGATACAAATTAACCCTTTCCCAAATATAACAAATCTGAAGACTTTGTAAACACATTCCAAAAATATCGAAAATATCTATAAATAAGAATATGACTATTGAATTGAGTTGAAAACATTGTGAAAATATGAGACATTATTCATTATGAGCAATTTATCTTTTTTGTCAAGATGTTTTCAAAAGTCATCTATTGCATTGTGTATAAATACTTCAGCATGTGACAAAAGTCTCAAATTTATTATATACAATGCTTAGTAAAATGATATAACAAACAAAAGTATTTGTCTTTGTGTAAGAATAGGTCATATAAAAAGTCAAAGCAGTCTCGCAGTTTTCATTTTGTTGTTAATTGGTACTTTATGATTTTGAGTTAACCCTTTCCCTCATACGACAATTCGGCAGCAGATGACCGTAATCATATTTTGTCAAAAAAAAAGAAAATCTCAATAATTGAAAGGATAACCTATGACAAAAAGTGGAAAACATTGTGGCAAAAGGTGAAATTGCACGTTCTGTGCAATTTCTTCTTTTGTCACTATGTTTTCAAAAAGCCATCTGCTGCAGAGGCGTCAGAAAGCGTCTATATGAGGGAAAGGGTTAATAGATCCAGATCAATTCTTTTCACCTTTTGTCAAGTAAGACAAAGGCGTACACACATTTGAAAATGATACAGACTGGGGAGACATTTCTAACATTCAGCACTTTGAGATGATTTACATATTTTTCTGCCACATGTCTCACATATTATATTTGGAATATCCAAATGTAATGGAATGACTGAGCCAAATAAACAGGGAAGAAAAGCCAAAATGATTTGGATTAAGGATGTTTTTTAGCCTGTTTTCTGTCAACCATATGCAGAGTAAGCGTAACATTTAACACTTTACCATAAAGACCTTTTTCGACGCCACTACAACAGGCGACTTTTGAAAACATTTTGGCAAAAGGAGAAATTAGTTATAATGATCCATTTCTCCCTTTGCCACATTGTTTTCAACTTGATTCAATAATTACATTTTTATTAGTAGAGATGTTCAATTATTTTGTCTATATGTTTTTTAAAGACGTCTTCTGCAAATCTGTTGTATGTTGGAAAGTGTTAACCATTTGCTGCAAACCACTTTATGAATAATTTTGGTAATGAACAATTTCTTTTATGATGTTACTGCATGAACCCTTTCATGCATGTCATAAATCTGCAGTAGAAAATTGGTCAAAAATATTCTCAAGTCTGCTGCAGGTGTTTCAAAATGTATCTGAATGTTGGATTCTTAAGTACGAGTTCTTTTCAGCAGATGTTCTGTCTACCATATGCAAATAGCCTGGATTACTGTAGTCACTCAACTGTCCATAAACCTAAAGACGCTGATACTAAAAAGTGTTGGGCCTAGAATTACGAGTTCTTTTCAGCAGATTTTCCGTCCACCATGTGTAATGAGCTTGGATCACTGTAGTCACTAACGCGACCAAAAACGTCCATGGCCCTGACTGCAAAATGATACTTGTTTCCAACTTGGAACTGAGTTAGAGTGCAGGCCATGGGCAATGGTAATGCTTTGACATCTCCAACCTGTAAAAAATAGCATCATGAAATGTCAGAAGAGAGAGACAGGTGACGGATTCCAATGTATCTAATTATTATCAGTTATATATAGAGGTTTAAGGCCATTTTTAACCCTTTCCCTCATACGACAATTCTGCAGCAGACAACATATTTTGTCAAAAAATAGAAAATCTCTATAATTGAATGGATAACCTATGACTAAAAGTGGAAAACATTGTGGCAAAAGGAGAAATTGCTCGTTTTGAGCAATATTTTCTTTTGTCACAATGTTTTCAAAAAGTCATCTGCTGCAGAGGCGTCAGAAAGCGTCTATATGAGGGAAAGGGTTAAACACCCTTTCCAACATATAGAGGCTTTCTTATGCCTCTGCAGCAGAAGACTTTTGAAAAAATTGTGTTAAAATGAGAAACTTTTCATAATGAGCAACTTCTCCTTTTGCCATAATGTTTACAACTCTTTTCAATTATTATACTTTCATATACTCATGTCTGTCATACTTTTGCAAAGACATTTTCAAAATCGAGTACTGCAGATTTGTTGTATGTGGGAAAGGGTGAATAGTACTTCAGTTGTATCAGATTGACAGACCCATGATATCTGTGTGTCAAACCAGTATTAGTTCAGATATTAGGCCTTGCATTGCCAAAGTTATCCCAAGAAGCATGCATCAAACCCAGGATACTGGGCAGAGCTATAGATAAAGAGCGTTTTTCATGCTCTATAATCCTTATTTGACCTCCAAAACATATGTTGTGGGTACTCCAAAGAATCGTCTCAGTGAGACGATTCTTTTGAGTACCCACAACATAGGTTTTAATGAGTGCTAAGAGAGATATCATGCAAAAAAGACCCATTTACTCCTCCCTATCTAGCCCTCTGACTGGGTGTCAAATGTACTATGCTAACAACTCTTCATGGTTGATTCATATCATTCAAAGACCTAGAATATAACTTAAAATTCAATGTTATTACCTTTTTCCACAATGAACTGTTAGGTGGTGTGTTGGTTTCCTGATATGCAAACAGTTGGTAGCTCTGTATACCGGCCATGTTATCTACCTGTATCATTGTCCAGGATAAGACGATACCTACAACATAAATTGAATTAAACATTTGCTTTTATCCTTTTCAACATACAGTTGCATTTAAAACAGTTCTGACTATTGACTAAATTAAACTCATATTTTATCTCCGTTACATATGAATTTATAGACATGTGAAAACTTTTTTTTAGAGTTTCGAATTTTGTATGAATGACTAAAATTGTACATTAATTCAGCCATACAGAATCAGAAATTAATCAAACATTTTCAAACTGACAGATTATTTAAGAAAATATGTGACTTTAACTTTGTTCTTATTCCTTTCCCAGTTATAGACGCATTTTGAGGTAATGCAGCAGATGGCTTTTGAAAACGTTGTCGTAAAAGAAGAAATTGCTCATAATGAGCAAATATTCAATTTAAATATCATACTTTCATTTACAGAGATTTTCTATATTCTTGTCAAGATGCTTTCAAGAGTTGTCTGCTGTAGATTTATAGTAAATTGGAAAGGGTTAAACCACAAGAGAAAAATGTATCATTTTCATTTTGCCTCAAAAAAGTTTCAGTGGCCAATGTAGGAAATTTATGCACCCGACAGCGGAGGCCCAAGTGTTCTTCAGTCGTTTCTAATCAAAGCAGTTAAACCCTTTCCCAAATATAGTCGCTTTCTGATGCATCTGCAGTAGACAACTTTTTGAAAACATTGTGACAAAAGGAGAAATTGCTCATCTGTTTTTCAGGAATTATAAATTCATTTACATTAGCAGAGATTTTCCGTGTTTTTGCATGATTGTTTTCAGTCGTCTGCTGCAGGTTTTTTGTATGTGGAAAAGGGTTAACCCTTTCTCTCATAAAGACGCTTTCTGACGCCTTTGCAGCAGATGGCTTTTTTAAAAACATAGTGACAAAAGAAGAAATTGTTCAAAATGAGCAATTTCTTCTTTTGCCACAATGTTTTCAACTTTTAGTCATAGGTTATCCATTCAATTATGGAGATTTTCTATTTTTTGACAAAATATGTTCAAAGTTGTCTGCTACAGAATTGTCGTATGAGGGAAAGGGTTAAAGAAGCCCTTCAACAGGTAGAGTGACAACAATATGAACTGTAAATACCTTGGTTTACCCTTGCCACTTTTAGACTTGGCTTTGGTGGCAATAATTTAGTAGCAAATTTCTGTGGTACTATCTGTGGAAAAGGGGCTGGGTGGTTCTGGGGCTGTACTAATTTCTGTAAAAAAAAATAACAATAAATAACCCTTTCCCACATACAAACACTTTCAGATGCCTCTGCAGAAGACAACTTTTGAAAACATTGAGGCAAAAGAAAAAATTGCTTGCTCATAATGAGACATTTGTTCGTTTGCCACAATGTTTTCAACTCTATTTAAAAATTCAACTATCTTTAATGGTGATATTTCACCTTTTTCCAATATATTTTTAAAATTAATCTACTGCAGATTTTGTTGTATGTGGGAATGGGTTACTGTCTCTTCCTCCTGCAGAGAGCACAGAATTGCTACTGCATTGTACATAATTTGTATGAACAGTGTCTTAAGCCACTTTCAATATTATTTCAGTTATAAATTACAAGTTCTATTGGTTTCATTTATCCTATCACAGATGAATCAGTCCTAATGCTATAGCTGCAATCCTGATATCCCAGGAGAGAAGCCACTTCTACCATTGTTTAGTCTTTGCTTTGCCTTGTCCACAGATCAAACTCTCATCCCCTTATACCCAGGCAGATGTGTTAACCCTGCAGCAGACAGCTTTTTGAAAACATAATGACAAAAGAAGAAATTGCTCAAAACGAGCAATTTCTCCTTTTGCCACAATGTTTTCCACTTTTAGTCATAGGTTATCCATTCAATTATAGAGATTTTCCATTTTTTGACAAAATATGTTCAAAGTCGTCTGCTACAGAATTGTCGTATGGGGGGAATGGGTTAACCACTGTATCATAGACACTGCAGACAATGTTTGAAAACTATGTGGTAAAATTGCTCAAAACAAGCAATTTCACCTTTCCCAGTATATTCACAAATCAATATCAAATGCAAACTTACTTTTTAAACATCAGCAGTAAACAGTTCACAAAAATTGCTTAAATAACACATACAGCTTCACCATAACACATATGAACCGAGCCACAGAATAACAAACATTTGTAGATCAGTGACCAGTGAAACCCTGTGTTGGAATGCCCTTTTGAAGATATGTTTACAGTTTATGATCTAGTTGTACATCTTGTCTACTTTATACATTCCAGCCAATGGACCAAGCTTTTCCTTGTATTTGACATTTCTTTTAAACTTTTCCCATATACTACACATTTTCACCAGAGGACTTAGAAACATTTAGGCAAAAACATGAAACACTATAAATGACATTGTTGTTATTAAAAAGAGTTGGAAAAATTGTGGCAAATGTAGAAATTGCTCATTATCAACCAATTTCACCTTTTCCCAGATTAATCTCAAAAGTCATCTGTTGCAGATGTGTCAGTACATATCGAGGGCTTGGCGTAAAACGGTTGTAACTAAAAACCTATTTTGAAAACCCTGGTTTAGGGGCAATTTTAACCCCTTTGTAAACAATGCAAATTTAGGTGCCATTGCTCAGAACGAGCAATGGCACCTAAATTTCCATTGTTTACCAAGTAAAATGATTGAACGCTTATAAAGACTTCATGGTGAGGTGATTAACCTTGGTAAAAAAAATACCAATTTAAGTTACAACCGTTTCACGCCAAGCCCTCTCGATATGCTTCATGTGGTATAAGATTGCAATGTTTGTTCTTATATGACTTGATTCAATTAACCCTTTTGCACATGACTTCTCTGCAGCAAACATATTTTCAAAAACATTGTGGCAAATGAGAAATTGTACACTTTCTTCTTTTGCCACAATGTTTTGAACTTTATTCATTAATTGTAGTTTCATTTACAGAAAGTTTCCATGTTTTTTACTTGACGTTTTAAAAGTTATCTGCTGCAAATGTGTTGTATTTAGGAAAGGAATAAGTACCTGTGCAGTAATTGTTGTCTGTAATTGTGGGACAGGACGATTGACCATTGTTGTTACTAAAGGCTGTGTGTTTTGAGAATTTAGATTAGCAACGGAGGCAACAGATTGTGGCAAAGACTGAATCAATGTCTGTGGAAGGCCGGTTACTATGGTACCCGGTCGTATAGGCGGAGTGCCTGGCCCCAACACCAATTGAAATGTCCCCGTTGTGTTTGGGAAGTTGGCTCTCACAAGTTGTGATCCTTGACTCAATACAGGAATGCCTCTCATAGAGGTAGCTGTAGTAGCCATGCCTTGAGGAATGGTCACAAGCATCCTTGGTTCATCGTCAGTTAAGTCTATTATCTTAGAGGTTCCGTTAGCTTTTGTGACCACTTTAGTAGTAGTGGTGGATGATCCTAGAGGTAGTTTTATCACATTTGCTGATGTTGTTATAGTAGGAGTATGGGTCACAACACGCTGAGGATATTGCACAGTGACAACAGTCGGGCTTGATGTAACGATGGTCGGAGGAGCAGATGAGATCGTTGGCTGGGTTCTAGTTGTGCCCAATAAACTTTTAACTGTTGGTGTTTTATAGTCCGAGGTCACCTGCAATGAAGTAATCATTATTAGTACAGTCCTACCTGTGTTTGAAGACCACCCATGGGAAGAGACAAATCTGGTCTTTGTTCACAGGTGGTCTTTATTTACAGGGTCATGTATGCAGAAAATGTGTAATTGGTTAATTAACCCTTTCCCTCATACGACAATTCTGCAGCAGACGACTTTGAACATATTTTGTAAAAAAAATGGAAAATCTTTTTAATTGAATGGATAACCTATGACTAAAAGTGGAAAACATTGTGGCAAGAGGAGAAATTGCTTGTTTTAAGCAATTTCTTCTTTTGTCACTATGTTTTCATAAAGCTGTCTGCTGCAGGTGTCGAAAAGCGTCTATAGATATGAGGGAAAGGGTTATAAGTGTGGTTGTTATAGACAGGGAATTGCTAAACATAGGTGGTCTTTAGCACAGGTTTGACTATACGAATCAACAAGAGTTTTTTTAAGGAACCCATGCATTGCCAGTCAATAATTATAACCCGTTACTTTTGGTGACAGAAATAAAGAGGTTGACACAAAAACTGCCTGCAGCATCAAGAGCAATTTCTCCTTTGATTACAATGTTTTCAAAATGAGGAATAAGTTAAAGGGTTAACATGTTGAAACAGTTGGCAGAGCTGGGAGTATAATAAAGTTGTTCTTACTATTTGTGGTTGTTGTGATAAAATAGGCGCTGTCAGGACAGGCGGGGCAATAGCTGACTGAAGTATTGGTAAACGAATCATGCCATTGGCACCAGGTGGCGCTGTCACAACTGGGGATGTCACAAGCTGGGCAGGTTTGGTAACCGATTTTGGTGAACTGTTCGCTAATGCCAGTGGTGTCACGAGTCTGTTCTTTGAACTGGAAGTCTGTGATGTGTAAATACATACTACATAAGGGTTTTCAACTCGAAGAACCAATGTTTTAGTACTTTATAGCACCTTTGCAAAAGTTTCCCAATTGCCATGAATTATATTGATCTTCTTACAGCATAATTATATTACACTAATAAATCTTAACTTATATTTACCACCCTTTCAATCTACAACAAACGACTAAAACAGTCACTTTGAAAACAGTTAAGCAAAAATGTGGCAAATCTGTTTACTGGTAAATATTTAAATTTTGTCCAGATAACTGTAAGCGCTGAATGTCTGCTTCCTGGAGACACATTCTGTACTTGTTGGTTATAAAAAAAACAAAAAAAAAGACCAATCTTGGTTGGTTTATCTTAATTAACCCTTTCCAACATACAGACGTTTTCTGACACCTCTGCAGCAGATGAAACTTTTCTCAAAAGACATTCTCAATCAAATTTAACCATTTCCCACTTGGAAACACATTTGCTGCAGATGGTTTTTGAAATATTGCAGCAATAGGAGAAGTTCTTTATTATGACCAATTCCTCCTTGGAATGATTTTAACCAAAATCAAAAGTTATATTTTCATTTACAGAAATTTTTCCAAAAATGGACTAGATAATGTCAAAGTAGTCTGCTGCAGATTTGTTGTATGTTAGAAAGAGTAAACCCTTTCCCACATACAACAAATCTGCAGCAGACCACTTAGAAAACATAGTAACAAAAACCTGAAAAATCTCCATAAAAGATGGCTTTATTATTAAATAAAGTTGAAAACATTGTGGCCAAAGGAGAAATTGCTAATCATGACCAATTTCAACTTTAGCCACAATGTTTCAAAAGTCGTCTGCTGCTATTGCGTCAAAATGCGTCTGCAAGTGGAAAACGGTTAAAGATGAGCTGTTTATAGCATAGGATTTTAACAAAAGCTAAACATACCCTTCCATCATCCACCTGGACACCAACACTTCTCGTCGTGATTTGCTGAAAAAATACAGAAACAAAATGTCAGCAAATGTCGTAATAAAAACTTACTGATTATCTTTTTAACTATTTGGACACAAAGAAATGTACATATTCTTGGAAAAGAAGTGAAAAACCCCAAAGTTATTCCAAAATAGCCTAGAATGTGTGGCATGCATGCATTTTATCTCATCGCGAAAATTACACCTAATTAATTTGTACCGACGTTAGTACTGACTATCAAAGTACATCTAAAAGACACAGACAAAATGTGTATGCAAAATACGAAATCAATCTAACAAGAAAAAGATTTACAGTAATATGCAGGAATGAGCAAAAGTATTATTCAACTTCATTGTTTATTCAAGTTATATGTTCATTTATAGAGAGTTTACATATTGTGGCCATGGTGTTATCAAACTGATCTTCTGCAAAGTTGTATATGTGGGAGAGGGTAAACCTCACACTGGTGCAACTATTGTAATGCTATGCCAGCAACCCTTTCCCTCATAAAGACGCCTTTTGCCACAATGTTTTCCACTTTAAGTTGTAGGTTATCCATTCAAATATAGAGATTGTCCATTGTTTGACAAAATATGTTAAAAGTCGTCTGCTGCAGAATTGTCGTATGAGGGAAAGAAAGGGTTAAGAAGCTCATTGCATTTTCTTAAATCCTTATTTGGCCCTATAAACCTTTGTTGTGGGTATTCAAAGGAATTGTCTCAGTGAGACAATTCTTTCGAGTACCCACAGCATAGGTTTTAATGACCAAACCCCAACATGTTTTACTAAAAAATCGTCTAATGAAGGTGAATCTTTTGAGAACCTCAACATAGAGTTGGAGGTCAGGATCAAACTAGAACTGTGAGTGAACTCACAAAGATACCCCCCGTTGCGCTTACAAGACATATGGACAGACAGACGGACAGATATATTTCCAACCGGGATAATCTTACTTCATGCACATCCTCAGGTTGTGTACTGCAACTGTGTAAAGTTCATCAGAATCGGTCCAGCCATTAAGGAGGAGTTGCGCTTACAAGACATATGGTCAGACAGACGGACGGACAGGATGATTCCTATATACCCCCCCAAAACTTGTTTGTGTTAAGGAGGAGTTGCACTTACAAGACATATGGATGGACAGACAGGGTGATTCCTATATACCCCCACCCCAAAAAAACACCAAAAAACTTGTTTGTGTATAATGAGGATTTTAGAAAATGTAAAAACAACCCTTATCTAGAGCTGTGATCTTCTTACCCGTAATGCTGCTGTATGGGCTTTTCTCTTCTCATGCTTCTGTTGTAAGATTGTCACATCATTGATCTTCAACTGTAAGTCCTTGATCTGTTTCTTCCATAGGTCATTATTTGATTGGAGATCTTTAACTTTTTGTGACTGCTGGGCATATAAGCTGTCTCTCTGACTAGCCAAGTAAGCCTTCACTTTCTGTCGTACCAGAGTCTCCAGTTCCTACAAAACCAGGTTTTTTGTTCATCATTTAATCAAATTAAAGCTCCGTTTGTTGCATTTACACATTCTCTGAGAAATTTGCTACAGACAAACAGGAGGGCGAACACTTTATTTCCCTAAATTGTCAATTCCTAGGGCATAACAATGTAAAGGAAATTATTACAAAAGGGATATAATATGAATAAACAGAAATAACCGCTTTGAGATCAAGAAGATGATATTATGCTTAAGAAGAAACTCTTACATAAACAACATAAACAATATTTTATTCTCCACAATATTTTATAAACTTTGAAACTACACACTTGGTCAAAGTTGTCCATATATAAGAAACAAACAAGGAAAGATAAGGAAGAAGGATTATGACTGACATTAACATAATTTCAACCAATTGCTCAAGCAGCTTAACATGGCCTACATTTGGTCTTCTACAACTACAAAATGAATAGATCCTTGTCATACTCTGTGCTGGAAACATCGCCACTTGTTTGGCTACACAGTTTTAATGTCATTTAGTTTGTTAAAATATAGTGTTATCCTTCAATTATATTTTTGCCTGTTTTAAGGTAGATAACTTCAGCATTCCTATAAAGATCATAATAATGATGTATTTGTCTCCCTTTAAATAGCAAAATGTCCATCATTGATTTTCTTATAATATTGGAAATGTTTATGCATTAAGATTTTCTGTATTGCAAGCGTTTACCAAAAACTGTATAGACATAACATTTCAAAGCGCTAAAAACGATTCTATCATTGACAAAGAAGTGCTTTCTCGATTCCATATTATTAACTGACTCAAAACATCCTTTATCTATATAATTGATATGAGTCTAAGTTTAATTCTTAGTATCTTTTTAAGCAAAGAAGATAATTTTTCCTGACTATATCAAAGGGGGAAAGGGTAAACTTGCGCATTTCAGACCTACCTGTCCTGAGAGTGTTATCATATTTTTATCTTCTTTTGTTGGCTCTTTGACCTCATTATCTACCAATTTTGGCACATCATTTATTAGAAGCTGTGAGGTGTCCATTTCCTCATCAGAATCTATTAGATCAATACTGGCTGGCTCTTCCTTACTCACAGTATTATAATTATCTAGTTCTACTTTTGTTCTTTTAGAATCGGAAATAGCTATAGCCTCTGCAGGTCTTTTTCTGTTTTCAGATGGTTTTTCAGATGATTTTTCCTTCAATATGACTTTATCAGGATTCTCTTTAACATCATTTTTTGTTTCTTGTTCAAAGATGACATCATCATCATTATTAGCGTCACTGACAACAGTTTGATTTTCCTTTGTTTCAGCCACTGTATCCGCAAGTTTGATCTTGTTTTGGTAATTGGCAGCTACACTGCCATCATCGATGGTAGCATCGTTTACCTTTTCAATGACATTTTCATCTTTACTTTTTACTTTTGATTCACCTTCAAATATCACATCATCATCATCCTTTATGACAGACACTGTTTCTACACTTTTTACTTTATTTTTATCTAATTGGTCATTAATAGCCCCTCTGTCATCAATGTTTGTAGCATTGGTTACATTTTCTCTCCCATTCTCGTCTTCATTCTGTACTTTTGATTCACCTTCAAATATCACATCGTCATCTTCACCATCATCATGATCTTTCATATCATCATTTATTACAGAATTTAAAGCTTTTGGACTTTTTTCAGGACTGATTTCTATTTGTTCTATGTATTCACTTTTATGTGGTGTTTCCCTGATATCTTCATAAGTTTTCTTTTTTATGGCACTGATATTATCTAACTTTTCTGTATCTGTAACATGCTCCGATATTGATGTTGAAGCCTGTACATTATTCTCATTCTCTACTTTCTTTGAAGCTAAAGCATCCTCATCATCTTCATCAAGGTTAATACACTCCATGTCTTCACTAGAAACATTTTTGTCTTTCTGTATTTGGTTGCACTTAGGTAAACCAGATTCTGACAGTACAGTACTAGGTGTTATAATTATTTTTGTACTCTTTTCAATATCAGACTCACAGTTGCTATTATTATCTTCATCAGCATTATCAAGTTCATCAATTTCTATAACAGGTTTTGCTTTACTACTATCAACCTCAACAGTTTTTTCCCCAGGAGACATGCGTAATAAGTCATCCTCGTTATCACTGCCTATTTCCATGTGAACACCCTCATCAATATTGGGTTTTAATAAGTCATCTTCATTCTGATTTTCAACACTGTCTTTGGTATCAACTTTTTGAACACCATCATCTATGCAATTTTCTGGACTGGTTCCATTTTCATTTATTATTTTATCTATGGCGTTTGGGACTTCTTCCGAATCGTGTTCTTCTAGTACACTATCATGTACATCTAATTGCACTTTCCCCAAATCTGAAAAGAAATTCCTTGATAATATGTACCTTGCCTTTGCTAGTTTGTCATGTACAAATTGTATAACAATCAGTGCAATGATAATAACAACAATATCAACAATTTCAAGAAGCTAAGACATTAAAGCAAAAGCAAAACTGCATACATAGCAAAATATATTTATCAAAAACACTTTATTTATTTATGCCTTTGTTAGATGGTTCTTGAGTACTCATTTTTTTCAACATGAATTTGAAAGAGTTTTCTTTAAAAAGATTTCACCGATTCTTTTATTCAAAACAGTTTACATATTGGGGTGATCTGTTCCATAGTATTGCTCCAGAATATTACAGAGAATTTGTGTACATTTCTTACTTTAGTTTTGGAACTTTTAAATTGATACTTCAACTTGCAACAGATCTTAAATTTTAGTCAGATGATACAACATGAAAGAAGTTTTGTTTATATGATGGGTCTAATCCATTTCTGCAATTGTAGAACAGGATACATTTTTGATAGTCAACATTGTCTTTGAAATTTAGCCAATTTAGTTCTTTGAACACAGATTCACTTGTATAAGTTGGTCAAGTATTATCCTTGCAATTTTTTTTGTAATCTGAACATTTGGGTGCAGTTTTGATTGGAACAGTTTACCCAACGTGTAGTACAGTAGTCAAACAGTGACAGTACATGTAGCACTCTTGTCTCCTTGGGATGACAAATCTTAATTTTAGAAAGCAATGTTATATTGCATTTAAAAGCATGTAACATGTTTGTTTTTCCCATTGTAAGGATTTATCAATACAAGAGGGCCATGATGGCCCTGGATCGCTCACCTGACTTATGCAATGTGATTTGTAATGCCAACCAGTCAACCACATTAACTCATTTTGTGGTCAGGTAAGTTAATTGAAGAGGCCCAAGAGGGCCAGTATCGCTCCATTAGGCAAAAATGTAATCCACAAACAGGCCATGTTTTTTTACCAAGATTTTTCAAGTTTTCACTATAGCCAAATATTAAAGGCGAAACAGCCCCGCCACATGGCAGCGATGGTTTTGGACCAATTAACATGGCTTGAAGGAATCTAATAGAGGATCATCCAAGGAACATTTCAACAAAATTATTTGAAAATCGGCCAACCGGTTTGGTAGTTTTTTTTTTTGGTTGAAATGGAAACCAGAATTCTGCATGGATCACAAAAAATTGAAGGAATTCTGGTGAGGTCATTGAGAGGATGCTTTCTGTGAAGTTTCATTTCAATTGAACTGCTGGTTACTGAGGAGAAGATGTTGACGAACGACGCCGGACAAAAAGCGATCACAGTAACTAACCTTGAGCACTTTGTGCTCAGGTGAGCTATAAAACACAAGACTTTGTGAGAAGACCCATTTTTTATCTGATCACCATCAATACTAAGAATTAAATCAACATTTGTGAGTCTTCTTAATTTTGGTAATATCCCAATGGCTATTAACATACATGTTGTTTTATCTACATTTAAGAACATATTTTTGTCTCAATATTGAGCACTCTACCAACAAAATGATACAATGCCATATTGGTTAAACGTCCGACAGATCATGATTTTTTTTGCGTTTTCGCTCAAATATATTATCGATTTTATTTCTGTTTCAACTTAAATATTGAGGTATGCGAAAAATAAAATAATAAAAGGAACTCAAAACGGTTTTATTTTTTATTTCATTTATGGAAAAAATTGGGCAGGCAATCTTGTAAAACAGAAAATAAAAGAATGTTGGCCTTCTTTTGAAGGTTGTTTTCTATTTCACTGTTGGTAGATGCAGCAAATCTTAGTGTTGCATCATCAACAAAGTCTTTGGTTTTTCTGTAACAAGTGTTAATGAAAAGAAGGAACAAATGTGGGCCAAGGACTGATCCTTGTGGAACACCCTATTTTCTTGTATTCAGATGATGTTCAATTTATTTTGCTATATATATAATTCTGCAGACTAGGAATATGTACCGCATCTTCAAATAAACAAGAGGGCCATGAGGCCCTAGACTGTTTACCTGAGAATGTGTTATTTAATAAGAGCAGCCATGTTTTTAACAGATCATATCATCAAAATAATTTCAACAATCTTAGTAGAGGGTCACCCAGGGAACATTTGAGAAAAAATGGGGTCTCTAGAGTGTTAACAAGATATTTCTTAAATTCTCCCTAGTGACCTTGTTTTTGACTCATCATGACTGACTTGACCTTGATATCATTAAGACAAAATTTCAAGCTGCTGAAAAAGAAAGAAACGTCCTCTACAGTGTAACAAGATTGTCCTTCAGTTTCACCTAGTGGCCTAGTTTTTGACCCAATATGAGACGTATTTAAACTTGACCTAGATATCATAAAAAAATAAATTCTGACAAAATGTCAAGCTGCTGGAGCAAAAAATACAGCCTCTAGAGTGTTAACCCTTTCCCACATACAATAAATATGCAGCAGACAACTTTGAAAACATAGTGACAAAACCTGAAATATCTCAATAAAGATAGCTTTTTGTTAAAATAAGTTGAAAATATTGTGGCCAAAGTTGAAATTGCTCATCATGAGTAATTTCTCCTTTGGCTACAATATTTTCAAAAGTCGTCTGATGCTTTTGCATCGAAATGCGTCTGCAGGTGGGAAAGGGTTAACAAGATGTTCCTTCAATTTGACCTAGTGACCTAGTTTTTAACCCAATATGGCATGACCCATTTTCAAACTAAGCCTAGATATCATTAAAACAAACATTCTGACAAAATGTCCAGCTACTGAGCAAAAATTGCAGCTGCTAGTGTTAAAAATATTTTCCTTCAATTTGACCTAGTGACCTAGTTTTAGACTCAATTTGACCCAGTTTCAAACTAGTTCAGGATTCGATGGAGAGGAATGTTCTGAAAAACGTTCATGAAGATCGGACGCAAAATGTAGCCTGTAGAGTGTTAACAAGGCACAAGTTGACAACAAACGAACGACAAAACAAAAGGTGATCACAAAAACTCACCTTCAGCACTTCATAATCTGGTTCTGGCGAGCTAAAAATTCACCGATTATATAAATCACATCTACCATTCATTGAAGATCTCTGGAAAAAGTTTTCAATACTCTTTCTTAAATATAAGTGTCTGTATGCATTTCTGACTTTATATTTTGAAATTGAATGCAACTGTGTGGAACAGATGATCCGCTTTTCCACTTATACCAATGGTTTAGTCTCACTGCACTTTTAATGCTATGATGTTTAAAAAGGTATAGACATTTCACATAACTGAAAGTTACACAATTATGATAAAAGTTACTTACGTTTCAAGGTTACATTAGGTTTATCAGATATATTTGATTCATCATCAGTCTGAATGGCTGTGATTTCAGATTCTGGTTTTCTGTCAGGTGAAGAACATATCTTTGAAGCAAGTTCTTTTAGCTTCAAAGATCTTCTTGCCTTTTCAAGGAATAATAGGGATTGAGAATCCTTTTCACTTTTATCCATAGATAATTTGGTATCATGACCATTTTGGTTAGTGTCAGAAATACTTATTCCATTTCCATCAAGTGATGCATTATCTCCTTGTTCATGTTCACCATTTTGAAGAACTGCACTTATTTCTGTTTTAGCCGTTTCTTTTTCTGCAACTTGATCTCCTTTCCCAGTGAAACACAGACCATTCAACTGGTTTAGATTATCCATCGTTTTATTCAGTGGTACAGCCTTGTAATATTGACCACCATTATTCAAGTTTTTATTTTTTTCCACTTCTTCCATTTTGAGGATGACAGCAGATTATAATTCTGATGTTGCTGAAATAGATTAAAGAAGAGGACCATGATTGTTGTTAATCGCTCACCTGATTTAAGGTTAAATTAAATAGTTTAAATGTTCTTACTCTATGCATATATGTGTGAAAGGAGACTGGCAGCCATGTTTTTCAACAGATCGGAATAATTTGAACAATCTTGGTTGAAGGTGAGGTAACACAAGGAATAATTTATGTCGAATTATTTTCTGAAATTATTTTTAAATTGGTCCATTGGTTTAGAAGTTGTTTGTAGGAAAATGTGGACACTGAGTGATCATAATAGCTCAACAGCGCAAGAGACATATCAACACATGTGTGTATATATATATGTCTCTGCCAGCACTTAGTGAACAAACCCCCCTCCCCCACATACACACCTGTTGTCATGTGTGACTGATACGCTAGTAAACACAACATATTTCGGTTTGTTCCCCAAACGCCTACTGGATTTAATCTTTACCTGGTCAAATTGGGGATAAGAGGCCTTTTAAGGGGGAGGGGGGAAATTAAAAGTGGTAGATTTAATGAATATGATATTTTTTTCATTTGATTACCATTATTATAAGTTATATGTACATGGTCAGATTGTTATTTGTTATGGTGTTAATCAATGCATTGGCCATGGTTGAACATGTTACATGATTTCCACATCTTTCATCATTGCCCGTAAAACCAAAATATTATGAAAGTTTGAATTTAATTATTTTAAAACTATCGGACGACGGACGACGAACGACGGACAAAAGGCAATCACAATAACTCATGGTGAGCTAAAAATAAAGAAAAATATTATGACCGCTTGTTAATAATTGTATTCAAGCGACAAGCGGTCATAATATTTTTCTTTATTTTTAAAAGTGTAAGCATATTGTTGTAACATTTTAATAGTTTTAAAATAATTAAATTCAAACTTTCATAATATTTTGGTTTTACGGGCAATGATGAAAGATGTGGAAATCATGTAACATGTTCAACCATGGCCAATGCATTGATTAACACCATAACAAATAACAATCTGACCATGTACATGTAACTTATAATAATGGTAATCAAATGAAAAAAATATCATATTCATTAAATCTACCACTTTTAATTTCCCCCCTCCATTTGTCTTTGTGAGGTAAAGAGTTTAAAAAAAAAAAAAAAAAAAAAAAAAGTATCCCTACGCTACCTACTGTTGATTTTGAGACCCTTGACCAGAAACAAGACTATTTTCTTTTAAAGCCTAAAGTGCAAGGTTATGAATATGAAAAGTTTATAATTAAGTTTTCCAAAGTCGTCTACAAAATAAATCTGTATTTTACCCTTTATAAGGCCCCCCTAATACATATAAAGTCGAGTAGGAGTTTGGGCAATACACCCATATTTCTGTGTACTAAACTGGTCTTGTTATGTGTACATGTGACAGTTCAATTTACACGTACTATAACGACCCTTACTTATCGCACATTTAATTATTTTTGTCACATTCTCATAAAAGGTAAAAGAGTTTATAGATAAACAAGCTAGACTAGATATGAAAGTTGTTTATGCATTTGATCAAACTTGGGCTATATGTAGTAGATCTACCAATGCTACAAATGAGCAACCCTGTCATAACCTCGCAGTCTGCCGGTTAGCATCAAGTTAAACTAATAATTGAACGAGTTGCGTCCTACTATGTGTGGTAAATATATAAATTTAACTGAATGTTGATGTTCATTAAGTGGAAAGCGTCAACAGTTTTTGATTTTGCAGCGCCAATATTATCGGAAAATCCCGGGAATCGCCGAGCTTCAAAGTTTTTTTTAGTGCCGTGTGCAAAGCAAGAATCGATTAACGCTCTCTTCACAGGGGCCGTCTCAAACGCATCGGATTGTTAAAACATTTTCAAAACGGCCATTTTCGCCTAACATAGCTAATGTCTGCCAAACATTTGCGGATGTATATCACTGTATTGTGAAAAGAATAAATCCTCTGAAACCATAATTCAAATTTCATGAAATCATTTAATTAATTTCAATCACATGTCGACATTTTAATGATGCTTTGCACAACTTAATAGTTGATAGCTAACAATGTGGTTTGAAAAGTGATCTAGGTCAGTGCAGAGGTGAATTTAATTTCTTAAATTTTATAAAGTTGCTAACAATTAATTTTTTGAATATTCAATGACTTAACCAACTATATCTAGATTATTATAATATCCGATAGTGTGTATGCAGGCACAAACGTGATACACACGACCCTTCTCCCCGCTGGCCTTTCGTTTTTGTGAGGTTTTTCCCCCAAATGCTCGAAACACAAAGCTTACAGCTTTATCAGACTGCGAACTAAGCTGTGGTCCGTGGCCAGTAACTTTTTTTTGTTCGGACCAGTGAAGAAGTTCCTTTGTCCAGTGTATTTTTTAAATGTACCATATAACAATATTGAACCAAACAGTAAGGATTTTCAGACCAGTGAATTTTAAAAGATAATTTCAATGGCTGCAGTTTAGTAAACAATTTATTGTGCATTATAATATATCTTGTCATAATATTTATATTTGGGGTACCATTTATATCAGATATACTTGAATATCGACGGGTATGAGGAAATCTCCATTTAAAACGGCAAGCTTAAAAACAATCATAGATGCGGTTAACATTACATCCAAATGTTCACAGGCGTCATATTGAATAATAAAAAAAATAGATCAATGTGATTGATTCATATTAGACGATCTCAAACCTGAATATGAAAGTTTCAGGGTAACAAAAGAACCAGATCTAAAGAGAGAGTAAACTCCTAAATTCTCAATTATATTCAAACGGATCCACACTTCTAAAAAGTACAGATAATTGAAAGTGCAATATGTGTTGCCTAAATCAGTATTAGGTATGCCATCACGTATCTGTGTATTACAAGCTTTGAGCAATAGTGATTAGTTGAAGGTTATATTAGTGATTAGTTGAAGGTTATATATCGGAGGCTAGAAAAGGGTAAACTAGGTCACGCACTCATGGATGCGTTAGAACCTCGACTGGGGGATATCGCGTACGTGTGTGTATAAATCAATAACGTTAACTTCTTTGTGAAATAACTAGTCCCCGAAATGTTGTGTTCGGTTTATAAAACTATTTTAAGTAGTAACATGCTGTATGCCAATTATAACGGATTGAATCTGCATACACCCCCATAAACATTCATCTAAAATTATAACAGGTTACCATGCTGAACATTTAAATAAATAACAGTTAACTGTTAACACAATTTTGAATGAAACATTTTCCTTTTTTCTAAAACACCCCTTTCAACAACATGCATTCTAAATAGTTCACTGCATATCCTTTTCTTTTATCAGATAGCCTAAACCAAAGCATTTTCATAGCATAGCATATATTAATTAAACAAATTTGAAACCATGTAAGCATAATTCAAGGTGATACAAATAATTGCCATATTTAGGCTCAATCTCTAGGTCCTTGTTCTCTCACAATCTCCCACTCTTCAAGATAATCATAATAGCCAGTTTGCACTATAAACAAAACAAAACTTTGAAACAATAATTGTCATAATATTGGCCATGCCACAAGAAACCGACCAACTGGATCATTATGTGAAAAGCAATGGGGCAGATTAGAGTGCACCAAGAAAGCCTTGAAGGTGTCCATTCTGTTCACGATCTACTGTCCAACAACATCACTAAGATCAGATATGACCTACTACTTCTTAATAATCATGCATTTTTATCGATACATGTTTTATGTCCTATCCAGGCAGGCATTATCCAGATTTATAATAATCTCTGCATATATATATCGTTTATTGGTAGTAGTTAATACAGGTTTTTATTGAGGCAATCCTAACAGACTGAATCCTAATAGTAATAATCTAGAATAATAATCTTGAATTTTCAGTATTCATAAAACATGCCTACATGCGATTATTACCTACTGTGACAATCTGTGTTAAAACAGACACAAAGAGATCAATATCAAGCCCTGCCCTGCCATGACAAATAATTTGGACAATAGGAATTTGAAAAACTAGGAATGTTGGTTTTCATGCAACTTCCATGTTTTGTTGTTTACATTTAATTTTGCTTTTTATAATTATTGTTATCATAGAAAATATTATTTTTCTGAAAATGGCTGTTTTAAATTAAATCACTAAAATCTAAAACTTTCAGAGATTCAAGACCTGAAATAATGTCAGATAAAAATGAAACCAAACCAGCTTTAAATGTACTGATTAACATGACAGACTATTCATAAACAACACTTTTATTTGCTAATTCTTTGAGGTTCAAATCACTTTTAACAGTGTAAGCCTTTTGATTGTTTGGTGTTTAATGCTGCTTTCAACCATTGCAGTTCAATTAATACAGCACGAGGGCTTGGCGTGAAACAGTTGTAACTTAAAACCTATTTTGAAAACCCTGGTTTAGGGGCAATTTTGACCCTTTTGTAAACAATGCTAATTTAGGTGCCATTCCTCGTTCTAAATTTTCATTGTTTACCAAGAAAAATGATTTAACGCTTATAAAGACTCTATGGCGAGGTGATTAACCTTGGTAAAAAATTACAAATTTTAGTTACAACCGTTTCATGCCAAGCCCTCGAGCTGCAGTACTTTGTCTTTATATTGACAAGTTGAATTCCGTCTTTGCTGCAAAAATGAGCATAAACTTTAAAGGACTCTTATTTGAATGTTTACCTGGACTTGCTAAATAACAACTGATATTTTTTATTAAAGTAATAAAATGGAAAAGAATGACATTAATTGGTACAAGAGATATGCTTAGTCTTGTATAATATTAAATAACATTCAGATTATCTTTCAATTGAGTGATTTTAAGAACAGAGATTTCATTACACACACACACACAAAAACACACAAACAACTACATGTAACTTTTGTATAAAGCTTTATCTCAACATTTGGAATCTCATTGACCCTACATTATTGGAACATATAAGGGTACATTGGTGTAAAACATGTAGCACTATGGTTCTACCTTTTTGTTTGAAGATGCATTTAGGTCTATAAGTAAAACATATTGGAGACCTGTGAAGACTGGTGAGCCTGTGAAGAAGCACAGACTTCCTCAAGTCTTCAGTGAATGCATTTGCAAATTGGCAATAAGATACCAAATGGCTAGATGGGCCGATTTATATTTATACTATATAATTTATATATTTCGTGTGGTGTTTCACACCACTTTCAACAATTATACCGTTATATCCGCATTTCCTGGATAATTATCCAGTTCTAGTCTACTGGTCCATTTATCCTGACACCAGGGAGTAAGTTGTATTGCTAACCCAACATCCCTGAAAGCCAAGGAGGGAAAGCCATATTAACTTGTCTACCATATTTAAAGTCTTTAGTATGACCTGGCAGGGGTTCGAACCCGCGACCTCCCACATATCTACAACTAAACGACTGAGGCAGTCATAGTTCAACATACAATTGTATTATCTTTTTGTTGTCAGTTTTTCAATAATGATGATTATATTCTGTAAGACTAAAAGATTGCATTTTATATTTTATTTTACCACTCAAAAATAATTGGGGCTCCTAAAGGGTTGGAGGCTACAAGTATCATTAGATTACTTAGTGAAATTATTTGGGGTTTTTAAAACAAAAACACCATAATTCTTTAAAAATATATCTAATTGAAAGTGGGTTTTTAAAGATAAAATTCGATGATTTCTGTCAAGTGTTTAAATTATTTACCTCCAAGTAACCCCATTTTGTCCAACATCACGTGACTAAGGGACCATCTCAAAACACTTCATTTGTTAAGATCTTCCCCTTGAATATTACAATGAATTTATTTATGTACTATTATTCAAATACTATAAAACACATTCATCGTGCAAAATATACATGCAACCTCAATATTATGTATTATTGTGTGCCATTTGTCATAGTAAAAGGGCATCAAACGATCATTTGAGTTAACTCTTCACCAGGGTCATGCGAGCCAGTTGTCGAGCTATTTGTGCAGCTGAAAAAAACATTGGTGAAAATAACAACGGCTCATTTAGAAAAATAAAAAATAATGTCAGTTGTGTGAAGAATACTCACGTAAATACCTCTGTGTCCAGCATAGAACAATTCACATGAATGCTAGATAAACTACTGGACCCGTCCTATCACAACAACAAACATGGCGAACAAATAACTGCGCATGCGCACAATAACAGTGATATCAGTAGTTTGATTTTCGACAATTATTTTGACGTCACTTCGTTACATTCAAGCAATTTTGTGATGTCATAAACTGTACCTTCGTTCAACATTTTTTTCTAACTTTGAAGATTGCTGTATATCTTAAAACATATTGAAGATATAAATTCTGCATAAGGTAATTGTTGCAGCACTGGATCGAGAAACAGTTATAGATCTAGCTCTAGATTCGGTAATAGTTGTTATGATTTCACGTTTCTCGAAAAGTCGAAACAACTAATGTTTGAGAAGATTTTTAAATGAAATCAATCTAGACTGACTGAATTATGCTTCATTTTTCATGCAATATCTAAAAATAGCTTTTGTGACGTCACTAAAAATACATCGTCTGCTAAAGTGTATTTTATATCTGATACAGATATAAATATTGAAATTTGTGTACGACAGACGCTTAAATCGTACGACAAAACTTACTGAATGGTTTACTTGAACATCAAATTAAAACTTACGATAGGAAGTTTATTGTGATGAAATTAAGTCACTTATTTGTGCCAGACGAGCAAGTTTCAAACTACCAATCTCTTGCATTTAGATAGCTCACCTGTTCAGAATGAAAATGTTTAAACCAGATTTTTACCAAATTTATCAAAAGCAGTTGACTAAAATCATATCTGATTGCAAATACATGTATTTTGAAATAACGAAACAGGTTCTTATTAAACTATTTATTGGAAATAGTTAGATAAATAATGATCTACGATGCAAACTGACTGGACTCGGTTGCCTCCCTTGGAAGGTACCTCCCTTGGAACGGAGGAAGTGATTTGTGCGTGAGAATGAAAGTGAAACCAGGGACGTAGATGGTGAACGTATTTATATGCATAGCTATAGATGAATAATGCCAACAATGTAAAAGAATATACTATTTATTGTTCATAACTACTTATGAACAACGATTATTTTGGTTAAAAACCGGAACACTGTGTTGTTTGGTGACGTTGTTTACCCTCGCCCATTTGGCGAGCAAACCGGGACACATGGACTCTTGTCACGATACATGGAAATAACCAAAATATAAGTATAACTGGTACGGTACCGTGTTAGTCGTTTCTGTACTAAGAATGCGATTTCAATGCAATATGTAACGGCGATATATTGAGACTAGGTACCGCGTAAAAGATGATCAGTGATTGAACATATAAATTTATAACATATTTTATGTTTTGCCCAATATCTAATTCTTCTCTTCCAGACATGAATAATCAGGAATCTTATCCACAAGTTGACAAATCGACATTTAAAAGGATATCGTTATACAGGCCTGCCGTTATAGATAACTTTTGGTAATATTTCTAAAGGGGAAATCGACTATATATATATAGTATATATATATACAAGTTGTTCAGAAATGGACTAGATCTACAAAGTACATACATGTATAAACCATAACATCCAGTGGTTTTTTTGTCAAATGTACATCTGTACCATAACCATCAATGTCATATGGTATATATTTTTTTCAATAAAAGACATGTAGATGTAGAAGTACTATCATATTACAGGCATTCACCTCACTACATATATATGGCAACAAAAAACTTTTTTGTTAAATTCTGATTTTGTTTAAAAAAATAAAAATAAAATCTAAATGTATGTATCATTTATAGTGTTAGTAGTTAATTAGTTATATGTAATATGCATTGTGATACTTTTGTGCATGAAAGTCATCCTTGGCTGATCTACACTTCATGATCGGTCAAGAACTGGCACTTGTAGACCTGTATAATTGCCATATCATCTCTCCTGTGATTGAGAGTTGGTACTCATGTGAATTCTTCCATAGCCTTGGTTAGAGTTGACTGCATGACACATTAATTAAGCATCCACATATATATATATATATATGCAGTTAATTTTGGTGCATCATTTGAAATATTATGGCAAAAGGAGGAAATGTTCATCATGAGAATTTTTTCCTCTTGCCACAATGGTTTCAACTCTATTCAATAATCATACTTTCATTTCATACTTTTACCTAGATGCTTTCAAAGTCGTCTGCAGCAGATTTGTTGTATGTGAGGAAGGACTCCAGCCTCGATCACAGTTACTGTCCAAATGCTATGTAATTAGGGTAAGCGGGAACAGGCTATCGAATCTAACTATACTTTTTAGTCAAAGTGATACCAGTTGCTGTAGGTCTATGTAATCGGATACATGTATGTTAAGATTTTTATTCCAAGCTGATTTTCCACTTGCGAAGAGGTCGTTGAGGGGATATAGGGATCTGCCCATACTTATCTTAATGACGTTACCGCTTTAGCAACTTCATTTCTTATCCAATTCTTATGAAACTTCACACAAATGTTCACAAGCATGGTTTCTTGTATGTTTCAAAGGTCAAGGTCAATTGATTATATAAGCGTCTCAACGATGTCATCGCTCTGGCAACTTCTGTTCTTGTCTGATTGTAATTTAACTTTGCACATATGTTCAAAAGCATTGCCTCTTGTAAGAGTTGGCATTTCGTTAACCTAGGTCAATGGTCACAGTGACTAATATGTTTGTACAAAATGATGTAATTGCTCTAGCACTTTCATTTGTCGACATAATTCTTTCACTTTACAGCTTGGATTCGTTGACGTTTAAACAAACTAGGTCAAAGATCAAGGTCACAGGGACTATACTATGTCATCACTAGCCCTTTTGTTTGTGGAGAGAATTCGTGATTCACGGACCTAGGTCAAAAGTCAAGGTCACAGCGACTATAATAGGTCTGTCAAAAAGTTGTCATCATTCTAGCATTTTTAAAGGTTCAGTGGAAAGAGAGTTTGGACGGTTTGCGACTTACTGACTAGTTCAAAGGATGGGTTCATGTTTCACTGAAGTAGGTCAAAGACTATAAATTAATACATCGGTACAACATTACCCTGCAAGGGGATTTGTATCGTCAGTGATGCTTATGTTGCCTTAAGTTTTTCTGTTTTTAATACCGATACGCTATTGTTGGACTCCCCTAAAATGAAAAACATCTGAATAAATGGGTGAAAAAAACTGGACAAATGGAAGTATGATTTAGAGACAGAATACTCAACATGGCAACGTGGAAGAGGTGTGTGACCTGCTGCAATAGACATGAAAGGGTTAAGAGATAGGACAATGTAGAATGAAGCTGTCACTCCTTTAGCAACCATATTTTCTGACCAATCAATTTGACTTCGGCTGGATTATGGTCCATTGATTCGAGTTTGATGCCGTTTAACAGTTTTTCAGTCATATCATAATCACAGTGGGCAGTTCACCTACTCATGTGTTTCCAGGCTATCTGACACCAGTACTACACACAAGAGTCTTTCAAAGTAACTGGCTGCTTTTCCACATAGCTTTGGATAGCCGATTGGTGGAAGACGAGTGACGCTTGTCACTGACTTTTGAAAGCCCACGTTGCTACCAACTGAGTTACCCGGGCTCGGCTAGCTGAATTATGGATGAGGATCACCAAATGATCAATCATGTGAATTCTTTTTTCAAAATTCAGCATAAGTTGTCTTGGAATTGTCTTGACACTGAACCTGTGCATGAAGTTTGAAGGAATTTGAAGTGCTAGAGTAATGACAACATTTTTATAGTCACTTTGACCTAGTTCATTTATCCATGAAGTCATTCAAGCCCCGGTAGCGACGCGGGCTGTCAATCCAGGGGTTGTGAGTTTGAATCCCAGCTTGGCCAACATTCTTTCCGACGTTTGACAAAAAGTAACTGACCTGTGTCATTCGTCTTTCACCAATGGGCTGTTTAACAGTCTATGTGGAAAAGCAGCCAGTTGCTTGGAAAGTATGTTGTGTGGTGTACTGGTGTTGGAAAACCAGGAAACGCATGAGTAGGTGAACTGGTTGCCGTGATATGATTGAAAAATTGTTGAAAACGGCGTTAAACCCCAATCAATCAAGCTTCATAAAAATCAGATTAAGAAATGAAGTCACTAGAGCAATTGCGTTGCTTGGACACATGAGAATGTATGGATGGGCAGATCCCTATTTTTCTTTGACGACCTCATTGCTAAGGGATAATTAATTTGAGTAAAGAAGAAACTGTTTATGACGAGTCATTTTTCTTTTTTTAAAATAACATGATCATAATTATAATTTGGACGAGTCTAAAAACATAACATCAGGCTATTGGGGTAATATTTAATACAAGAGTAATCTTTAAAATGTTTAATAAATATTGCTCTCCAAGCATAACAAAGAAACAAGTAACATTGCTTAATGCTACAAAACCATATTGTTAACTGGCTTTGACTCGAGTCAGTATGATTCTGACAACACAAATCTAGATCTTTAACCCCATTTTCCCACATACAAAAAGATATGCAGCAGACATCTTGTAAAACATCCAGGGAAAAAGGTGGAAAATCTCTGTTAATAAAAGTACAACTAGATGTGTATCGCAGAAACATGCATTGACTCAATATGGTGAACATTTGTTGATCCTTCAAGTGATACAAGAGATAGTCATATGACCTTTGACCTCTAAGCATGTCCTTGACCTTCAACTAAGCTGGCAGAAACATGCACTCTGCACATCTTCTTAATATGGTGAACAATTGAGTTATTTCCCATTCCTTCAAGAGCTATGGGGTTCGTCGCATTTTTTCTCTGCTGCAAATGTTTTCCAGGGCAATTCTTAACAAAACCTTTCTATCCATAAATGTACCAGCCAGCAACCTTGTTGAAAAATCTGGTTTAAAAAGAAGGATTACAGAAGTTTTTCTTTCTTTTTTATCCACGGAAACACAAGATCTCCATAGAGAAGATTTTTACAGAAAGTTGACAAGCCTAAAGAAGCTGTCAATCCAGGGGTTGTGAGTTTGAATCCCAGCTTGGCCAACATTTTTTCCGACGTTTGACAAAAAGTAACTGTGACCTGTGTCATTCGTCTTTCACCAATGGGCTGTTTAACAGTCTATGTGGAAAAGCAGCCAGTTGCTTGGAAAGTATGTTGTGTGGTGTACTGGTGTTGGAAAACCAGGAAACGCATGAGTAGGTGAACTGGTTGCCGTGATATGATTGAAAAATTGTTGAAAACGGCGTTAAACCCCAATCAATCAAGCTTCATAAAAATCAGATTAAGAAATGAAGTCACTAGAGCAATTGCGTTGCTTGGACACATGAGAATGTATGGATGGGCAGATCCCTATTTTTCTTTGACGACCTCATTGCTAAGGGATAATTAATTTGAGTAAAGAAGAAACTGTTTATGACGAGTCATTTTTCTTTTTTTAAAATAACATGATCATAATTATAATTTGGACGAGTCTAAAAACATAACATCAGGCTATTGGGGTAATATTTAATACAAGAGTAATCTTTAAAATGTTTGATAAATATTGCTCTCCAAGCATAACAAAGAAACAAGTAACATTGCTTAATGCTACAAAACCATATTGTTAACTGGCTTTGACTCGAGTCAGTATGATTCTGACAACACAAATCTAGATCTTTAACCCCATTTTCCCACATACAAAAAGATATGCAGCAGACATCTTGTAAAACATCCAGGGAAAAAGGTGGAAAATCTCTGTTAATAAAAGTACAACTAGATGTGTATCGCGGAAACATGCATTGACTCAATATGGTGAACATTTGTTGATCCTTCAAGTGATACAAGAGATAGTCATATGACCTTTGACCTCTAAGCATGTCCTTGACCTTCAACTAAGCTGGCAGAAACATGCACTCTGCACATCTTCTTAATATGGTGAACAATTGAGTTATTTCCCATTCCTTCAAGAGCTATGGGGTTCGTCGCATTTTCTCTGCTGCAAATGTTTTCCAGGGCAATTCTTAACAAAACCTTTCTATCCATAAATGTACCAGCCAGCAACCTTGTTGAAAAATCTGGTTTAAAAAGAAGGATTACAGAAGTTTTTCTTTCTTTTTTATCCACGGAAACACAAGATCTCCATAGAGAAGATTTTTACAGAAAGTTGACAAGCCTAAAGAAGTTGTGGATGATGAACGGTCACTTGTCAGGGCTATCACTTCACTCATGTCCAGTTTATTCATCTGAAAGACACAAACAAGTCAAACAAATGATCCCTTTTCTCCATGCAGACATTATTTACAGTGTACAACATAATGAGCAATTTCTCCCTTTTGCCACCATGTTTTTTCAACACTATTAACCCTTTCCCTCATATAGACGCTTTCTGACGCCTATGCAGCAGATGGCTTTTTGAAAACATAGTGACAAAAGAAGAAATTGCTCAGAACGAGTAATTTCTTTTTTTGCCACAATGTTTTCCACTTTTAGTCATAGGTTATCCATTCAATTATAGAGATATTCTATTTTTTGACAAAATATGTTCAAAGTCGTCTGCTGCAGAATTGTCGTATGAGGGAAAGGGTTAATGAATTTTAAAGTATATATTTTGTTATTATAAATTTGCTTAGACAGTCACCAGCTGCAGATTTGTTGTATGTAGGAAAGGGAAATAACTCATGAATGCAACAAGGTAAAAATGGATTAACTAACACAATTCAAATGCTCATAAGAAGTGTTTGACTGCTGAGCAAGAAGTTCAAAGTTTAAGCATTTACCCTTTCCGACACCTCTGCAGCAGACAACTATTGAAAACATTGTGGCATAAGGAGAAACTGCTCGTTGCTCGAAACAAGCAATTTTTCTCCTTTTGCTACAATGTTTTCAACGCTATTAAATAATTAAACTTTTAAGATATTTTTTCACATTTTGGCCTAGGTGTGCTCAAAGTAGTCTGCTGCAGATTTGTTTTTATGTGGGTTAGGTTTAAGATAAGACCACACATTCAAACAATTTGATCATTGTTCTGACTCTTGACTAGAAGATACTTTCTAGGGTCTATTGTCTTGATAGCAAACAGTGCAGATTCTGGTCCGACCGTGTATGCATAGGCTGATCTGGATTTCAACTGGCCTCACATGTCTGAAGGCTTATCTTCCTATTCAAATCAAAGGATGAATCTCCACAGGGATATAACGAATGTAGTTGTAACGTCTAAATGGTGTTTGCATCATTCCTTATTATGAGCAATTTTGTCTTCAACTACAATGGTTTTAACCCTTTCCCTCATATAGACGCTTTCTGACGCCTCTGCAGCAGACGGCAATTTGAAAACATAGTGACAAAAGAAGAAATTGCTCAAAACGAGCAATTTCTCCTTTTGCCACAATGTTTTCCACTTTAAGTCATAGGTTATCCATTCAATTATAGAGATTGTCCATTTTTTGACAAAATATGTTCAAAGACGTCTGCTGCAGAATTGTCGTATGAGGGAAGGGGTTAAACTATGTCTGCTGAAGTGTGTTTTCTTATGAACATTCACATGCAAATCAGGAAGAAATTTGGAATATTCTATTGTTGCTAGGAGCGCAGTTAGTACATTTGCATGACAATCATATCTCTGAAGGCTAGCTACAATGTATACTGTTGTACCAAGTGTCCTCTATTATGTGTATAAGGGAAAAAAGGTATATAATTTTCAGATAGGGGCTAGCTTACCTAAGTTTAACACATACGACAATTCTGCAGCAGACGACTTTGAATATATTTTGTCAAAAAATGGAAAATCTCTTAAAATGAATGTATAACCTATCACTAAAAATCGAAAACATTGTGACAAAAGGAGAAATTACTCGTTTTGAGCAATTTCTTCTTTTGTCACTATGTTTTCAAAAAGCTGTCTGCTACAGAGGCGTCAGAAAGCGTCTATATGAGGGAAAGGGTTAAAACTATACATTGGTACTCTGTTGTTTAACCCTTTCACACATACGGACGTTTTCTGACTCTTGTGCAGCAGACGAATTTTGAAAACATTGTGACGAAAGTAGTAATTGCTCTAATGAACAATTTCTCCATTTTCCACAAAGTTTTCAAACTCATTTAATTAATTACAGTTTGTATTTTTTAGAGATTTTCCTTATTTAATCAGATGTTTTGAGAGGCGTCTGCTGCAGATTTGTTGTATGTGGGAAAGGGTTAAATTTACTAGAAAGGCAGTCACTTACCTGCATACTAATGATGAAGCTTGATCTTTCTTTTTGACTAAATTCTGTTTTAACCACATGGAAAAGAGCCCCATCTGCAATTAAAGTATGACTACAGAGCTCTAAGATGAGACAAGTTTTAGTATACTGAAAACATTATTTGACCTTCAAACTCTATGTTGTGGGTTTTCAAAAAAATCATCACACAGTTTGAATGTGTAATAAGAAAGATATTAGTAAAGAAAATGTGCATAATGAGTAATTTTTGCCTTTTGCCACAATGTTTTTAACAAATAAGGAGTTTCCATATTTTTAACTAAATGTTTTCAAAGTCGTCTGCTGCAGATTTGTGTATGTCCGTAAGGGTTGAAATATTGTTTTCAAAGTCATCTACAACCTTCAAACATAAATTACCAACACTTCAACTCCTGCTTTTTCATATAAACATAAAATAACAAAAGCCATTACAAAACCTGACCGATAAATGCTTCAAAAAGATCAACTTTGAAATTTTACCCGATTTATGCCAGAGTTGCCTACCTATGGTAAAAATAAAACACATGACAATTTGAAAGAATACACTTGATATTTAAAGAAATATTATTGTAGAAAAATGGGAGATATTTTTAGTAATGAGCAATCATTAAGAGCATAATCTACTTTTCCCATAATATGCTATAGAATGTTGTTTCATGCAGTGGCATCAAAGTTCATCTGTATCCAGGAAAAGGTTAAGTTTACAATCGCCATTTGAGGGTTTTTTGGTGTTTAACCCTTTCCCTCATACGACATTTCTGTAGCAGACGACTGAGCAAATTTTATCAAAAAATGGAAAATCCCTAAAATTAAATGGATAACCTATGACTATAAATGAAAAAACATTGTTGCAAAAGGAGAAATTGCTCATTTTGAGCAATTTCCTCTTTTGTCACTTTGTTTTCAAAAAGCTATCTGCTGCAGAGGCATCAAAAAGCGTCTATATGAGGGAAAGGGTTAAAGCCGCTTTCAAAATTTCAGCTATAGAACGGCGTTTCCTTAGTAAGTTGCCAGTTAGTTGTTATGCTAACCCTGCAACCCTGAGCCTAAGAAGGGCAGCCATTACTACCTATTTTTGTGTCACCTGCGTAGCATGGTAGGCACTTAGGGATTACTTTTTTTTTGGTCCGGCGTCTGTCCGTCCGTCACACTTTTTCGTCACGTTTTCAAATAACTTTTTTTCTACTCAAAGGATTACATTGAAACTTCTGACAAATGTTTATATCAATGTGTGTGATTGGTTCACAAAAGGGGGATAATCCAAATAGTTTCATATCAGAGTTATTGCCCCTTTTCTGTCAAAAGTTAAAATTTTCTGACAAGGCAGGTGACACACGTGCTCTGGGGAGCACTCCATTCTAGTTGAAGACAATAGTATGACCCGGCTGGGTATCAAACCCGCACCTACCACTGCACCACTGATGCGATTCCATTTTGTGGGAGTATAATAATTAATTAATTTGATTTACCTGTGAGCAGAGGTGACCCTGAAAACCATAGCCATATTGACCAGACTGGGACTGTGTTAAACAAATGGCAAAATTTTCCAATAACAAACTGGATTGTCAACACAAACAAACGAAGCTGCAATAGACAAAATGTTACAAACTGATTACATATAGTGAAATAACACAGACAAATAATTGCTTAACCCTTTCCCACATAAAACAAATCTGAAGCAAAGGATCAAGGAAACAAGAGGGCCAAGATGGCCCTAAATCAATCACCTGAATGATAGTTAATCAGAAGCAAGTATTTAACTGCAAATATCTGTGAAAATTTTAGTTCAAATGAAACTGCAAGGAGTGGACACTCAGATAAAGAAATAGTTTATCAGTAAAAGCCATTTGTATTTTGAAATCTAACAAGAACTTTAATAAGAATGGAATTATAAAGTTTTGTCATTTTGCACGTTTCCCGATGCCACTTTGCTGACCTGTTTGTCAACGAAATCAATATGGCGTGAATAGTTTTTGTAGAGAGTCACCCAAAGAACATTTCTGCCAAACTATCTTGGAATCTGACAAATGGATTATGGAGATGGAGGTTTTTAAAAATTGGGTATTTTTCTCAATTTCTGATGCCACAGCAACAAAAGTTCTACACAGAATGTAAGTCTTTGATCAATTTTGAAAGAGGACCATCAAAGGAACATTCCTGTTAAGTAACGTTGAAATTGGTCAAGTGGAATGATAGGAGCTGTCATTTGTAGCTAAAAGTTCATTTACCCCTTTTGTGATGACGCGAGGTTGCTATGATTTTGTTACCAATCAATACGGCTTGAACAAATTAAGTAGAGGATCACTGAAGTAAGATACCTATTCATTTTTCTTAATATCAGACAAGAACTAAAAACAAGAGGGCCATGATGACCCTAGTTCGCTCACCTTAATTATACAATGTACTGCAATGCAAAACACATCAAGACAATTATTCTGAATGCAACCTCCAGTGTTAACAAGATTTTCCTTCATTTGTCCTAGTGATCTATATTTGTTTACCTGATATGACCCATATTCCAACATGGACTAGATATCATCAAGACAATATTCTGACAAAGTTTCAACTTGCTCAAAGTAAAAATGTGGCCTCCGGAGTTTGAACAATATTTTCCTTTATTGACCTTGTTTCTGACCCAATATGACCCATATTCGAACTTGACCTAGATATAATTTAGACAAACATTCTGACCATTTCAAGCTGCTGAAGCAAAAAATGCAGCATCCAAAGTGTTAACAAGATTTTCCTTCAATTTGGCCTAGTGACCTAGTTTTTGATACTACATGACCCATATTCAACAAGAGCTGTCGGAGGACAGCGCGCTCGACTACATGCCGCTTATTCACATAAAGCACTATTTCATTATATTGCACTTAAGTACTATTAAATCATATTATATACTCTATATGTAAAAGCAACTGAATAGATATACATACATTTAAATATAATTTAAAAATAAAATTTCCTAAGTCAATCAAGGGCCATTACTCCATATTTAGGATACAATGGAGTTATCTAACCTAATTGTACGATGGTCCTTAACAAATATATGAAGTATGAAGTGATTTGAATGATGTAACTTTAACGTTGAGCTAAACGCAAATGTTAAAACTGACCCGAGTCCAAAATTAGCAAAACCTTAAAAAAAGGTTTTCCTAATGTTTGACACCATGCAAAACCCGTTTGATATGTTGAAGAATTATATTTGATAAATAAATGATCACAATTAGAAAGAAATGTAACCAAAAATTAAGAATTTATCTAAAATTCTTAAAATCAAACAAAAATCATGTTTTTTACCCCCTAAAAGTCACACTCAGCATCTTCAACATACAATGTGAAGAAAGGTATTACATGTAATTATATTCCAAATATGGAAGCCCTAACACAAGTACTTATTTAGAAAAATTAGAAAATTAAATGAAAAAGCCAACTTGCCCTAAAACTTTAACCACCCAAAAGCATGTGTTTTACCGCAAACAGAAGGTCACACTCAGCATCTTCAGCATATAATATGAAGAAATAGAGGATAATTGTTTGTTTCAGTGTATTATCGAAATTTCTTTCATCGAGTGAAAAGCAAAGGTGATATTTTCAAGAGTGGCGTAGCCACGAGTGAAAATATAACCCTTTGCTTTTCACGAGATGAAAGAAATTTCGATAATACACTTAAACAAACTATTATCCTATTTCTTTTATGATTTGAATGAGTTTTCTGAAAGTGCTGAGGTGTAAAAAGTCACATTACTTATGCTGACTAAGTAATAAATTCCCCCGTATGGAGCCCCAGTTGTAATTCATTCCTCGTATGTAGTCCCAGTCGAATTACAAGAAAGTTGGCGTAATGCGGTTGGCATATTAGGTAATCTTTTTTAAGTAGACAGTTTGGTTTAATATTTAACGGTAATATTGATGAAAACTCATGTTACTATTTTAAAAGAATTATTTGCAGTGACAAACTATAGCTTAAATCGTATTCCGGGCGATCCATATTTACGGAACTCTTTCTTCGGTTATTTGCGCGTATGAAATTCATCCGCCCTTTGAAAAATTGTTTGGAAGGTCTCGCTAGAAAAATTCAACTGTGTCTTTTAACCATATCTTTTAAATGTAAAGGATTTTAATTATTTCATTTGTCAATATATTGCTGAGATTTGTTGGATGGAAGCCATTTGCAAAGAAAGTTATGTTTTATATCGCTTATCGGCGAAGAGAAAATACAAGTCAAAACGGGCCATTTGATCGACATTTTGTGTTCTTACAAGATGGCTAGATCTTTATTGAGGATGAAAACAGTCGTTGTACATTATTCCTAAATAATAAGAATAGCCTATGGCTTCTTTAAAACTCTTGTCTTATGATAACGTTACATCTGATTTATTCGATGCCTGTTACTCTTTGTTTATACGATGCCTGCAAACATAACGCAAAAAGAACAATGTGTAAACATGAAAATCTAGCTTCATTCCCATGTTCCTCCCTTTGTAAACCTTATTTAAACATTCCATTATAGCCATTCAAGTACGATTATCCACAATAGTTATTAATATCAAAATCATTCGAGCTAGAGAAAGATGTTGCATATACTATCTAAAAAACAATATATCTACAGTAAAGTACACGTTTTTGCATAAGTGTAGAGAAATATGTCGATTTGTGTATTCATTCAATGACGTCACTTGTAAAGGGAAGTAAAGCTCGCCAATTTACGTACTTTCAATCATATGTTGTTTCCCTTGTATTATTTGTAACTCTTTTATATCTGACATTTACAACTGGGTTTCCTTGGTGTCAGATAATCTTCTAATACCCAGTGGCACAGTAAGATTTTAAAATCACTGCAACTATCCTTTTACTTTTAATATAAACAGTGACTTGTAATGATTCACGTCATTAAATAAGGCCCAGTGGGCCTATTCAATGTGTTATCACAGAGTTAGATGCACAGATCATCTTTATTGTACCCGTCAAACCTCGATAAGTTAATTGTTACTCGTTTTGAGACTCATTTTTTTAATAAAATTCTGTCAAAAACATGGAGAAAAAAGTAGTTCCGTCAATTGAAAAGTCATAATCTCACTGCAAAAGTCATAATCTCACCGGTGAGATTATAGGATTATTATTCACTGAGAAATTTCTATAATTCACGGGTAAGCATAAAAGAAATGTATTAAATGTAATTATTTTCCAAATATGAAAGCTCTAGCACAAATTCTTATAGAGAAAAATTAAAAAATTAAATGAAAATGCCAACTTGCCCTAAAACTTTAACCACCCAAAATCATGTCTTTTACCCCAAAAAAAAGGTAAAACTCAGAATCTTCAGCATACAATATAAAGAAAGGTATTAGATGTAATTATATTCCAAATATGAAAGCCCTAGCACAAGTACTTATTGAGAAAAAAAAAAAAAAAAAAAAATCCAACTTGCCCTAAAACTTTAACCCCCGAAAATTATGTTTTTTTTCCCAAAAGGAAGGTCACACTCAGCATCTTTAGCATTCAATGTGAAGAAAGGTATAAGATGTAACTGTATTCCAAATATGAAAGCCCTAGCACAAATACTTATGAATGAAAATCCCAACTTGCCCTAAAACTTTAACCGGACGCCGACGCCGGGGCGAGTAGTAAAGCTCTCATATTCTTCGAATAGTCGAGCTAAAAATGGCTTAGATATCATTTAGATAAACATTCTTATCAAATGTCAAGCTGCTGTAGCAAAACATGCATCTTCTAGAGTGTTAACAAGATTTTCCTTCAATTTGACCTAGTGACCTTCCTTTTTGACCCAGCATGACCAATGTTAGAACTTGACTTACATATTATCAAGACAAACATTCGGATAAAGTTTCATCATGCTCAAGTTAAAAATGCAGTATCCAGAGTGTTAACAAGATTTTCCTTCAATTTGGCCTAGTGACCTAGTTTTTAACCCGGCATGACCCATATTCAAACTTTGCCTCGATATCATTTAGATAAAAATTCTGACCAAATTTCAAGCTGCTGTAGCTAAAAAAGTGGCTTCAACAGAGTTAACAAGATTTTCCTTCAATTTGGCCTAGTGACCTAGATTCTGTCCCAATATGACCCATATTTGAATTTGACCTAGATATCTTTAAGACAAACATTCTGACTAAATTTCAAACTTCTGAAGCAAAAATTGCGGCCTCTAGAGTGTTAACAAGAGTTTCCATATTCGAACTTGGCCTAGATATCATTCAGCTCAACATTCTGACCAAATTTTAAGCTGATTAAGCAAAAAATGCGGCTTCTACAGTGTTAACAAGATTTCCCTTCAATTTGACCTGGTGACCTACTTTTTGACCCGACATGACCCATGTTCAAACTTGACTTACATATCATCAAGACAAACATTCTGATAAAGTTTCAATTTGACCTAGTGACCTAGTTTTTGACCTCATATGGCCTAGTTTCGAATTTGTCCAAGATTTGATGGAGATGAATGTTCTGATCAACTTTCATGAAGATTGGATTCAAAATGTAGCCTGTAGAGTGTTAACAATCTCAAATGTTACGACGCACGGACGCCGGACAAAATGTGATCACAATAGTTCACCTTGCACTTCGTGCATAGGTGAGCAACAAATGGAATTTCCAAATTTTGTCATTTTGCCCCTTTTCTGATGCCTCCTGAATGCCATGTTTTTCAACCAAACAGTATGCCTTGAACAATCTTTGTAGAGGGTCACCCAAGGAACATTTCTAACAAACTATATTTGAATCTGATATGCAGATTCAGAGGAGAAGATTTTTAAAGTTTGGACATTTTGCCCCCTTTCTGATGCCGCAGCAACCCAAGTTCTCAATGGAATTTAAATCTTTGAACAATTTTGAAAGAGGGCCACCAAAGGAACAGGGAGGAGATGATGTTTAAAGCTAAACGTGAACGACGAAAAAAAAGTGATCAGAATAGCTCACCTTGAGCCTCTAGGTGATCTAAAAAGATGAAAAATCTCTATATCTATGAAAGTATAACAAGAAATATGTGAGCTACTGCTCACTAGTGATACCCCCTCTCATGTTTTGAAAGACATATGTGATGGTGGGGTAAAGGGCCATAACTCCGTGAAAAATCATCCAACCGGAACGCAAACACGATATGCGCATCTACACTTGATGGTGATCCTTCCTATGAAGTTTCATAAAATTCCAAAAAGCGGTTGCAGAGAAATAGCCCGGAAATGAATTTAGTCATACATAGCCTGATGGTGGAGTAAAGGGCCATAACTCCGTGAAAAATAATCCAACCGGAACGCAAACACGATATGCGCATCTACACTTGGTGGTGATCCTTCCTATGAAGTTTCATAAAATTCCAAAAAGCGGTTGCAGAGAAATAGCCCGGAAATGAATTTAGTCATACATAGCCTGATGGTGGGGTAAAGGGCCATAACTCTGTGAAAAATAATCCAACCGGAACGCAAACACGATATGCACATCTACACTTGGTGGTGATCCTTCCTATGAAGTTTCATCAAATTCCAAAAAGCGGTTGCAGAGAAATAGCCCGGAAATGAATTTAGTCATACATAGGGGTAAAGGGCCATAACTCCGTGAAAAATAATCCAACCGGAACGCAAACACGATATGCGCATCTACACTTGGTGGTGATCCTTCCTATGAAGTTTCATCAAATTCCAAAAAGCAGTTGCAGAGAAATAGCCCGGAAATGAATTTAGTCATACATAGGGGTAAAGGGCCATAACTCCGTGAAAAATAATCCAACCGGAACGCAAACACGATATGCGCATCTACACTTGGTGGTGATCCTTCCTATGAAGTTTCATCAAATTCCAAAAAGCGGTTGCAGAGAAATTGCCCGGAAATGAATTTAGTCATACATAGGGGTAAAGGGCCATAACTCCGTGAAAAATAATCCAACCGGAACGCAAACACGATATGCGCATCTACACTTGGTGGTGATCCTTCCTATGAAGTTTCATCAAATTCCAAAAAGCGGTTGCAGAGAAATAGCCCGGAAACGAAAGTGTTACGGACGGATGGACGGACATGGGTAAAACAGTATACCCCCCCTTTCCTTCGGAACCGGGGGTATAATTATTGAAAAGAGTTGAAAAAGTTGTGGCAAATGGCTAAATTGCTCAAAAGTCGTATCTGCAAAGGCTTCAGAAAGCATCTGTTTATCAGCAAAGATTAATCCTTGAGACAGATTCTTTTAAAGCAGACTTTTGAAAAATCCCCCTCCACCACCCCCGGAATTTGGAATTTGTAAATAGGGCCATTAGTTACTGAGAAGATCTATTAGCAATCATTCTTGGCATATAAGGCACAACTGTGTTGAACAGGAACTGAACCTACCAATGTGAAAACAACATAGTATATGAGGGTTGTTGGCAGAAGAAACAGCAACACTGTAAACAAGAGTGTTCCAATAAACAACTGATCTGCATCATACAGTGCCGAGTCAACACGCTGTCTTAGTACATTCCATTTCTTCCCACGGAAAAGTCGCCAAAAGGATGCAAGGACATATAGCTGAAGGCGGTACAACCTGAAATTTCAGAATAAACAGTTTCTTTCTGCCTCAGTGGTCTAGTGATTGTGTCCATCATGATTGCAGAATGTTGAGGCTTAGATCCCCTGGCTGGGTCATGCCAAAGACTTGAATTTCCCCCCTTGGTGCTAAGGGATGTGTGGTTAACATAAAAGCCTGACAAGCTGGTCAGTATAGTATTGGTAACTTACACAGGAAACGTCGTGATAGAACTGCAAAATTGGTTTAAAACACCATACACACACTCTCATGTAGAAAAATTTCCAGTACATGAATCAAACATAATTATTCAGAACAATATATTAAGAAAGTTATCACTTATATTAAAGTAGAAAATTTACAAGATAATAGAAACCAGTTTAGCATTTTTTGATGAAATGACAAGTGGACCATGATGGTCCTATAACGCTCATCTGAGATCTATAGCTGTATTTGATTATTTTTCTATTATTAGCTCTTGCAGTTATATTGTGCAGAAGACCAGAATGGTACAAGATTTGGTTGAGGGAAATTTAAAGAACATTTTCATGAAATCATTTTGAAATTGGGCCATTGGTTTAGGAGATGTTAATTCAGAGTACATTGTATTTTATTTTTTAGCTCTATTGGTCATCAAATTTTAAACTCTTGCAGCCGTCTTATGCAGTGGAGCTGAATAGAAACTGTTGATTTTTTTTCAGAAGAGGGCCAGTAAAGAAACTTGTTTGAATTAGACCAGTCCTTTAGGAGGAAATGCCGTTTAACCCTTTCCCTCATAGGGCAATTCTGCAGCAGACGACTTTGAACGTATTTTGTCAAGAAAAAGAAAATCTCCATAATTGAATGGATAACCTATGACAAAAAGTGGAAAACATTGTGGCAAAAGGAGAAATTGCACGTTTTGTGCAATTTCTTCTTTTGTCTCTATGTTTTCAAAAGGTCGTCTGCTGCAGAGGCGTCAGAAAGTGTCTATATGAGGGAAAGGGTTAAAAGATGTTGTATAAAGGTTTTTCTATTTCTATCTCTGGTAGTCATCTTATGCAATGGTATGGACATATTTGGTAGAGCGCTACATAAGACACATTTGGTAGAGGGCTACCAAAGGAACATCCATGTGAAATTCAACCATTGGTTAAGGATGAGAAGTTGTTTGATGGACAATGTGAAGAGACAGATAGACAATAATGTCTGATGGTAAGTGATCACAATAGCTCACCCTGAGCACTCTGTATTCAGGTGAACTGAAAACAGATGATTTTTTTTTATCGATATGCCAACTCAACTCACTGCCCTATTATCCTGACTGTGATAAAAGCTTTCACCGACACAGATGACTTGTACCTGACATATTGATTATAAGCTTAATTATCTCTTGTAATGTGTATCATATAGTAACGTCGTATATTTTTGCAGTATCATCTTTTCTCAATCCGTTTAATCTTTGTAGTATAGGCAATATAAAGGTATAAACTTGTTACCTTGCTGCATAAACATAGAAACAGTAGATATGGAGAGTTAGTGTGGAGAAAATATCTTGATATAACGACAGCTGTACTGTTAGACCCCAGATACCAGCAATGGACGTATAATATACCATATACCCCAGTACAGGCTTCAATAAATACAGATAACCTGAAAAAGATCAAGATTCAAGATACCAAAAATAATCTTGCAGCAGACAATTTTGAAAACATCTTGGGGGGAAATCTTTATAAGTAATAGTAGTACAATTTTAGAATATAGTAGAAAACATTGTGGCAAAAGGAGTAATTGCTTATTACAGGCAATTTGTCCTAATTCCATAATGTTTTTAAAAGTCTTTATGTGCAATTTTTCTGTTTGCCCAGATCTGACTGAGGTTCTTTCAACTTGCATAGCAGATGGACAGTGTGATCTGAATCTACACTGTATAGAAATGCCAACATGCAGTTTTTTTTATAAAGGTGGCAGATTTACATATATGCATGCATTCATATCTCATCTGAGTCTTCACTGTTTGCAGATGCCACAAAATCCTTTTTTTAACTGATGCGGATTATATGTATAGAAAAGTTGTTAACACTTACCTACATACCACAAATTAAGACCAATCAACATGACTGGACAGAATCTGGTCCAGTGAACATTTATACAAAATTATTTCAAAATCAGCTACATATTCTCTGAGGAGAAGACTTATAAAGTTTCAGTATAGCCATATAAGGCAAAACAGTCCTTCACCCGCTGGTTGTCATCTTGTTGGAACAATCAACATGGCTTGAATGAATCTGATACAGGGTCACTTATGGAACATTTCTACATAAATATTTGAAAATTGGCTAGATACTTTTGTTGGAGAAAAATCTTTTAAGTTTTCACTATAGCCATATAAGACAAGACAGCCCTGCCCCCAGCATGTTTTATACAAAATCGTCCAAATAGTTTCAGAAAAAATGTTTTAAGTCTCTTTTTTTTCCTTTGCAATGGAAACCAAAATTCTGATTGGATCGACAATTCTGAAGGAATTTAGGAGAGGGCTTTGAGAGATTGCTACATATGGAATTTCACAAATTGGCCCAGTGGTTACAGAGGAGAAGTGAAAGCATAGACCCCCGATAGATAATGCACCATGACATAAGCTTGACTGTCTTTCAGCTAGTGGACCTAAAGATTATATAAAACGTCTTTAAACTAGAAATATCACTGAAGGTGATGAATACCCCCAGCTGGTGCCTGACAATATACATATGTATGAGAAATTCAAGGGGCCATAACTCATTTAAAAATAATTCCAGTGCAACACGCCGACAATATGCACAACTAGGCTTGGTATCAATAATTCTTGTTATTCTGACCAAGGGTTGCTGAGAAATAGTGTTCAAAAGAAATGTCTACAGACCAACTATGTATGAGAAATTCAAGGGGCCATAACTCATTTAAAAATAATTCCAGTGCAACACGCCGACAATATGCACAACTAGGCATGGTATCAATCATTCTTGTGAAGTTATATTGAATTCTGACCAAGGGTTGCTGAGAAATAGTGTTCACAAGAAATTTCCAGACCAACGGACCGACCGACCAACAAACCGACAAGCGCGACTCCTATATAGCCCCCATATACTACGTATCTGGGGGTATAATAACAGTAAATTCGGACAGAAGAAGAAATTGCTTATTAGGAGCAATACTCCTATGCCAATATGTTTTCAAAAACAATCGTACCTGATACCTGCATCACATGACTTTGAAAACATTGCAGCAAAGGGAAAACTTGCTCATAGTAAGCTATTTCTCCTTTTGCCACAATGGTTTTTAACTCTTCAACAGTTAAGCTTTACCTTTAAGAGATTTTCCATAAGTATGCCAAGGTGTTTTCAAAGCCATCTTCTGCTGATTTGTTTTATGTTGGAAAGGGCTCAATTGCAAAATACATAACCCTTTCCCTCATACGACAATTCTGCAGCAGACGACTTTGAACATATTTTGTCAAAAAATAGAAAATCTCTATAATTGAATGGTTAACCTATGACAAACATTGTGGCAAAAGGAGAAATTGCTCGTTTTGAGCAATTTCTTCCTTTGTCACTATGTTTTCAAAAAGCCGTCTGCTGCAGATGCGTCAGAAAGCGTCTTTATGAGGTCAAGGGTTAAGAGTTACCTGTCCATAGGTAGATATGGTACTGGAAAAACTGTGATAGAAGATGGGTGAGCTGACTGTTTAACTTTAACCCTGCAGGGGCCCCAATCAGCCAATGGAGCAGGGTCTTCAACTCTCCAGCTAAAACCTAAAAAAAACGTCATTTTAACCTTTACATGATGTAGACTACTTTGAACACATCTAGACAAAAATAGGGAAAACGGTAGAAATAATTATTGAAAACAGATGAACTCATTGTGGTTAAAATAAGATATGCGTATTGTTTCTAGGAACATGTGTACCAAGTTTCATTTAAAAATGTTATATGATTATTTGTGAGTTATGAGATAAGATTTAAGTTTTGTGATGACGACGCCAAGGGTATCACAATAGCCCACTTTTTTTTCCCCGAAAGACAGACAAGCTTAAAAGATCAACCAGACGATTTCACCTAGTAACCTAGTTTTTGACCCAATATAGACGAACATTTTGAAAAAGTTCAACATGATCAAGTCAAAATTGAGTTGGTCTCTACAGTGTTAACAATATCTTTCTCAAATTTGGACTAGTGAACTAGTTTTTGACCAGACATGGCCCACATTCAAATTTAGACTGGTTATCATCAAGATAACCAAAGTTTCAACATGCTAAAGTCAAAACTGTGTGTTAAATTTGGTATAATTACCTTAATGTATATGACCCCATATGACCCATATTCAAATTTTTCCAAGATGTAATCAAGACTTACATCCCGACAAATAGTCAGAGGTTCATTCAATTTGAACTACTAACCTAGTTTTTAAACAAACATGACCCATATTTGTACTTTGTCTAGGTATCTTACATTTTGACAAAGTTTATCATGCTCAGGTCAAATTCCCAGTGATCTAGCTCAAATCAAATATACTACCAGAGTGTTTACAAGATGTTCCTTCAATATGGCCTAGTGAGCTAGTTTTTGACCCAGCACAAACTACATGTATATTAAATCTTGGCCTAGTTATCATCATAATTAACAAACTTAATAAGTTTCATGACAGTTGAATGAAAAAAGCGACGTCTAGAGTGTTAACCCTTTACCTCATACGACGATTCTGCAGCAGACAACTTTGAACGCATTTTGTCAAAACATAGAAAATCTCCATAATTGAATGGATAACCTATGACCTAAAAGTGGAAAACATTGTGGCAAAAGGAGAAATTGCATGTTTGTGCAATTTCTTCTTTTGTCACTATGTTTTCAAAAAGCTGTCTGCTGCAGAGGCATCAGAAAGCGTCTATATGAGGGAAAGGGTTAACAAGCCAATTGTTGGCGACAAACGACGGAAGCACAACAAACAAAAGGCACTCACTTTGTGCTCAGGTGAGCTAAATATAACATAACAGGTAAGCAGTTAACCATTTCCCACATACAGCCAATCAGCAGAAATTGAAAACATCTAGACACAAATGAAAGTATAATTATTAAAATGAGTTTAAAACTTTGCGGAAAGTAGTAACTGCTCATTATTATCAATTTCTACTTTTGGTCAAAGGGAAAGAATTCATTTTCCATAGGCGACCATTAAAGCATTATGGGTTATATGGTTCCTTACTAGCAAATGACTTAACACAGGTATACTAGCAAATGAGTTAACACATATACCTATATCAAACTAAAGTTCATTCTTAGAACTACCAAAAAAGCAAAACAAACTCACATGTTTACCGTTTTTTGACAGAGCTAGGAGGTCAAATCAAAGGTGACCCTTATCCCGCACTGAGTTTTACTTTCAATTTCAGAAAATACAGCATGTTCTGAAAATGGCTCTTAATGTGTCAACATAGCTTAAAGCAAACACTATTTTTATTATAAATTAGTCAGAGGTTATTCAACTTTATAAAAATCACTTTCAACTTTCAACACAATCATTATTGTCCAATGGGAGCCAACCTCAGTCTTATATATTCATCTGAAATTCCATGGACAAAATTGTCTGCCAGGCAAGCCAATCCGATTTACTTCCCTTTGAACTTTTGACAAAATGTTTTCAAAAGTCATCTTCTGCAGATGCGTCAAAATGGTTCATATGCGAGGAAGGGTTAAAACTAGGGATGTCAGCGATTAATCAGTTACTCTGTTAACCGTATGTTATTCGATTAATCGGTTAGTAATTCAAGTAACCGAGTACTCGGAAAAATAGATCAAATATATACACAGTTGTGTCTCACCTTTAGTTCTTTTCAATTTGTCACACGTAACTGACCAGAGGTTAATAATTCACAACTCGATCGATATGACAGTGAAAACGGCAGCACTCAATTTTATTGATGACAGTTTGTTTGTGTAGTGTTAATCGAACAATTGTGGCTGACCTAATGATTAATTAAAGGACAGTTAGTTTCTTTTAAAAAAAACTTTGATGTCTTATACAAGGCAAAAATTATATGATAGTGACTTATTAATTATATTGGGCATTTTTTTTGATAATACAAATAATTGGAATGAATGTGATATACCGTATATACTCGGTTATAAGTCGCCCTCGACTATAAGACGCACCCCCTACTTGGAGGTCTAAAATCTAGGATTTTATGCTGTTCTCTCTAATAAGACGCAGTCAGATTTCTGAGTTTTTTCAACCCCCCACGAAAAAATAAAATTTCGAAAAAGATTCATGCCAAACAAATACGATAAATACTTCAATAAAACATGGTTCTCGATGTAAAACTGGATCATGATACATGAAGATAATAATGCACAAACCTGATTTTATAAATCCAAATAAGCCAAACTAACTAATTTCTTAATATTTGTTTCAATATATAAAAATAAAAGCGCGAAACATGAACAAAGGGTTTTGTTGATGTCGGTGTCTCTAGCATGCATTCAACCCTTAAGCCCCATTTGTCCGATTTCACACATGAAAATTAATCCTTTCAATGTTTTCAAAAAATGATGAGTTAAAAGTAAAACAAACAAAGGAGTTTGATAGCATTAATACAATTATGCGTATGATGCATGAATTAAATAGGACAATACATGTTTCTCCTTTTCTGACAATATTTTCAAGTGTAAATTCATAATTATATTTTTTCTTCTGTTCGGTTTCTAAACAAATCAATTCAATATGTTATTATTATTTCAATCAAACTTGAATTATTCTGTTAAATCGGCTCTTTATATAAATGACAGCTTTTGAAGATAGGTAGCTCGGTGGGTATTTTTTTTTCTGAAATTTTGCTTGACCCGCTTATAAGTCGCTCCCCCAACTTTACTTTCGATTTTGAAGGTAAAAAAATGCGTCTTATAACCGAGTATATACGGTATTCGAATTGTTGTATTTGTAAATTATTTACAAAAACGATTAGAAGATTTAAAGAGTAGTTTGAAGTTCTTAACACATTTTCCTCTGAGTTGGTATTTCAGGATATGCAGCTATTCATTCAACATATTAAAAATCGAATAATGGTTACTTTGTTAAAAAAAGATCTACCGAATATTGCCATAATGCCGCTTCCGATAACGACGTTCTAGTCTGATTTATACATAACCGGTAAATGCGATTTAAAACAACAACAACAATAACAAGTGAATATTGATTGTGTATGAATCTATACAGTTAACCGAGTAACTGGTTACAAAATTATACGATTAATCAGTTAGTAACATCGGTAATCGTTGACATCCCTAGATAAAACAAATCTGTTCTTAAAATAGGTACATGTACTCACATCTGCGTATGCTAGGACTGTGTTTGCAATAACCTGAGCAGTATCACCTTCCATCAATAGGTACATAAGCAATAGTCCCAACATGGTGTCCAAAAGCTGTCTGCAACAACTATCTTTATTTCTGGAAATGTATCATTCATTCTCATGCTATTATGACTTTGTCAATATTAAAATTGCTACAATAACAGAAATGAAAACATTGTCGCAAAAGGAGACAAAAACCTCTGAAAACATGTATGACAGTATTAGACTAAAAGATTGTATACAAAAGTTATAAGGGTAAAAGTGTGATGGACAGACAGACTGACAACTGATTCATAAGTGTGACCCTGCCTTATATTGATAAGTGAACGCTTTCCGCCGAGCCATGGTAGCTCAGTCGGAAGGGACGCGGGCCGTCAATCCAGGGGTTGTGGGTTCGAATTCCAGCTCATCCAACATTCTTTCTGACATTTGATAAAATTCAATGTGACAAGCGTCATTCGTCTTCCACCAATGTGCAAACAGTCTAGGTGAAAAAGCAGCCAGTTACTTGGGAAGTTTGTTGTGTGGATTACTGGTGTGGGGAAGCCAGGAAACACATGAGTAGCTGAACTGGCCGTCGTGATATGACTGAAATCTTTTTGAAAACAGCGTAAAACCCCAACCAATCAAGTTAACACTTTCCCATATGGAGACCCATTTGACATATCTGCAGCAGATGACTAAACAAGAGGGCCATGATGGCCCTCGATCGCTCACCTGAATTATGCAAAGTGATTTGCCCTGCCTCCTGGCTACCATGGTTATTTAACCAATAACCATGGCTGGAAGGAATCTCATAGAGGGTCATCCAAGGAACATTTATACAAAATTATTTGAAAATCGGCATTACATTTTCGGAGGAATTTTTTTTTTATGTTTCCACTATAGCCATATAAGGCAAAAAAAGCCCCGCCCCCTGGCGGCCATGTCTTTTTACCAATTAACATGACTTGAAGGAATCTGATACAGGGTCACCCAAGGAACATTTCTACAAAATTATTTGAAAATCAGCGAACCAGTTTGGGAGAAGATTTTTCAAATTTTTTGCAACAATGCTCTTTCAGCACTATTCTGTAATTAAATGCTATGTTCATAATTTACTGAAAATTTCCATATGTTCGAAAAGCCGTCTGTTGCAGAGTTGTTGTTTGTTGGAAAGGATTAAGAAAGAGAAATAGTCTTGTAACCTGAGTCTGTTATAGGTTCTACATGAATTGTAAGAGAGTCCATTTTTCAGGTCCTGGGCTCTACGTCTAAGTTGCTTCACGGTAGTGGGTGTGGTTAACACATTCTGTATGAATTTATTAGGAATATGGTTCTCCTTTCTGCAAAAGAACCAAAGAAGGTGTAAAACAAGTATTTGCTCCCCAATATCTCTCTTATTACTATTTTCACCCTATGTTTTTGGTACTGAAAAAGATAAGTCTCACTGAGATGATTCTTTTGAGTACCAACAACACAGGTTTTACAGGTGAAATTAAGGTTTTAAAGACATTTTAGAAACATCCTGCATATTAATAGCTCTGAGAACAGTTCAGAAATCATTGGGTTTTTGCTGAATATTCTTTACTTAAATGTTATACAAAAGCAAACTACAAACAAGAGGGCCATGATGGCCCTGGATCGCTCACCTGACTTATGCAATGTGATTTGTCATGCCAACTACATAGTCAACCATATTAACTCATTTTGTGGTCAGGTAAGCTCAAACATGAGGCCCTATATGGCCAGTATCGCTCCACTGCCATTAGCCAAAAATGAATCTCCAAACAGCCCCTGCTGGCCATGTTTTTGGCCAATTACCATGGGTTGAAGGAATCTTGTAGTCTCCCAAGGAACATTAATGCAATATTATTTGAAAATCGGCCACATAATTTGGGAGGAGAAGATTTTTTAATTTTTTTAACTAAAGCCAATATACGGCTAATAGCCCCGCCCCCCTGGCAGCAATATTTTAAGACGAATCAATATGGCTTTGTGGGATCAGATAGAGAGTCAACCAAGGAACATTTCTACAAAATGTTTTAAAAATCGGTCAAATAATTTCGTTGGTGAAGATTTTTTAAGTTTTCACTATAGCCATATAAAGCAAAACAGCCCTGCCCCCTGGTGGCCATGTTTTTTTACCAATCATCATGGCTTGAAGGAATATGATAGAGGGTCACTACAGGAACATTTCTACAAATTATTTGAAAATCGGCCAGACACTTTCGGAGGAGAATTCTTTTAAAGTTTTCACTATAGCCATATAATGCAAAATAGCCCTGCCCCCTGGCGGCCATGTTTTTTGACCAATCAAGATGGCTTGAAGGAATATAATAAAGGGTCATCCAAGGAACATTTCTACAAAATTATTTGAAAATCGGCCTACCTGTTTGGGAGAAGAAGAATTTTAAAGTTTTTTCGTTTGGTTGCCATGGAAACAAGAAATATGCATGGATCCTAAACATTCTGGTGATGTCATTGAGAGGATGCTTTCTATCAAGATGGATGCAAGACGCACAACGCACGACGGACATCAGGGGAACACAATAACCTTGAGCACTCCGATGACTTTTAAGATTTTCATGCAGCAGAAAACATTTTAAAATAATATATGAAAAGGACAGTATACCAAGTTTGTCTGCTTAAGTAAAAGGGTTAAGTTATAAATACATGATGTACTTTACATAGTGAAAATACATTTTCAGGCAAAATATTTGCATAAACAGTTTATTGTGAAAACTAAATGACCCCACAATTGGGAAAACAGCATTTTGACTAACAACCACTGCACTAGATAATGGGTAGACAAGTTATCTTTGTGTATGTTCGTATTACCCAGGCTACAGTGTCTATCAATTGTTTGAGTCCAGTGGATCGAATGATGTATTCAGAGACTGCAGTCTATTTTTCTTTTAAAGCCTTTCCCACATATACAGGCTTTCTACTGCCTCTGCAGCAGATGACTTTTGAAATCATTGTGGCAAAAGGAGAAATTGCTTATACATGAGCAATTTCTCCATTTGCCACAATTTTTTCAACTCTATTCCATAATCATGCTATCATTGATAGAGATTTTCTATAATTAGGACTTGACAATTTCAAAGTCATCTGCTACAGATTTATAGCACATGGGAAAGGGTTTTACACACAACCGGATATAATCATTTCATTTTAAAAACATCTGAGGTACACAATTTATATCTTGAAAGTAATGGCAGTTACGATACAAAGTTGACTTTTTTTGATAAATTGATTATAATGAAAAAAAGAGCGCCAAATGTCACGAAAGACGCCCATCCTGTTTTTTTGAGACCAAGTATAGTGATAATTGGTTGTACGTCAGGCAAATTTAGAGAGCGGACACTGTTAAGTTCCGGCCATTTTGAGGGACATAAGTGTGGAGGGACTAAGATTACGTGGTTAGTTATCGAACCTGACCAAGATATTTTGCACATCAACATATTGTCTAAATTTGGTGATGATCAAATAAAATGACTACAGCGATTTGGCTAGTAATCGAACTTGTCCGAATATTTTGCCAATATACATTCTGACCAAACTTGTTGGTGACTGAACAAAGGCTTCTAAAGTTATTAAGAGGACAAGACCGATTATAGGTAATTTCTGTCATTATAGGGCGTTAACTCTAATGTGACACAAGCAATATGGCTGGTTATAGAACTTATCCAAGATACTATACCCATACACATTCCGACTAAATTTGGTGATGATTAGATCAAGGCTTCAAAAGTTATTGATCGGACAATACCTTTTTGAGGTAATTTCTGTAATTAAAGAGCAATTACTCTCGATTGACTACAGGAATATGGCTGGTTATCGAACTTGTCTGAGATATCATACCAATAAACATTTTGACCAAATTTGGTGATGATTGGACAAAGGCTTCTAAAGTTATTGAGCTGACAAGACCAATTTCAGGTAATTTCTATAATTAAGGGCAATAACTCTCGATTGACAAAAGCGATATGGCTAGTTATCAAACTTGTCCACGATATTATGCCAATACACATTCTGACTAAATTTGGTGATGATTGGACACTTAAGGCTTCTAAAATTATTTAGCTGACAACATACTGGACGCCGCCCACCTGTACGCCGCAGGTAAAACTATAATACAATCCGTTTTTTCAAAACAGGCATATACAAAAATACACAAGAGGTCACCGTTAGGTGGCTATTTGTATCAGGAATATGGTTACTCATAAAATGTTTTATTACCTGTTGAAAAAATTGATCCACCAAAAAGGGAGGTAAAGCACTGCTATTAAATACAAGAGGAATCTGTTGACTCCCTCCTTGATGCCACATGAAGCCTCCGACAAACTGGGATAGACCTTTAAATTAGCCCGACTGTCAAACTCACATAAAATCTGGCTTGCAGACTGCAATGCCTTGTATATTAATGTAAGGTTGTCCTCAGCACCAGCCTTTGATTTTTCTTGTAGCACAACTGACTTGAGCAATAGCTTGGCATTGTAAATAACGGAAGTGCACTTAGAAAACACGCTATTCACCGTGAGACTACAGTCAACATCCCAGTCTTTATCATAAGATATGTTAATATGAACAGTATGATGTGATTTACTGGTTGAAGGGATGGTCGCCTGTGTATCGTCCCAGATTCCAACTTGACTTAGATGTCCGGATAGCCAACTAGCTGTACTGACTGACTCTGTCGATGCTGTTATGTAAACTGACTGATTCTGTATGTTTACCTCCCCAAATAGGTATGAAGAAGTTTGTCCAAATAATTCATGTGGGATGAAAATTTTCCAGACTTTTGCCATTGTTTGTTCTTTTCAAACTGCAATGGATCAGAAATATACACCATTACTATTTAAAGAGAATATTTTATCCCTGAAAGTAGCACATGTAGCAAATAAATGTTTTGCCATGTTTTGAACTGTTATATCAACTACCTGTTTTACCAAATGTAACAATCTTTTCTTCAAAACTTAAGTATGCAGTTTTAAATTTATTTATGTGTTGGAGGTTCTTACATGTAGACACAGTGTAAATTTAGATCACAAAGTCATGACGGTATGGATGTGCAAATTTATGCTCAGAGAAGTTCTATTCAATATTAGCAAAAACCTTCAGGTTGATTTTATAGATCATAAAATAAACACCTCTCCATTCAGTCCCCTGTAGTTTCAATATTTGAATGTTACATATTGCATCGGATGTAACGAGTCAAAATATTAAATCGAATATGAGTACAGAAAACTAGACTACCATCCCCTTTGTAGTGGCTGTTCATTGATCTTGCAGTTGGAAGTCTGTCTTTTTGTATCTTAGTAACGGCCCATGGGTCTCCCAAGTTTGTGAACAGAAGCATCAAAATAAACTACATTGTCGAGTATTTAACCCTTTCCCTCATATAGACGCATTCTGACACCTCTGCAGCAGACGGCTTTTTGAAAACATGTACATATATGCAGTGACAAAAGAAGAAATTGCTCAAAACAAGCAATTTCGCCTTTTGACACAATGTTTTCCACTTTTAGTCATAGGTTATCCATTCAATTGTAAAGATTTTCTATCTATTGACAAAATATGTTCAAAGTCGACTGCTGCAGAATTGTCATATGAAGGAAAGGGTTAATGAATCAGAAGATATTCACACACTTCCCAATTTAGTGCTAATACAAAGTCATGGGAGTACAGATTGTAACAGAAATCAAATAATGATGTCAGGAGCTAAGGTAGATCCCTAAGTTGGAAGGCTCTACAATAGGTTTCTGAAAGTATGAATATTCAACTATCAACTACATCTTTATCATCTTCAGCAAATGATAATGTAGCTCTGAATGTAGCTAGTCCAACTGTAATAACTAGTCCTGCGTACATTACTCTGAGAAAGACAAGGTCACAGGGCATATGCTTATATTTCATTTTGTTATTATCCTGCATACGCGAGATGATTAAACGAGCAACCCAAAGTCTAAATTACCTTACTCAGTGCTAAGTAATACTGAAATACTTAAAAGTATATTTCATCATATTTGTTTTTACTAATAAAAATGTCAAGAGTTAATTTCTTAACAATTAGTATTGTTAACTGTATCTATTTATGTCAACTTAGTCATATACTTTATAACATTTCACTAATAATGTTTTTTATAATATTAGGGAAACAAAAAGGATGAAATATGATTTTAAGATATTATAAAGTGCTAAGTAATCTTGGTGGAATTGGACCCAGTTATTGAATTTACACAATCAATCGCGAAAACACATGACACACGTTGATAAAATGCTACTTACCAAATAATACATAAATAAGATGTTATTAATTAAACTCCTATCCAAAGACATAACATGTTTGAAAGTACTGGCTGTGAGTTACCTAAATTGTCTGTCTATTGGAAAACCCGGCTTGTCCAACAAAATGCAGTCCGAAACTTTGCGATTGTGACCGGAAACAACGAATATAAAAACTATCAACAACAATTGACGTGGTGTATCTATTGATTTTGATGTCCAGTGGATACAGTCATAGATCTAAGGTTAATAATTTATTTTCAATAAATAATTTACATGAAATTCAACCGGTATCAGTATACTTCTAATGTTCTGTTTTGTTAATCTCATGTACACCTGTCCGAAAGACATCGATTCGAACCAGTGCATTTTCGCACAAGTAAAATTTAGAACTTTGAACAACCACCAATTACTGTTATCTTATGCCCTTACCATAAAATTGGTTGGGTTGGTGATAGGAATACCATTGACAGAGGCTCATGGTGAGCTATTGTTGTTGTTGTTGTTATATTCTTCACCACCAGAAATGGCGAACCCCAGCAGTGGTACTGCTAGGTTACTTCTTCTATAGTTAATATCACTATACACGTATATCCACCACCAATGAATAGTCTATTTACGCTTTACACTACCGGTATTAAAAACTATGTTAAAACTGTTCTCTTCTTGTTTATTTCTAATAATGTTTACTAAGATCACGTATTAATAGCAAGTGACCACACAGGAAGGCTCTATCTTATTCCCTTAAATAGTCTATATCTCATCGAATGCAGATTGTAAATCAGTCTTCTTGCGTGAAATTCGATCTCATGCCCACAGGTGTCATTATGTAGGTAACTCGGCAATATTTGCGAGAAGTCAGCAATGAGTTTTATGAGATCTTCTGAATTCATAACACATGTAACATCGTGTTCTCTCAAAATGTCATAAATGTTAGCTAGAATAGGGTCCCGCACTGTCTGTAGGTTGATGCATCTCAGCAAGAAGTGTTCAAGCGTTTCATCCTCAGTTCCACACAGTGGGCACAGAGGGCTGACAGCATTCTGATTGAATCTCGCCCTGTTCACCTGAAGGTTGTAAGTTCCGGACAGGACACGTAGACGTGCAGGCAGTCTGGTTGCCTCACGGGTTGATTCACATTTAACTCGTAGTATAGGGTGTAGTTTTCCCTGCCTGAATGTGCAGTTCATGTATTTTAGTGATGAGTATAACGCGGCTTGTCGTTCTAGTTTATTCTTCCACTTGTTTACCACCACCGCGTGTATATTCCTTTTCCAACATAGTTTGTTCAGTGCATTTTCAATATATGGTTCGACATCTCCCAATTCATATTTGGTGAGTATTGGCTGAATGTGTTTCGCCCACGCCTTAGAATCCCAGCGTTTAACATTAAATTGTCTGATAAAGATCTGCCTTTCTAGACTATTTTCATTCTGATTACAAATGTTATTAAAGAAAGTCAATATTTTCAGATCCACTATGGCCTGCACCGGTAACAAACCGGACAGGATATACACACAGGGGTCTGCAACATTACTAGGGAGTGACAATACTTGTTTGATAGTCTTTTTGTGAAAGAGTTCAAGTTTATCTATGAGCTTCGTATTTGGTAAAATTATTTCGAGTCCATAAGTTAAAATCGGTAAAATATAAACATTATATAATTTCAGAGAAGTCGCCGGATCTAATCCATTCTGCCCGTGCAACCCTGCCCCTAATAGGCTGTATAGCGCTCTTCTGGCCTTGGTGATATTGCTATCAACGTTAACTACGGCGGTTTCCTTAATTGATCCAGTCCTATTTATTCCCAAGTGCATAGCAGATTCAACGTCAGCAAGGACATTCCCTCCTAACTGGAACACGTTAGTTTTAACTTTTGCAGAATTGGTTGGTCTAACCCTAACCGACACAGTTTTCTTCGGTTGCAACATGTATCTTTCTTCAGTAGCAAATGTGTGTGCCATATTTACTAATATTTGTGTGTTTTCAGGAGATATGGACATAATGCAAACGTCGTCAGCACAGGTACAGTTATTAATCAATATCGTTCCAATCCTAGCTCCCAGGCCACAGTCAGTATATTGGTTAAGTAGTGGATTGATGTAAAGTTTATAGAGGTCGGTAGAAAGAATTCCACCCTGCCGGACTCCTTGATATATGTTGAAGGGTCGACTTGTAGAACCAGCCATCTTCACCACACTTGACGCGTGTTCATGTAGCGACTTGATCAGGGACCAGTGCCCGTCGTTGACCCCGGCATGATACAGTCTCCTTAGGAGGTGCGAGTGGCAAACGACGTCAAATGCAGCTTTCGCATCCAGCATGATTACATTGGCCGTCTTTTTCTGATCTGTGCACTCTCTATAAAACTCTTCTAGAATATATGCTGCATTTAGTGGAGAGGAACCTGCGGTGAACCCTCTCTGTGAGCGGTTTTGCACTGATAAAATCTGTGTTTGTATCCTGTTTCGAATAATAGTTTCTATAATCTTGCAGATAACTGGCAGGACGGTAATGCCTCGGTAGTTAGTAGCTTCCGAGGGATGACCCTTATTTTTAAAAACAGGGGACACAACCCCGAGTTTAAGACAAACCGGGATGTATTGTTGCTCAAAAACCGCGTTGATTAGAGTCAATATTTCATTCAATAGCAGATCGCCACCATACACAATGTGTTCAATGTTCAATCCATATATATCAGGAGATTTACCTCTGTGAATAGTTTTCAAGGCTGTTTTGATTTCCTCAATAGATACTATTTTTGGGCTGCCTGGTTTGATCATAGATTCCATTATTTTTACCTCGTTTTCAGCCATTTCATGGTATTCACTGTCAAACACATTATTGCTTGTTTCTTTGGCTAGGTTCTCAAAATGAGCTTTAAATCCATCCAGTATACCTTCTTGGCCCGTAAAGCAGGACTCTCCTACGTATAAATCGCCAATCATATTTCTGCCAGTGCCTCGTTGTCGGTTAATCAATTTGTAGAATAGTTTGGTATCCCTAGTTCTAGTGGACATGATTTCATCCCTTTCAGCAGAGAGTCTCCTTGCAACCGCAATTCTGCAATGCCTTCTAAATTCAGTTTTACAAGGGTTAACTGTACAATAATACAACATCAACAATACAACAGTTTCTTCTCCTAACTGCTTGGCCAATTTTGTTAAACTTTACTGGGATGTTCCATGGGCAGCCCCCTTTCAAAGTTGTGCAAAGAATTGAATTACTTTTATAATCTTCTTGTCATGAAGTACAGGCCTGGTTAGGAAATTACAAATGTTTCTTCGTTGACCCTCTACAAAGATTCTTAAACAAAATCTGATACATTGAAAAACATGACTGTCAAGGAGTGGAGCTTGTTTTCATTATATGTGTTTAGTAAAACTTAAACAAATCTTCTTGTCAAAAAGTACTGGCCCAATTTGAAATTAATTTGGCACAAATGTTCCTTCAATGAACATCTACCAATTGTTCAAATTATTCCGATCCATTGAAAAACATGGCTGCATTTTTTTCCTTTTATGAAAATATAGTGAAAATTATTCTGATTCAATGATAAATATGGCCACCGGGGGGTGTTTTATTATTTCTCTGAATTGGATATTATTTGGTGTCCTCTCAATCAATATCTTCAGCTTGTGTTGATTTTTCCCGTCTTTGAGTGTTATGAAGATAACTTTCTTAGTGTACATAATTATAAATCTAAGCTGGAAACATCATGTTGAACACATTTTCCAAGAAACCCTAGTCAAAGCGGAAGGCAGTCCATAGGCAGTTTTTTAACCTTCACAGTTATTGCTGTAAGGCAGTTCTGTAGCAGTTCATACCCAATGTTCAAGTGGTTTTTAGCTCGAGTTTTCGAAGAAAAGGCTAGCTATATTACTCGCCTCGGCGTCTGCATTGGTGTCACACCTTGGTTAAGGTTTTTGTACCAATTCCCTTTTTTGTCAAAACCATTGAAACTTACAACACTTATTCACGATCATTACATCCATCAACAGACAAGCGTACATAACTCTGTCCATGTTTTTGTAAGAATTATGGCCCTTTTTCCACTTCGAATTTTGGTTAAGTTTTTCGCAAAACCATTAGAAATAGTGCTTATACACTTACAATACTTATTATTTACCAACATTACCTCCATCTACAGACAAGACTTCATAACTTTGTCAAGGTTTTTGTAAGAATTATAGCCCTTTTTCGACTTAGAATTTTGGTTAAGTTTTTTGTACCGATTCACTTTTTGTCAAAACCATAACAGATATTGCTTCGAAACTAACAAAACTTGTCACTATAATTACCTCCATCAACAGACAAGAGTACATAATTCTGTCAAGTTTTTTTTAAAGAATTATGGCCCTTTTTCGACTTAGAATTTTGGTTTAAGTTTTTCGTACCACCCAAAAAAAATAAATTCAAAACCATTACAGATATAGCTTACAAACTTACAATACTTATTTACCAACATTACTTTCATCCACAGACAAGAGTACATAACTCTGTCAAGTTTTTTTTAAAGAATTAGGGCCCTCTTTCGATATAGAATTTTGGTTGAGTTATTCATACCAAATCAAGTTTTTTTCAAAACAATTGGAGATATAGCTTAAACACTTACAATATCTTTTTACCATCAATACCTCCACCAACAGCCAAGAGTGCATAATTCAGTGAATGTTTTTGTAAGAATTAGGACCCTTTAACGACTTATAAAGTACTTTGCTTATAAATAGTATGATAAAGCAATTGCTTATGTTTTCTGTACCACCCAAAATTGTTTTGTTTTATTGGCAAGCACGAAAAAGTCGCGCATGCTGTCCTCTGACAGCTCTTGTTTCAAAACCATTACAGATATTTTTGTAAGAATTATACCCCTTTTTCGACTTAGAATTTTGGTTAAGTTTTTTGTACCAATTTACTTATTTTCAAAACCATTACAGATATGGCTTCGAAACTTACAACACTTATTCACCATCATTAACTCCATCAACAGACAAGAGTACATAATTCTGTCATAATTCTGTCAAGGTTGTTGTAAGAATTATGGTCATTTTCCGCCTTAGAATTTTGGCTAAGTATATAGTATATGGGGGCTATATAGGAGTCACGCTCGCGGTCGGTCGGTCAGTTGGTCGGTCGGTCCGTTGGTCTGTAGACATTTCTTGTGAACACTATTTCTCAGCAACCCTTGGTCAGAATTCAATATAACTTCACCATAATGATTAATACCAAGCCTAGTTGTGCATATTGTCGGCATGTTGCACTGGAATTATTTTTAAATGAGTTATGGCCCCTTGAATTTCTCATACATATGTATATTGTCAGGCACCAGCTGGGGGTATTCATCACCTTCAGTGATATTTTAGTTTCAAAACCATTAGTGATTTAGCTTAAACACTTACAATACTTATTTACCATCATTAGCTCCATCAATAGACAAGGGAACATCAGTCTGTCAAGTTTTGTTTAACCCTTTCCCTCATACGACAATTCTGCAGCAGACGACTTCAAACATATTTTGTCAAAAAATAGAAAATCTCTATAACTGAATGGATAACCTATGACTAAAAGTGGAAAACATTGTGTCAAAAGGAGAAATTGCTTGTTTTGAGCAATTTCTTCTTTTGTCACTATGTTTTCAAAAAGCCTTCGGAGGTGTCAGAAAGCGTCTATATGAGGGAAAGGGTTAAGAATTATGGCCCTTTTTCGATTTATAATTTGGTTAAGTTATTCATAACAAATCATTTTTTTTTCAAAACAATTAGAGATATAGCTTAAAGACTTACAAAAATCTTTTAACCATCATTACCTCCACCAATAGCCAAGAGTGCATAATTCAGTAAAGGTTTTTGTAAGAATTATGACTCTTTTTCAACTTATAAAGTACTTTGCTTATAAATAATATGATAAACTAAAGTACTTGGTTATGTTTTCACCCAAAAAAGTTTTGTTTTATTGGCAAGCACAAAAAAGTTGAGTGCGCTGTCCTCTGACAGCTCTTGTTTATTGCAGATCTAGAATTAAACAACTGCATGCTTGCTAGCAGTTTTCTAAACCTTTCCGGTACCTTAGCTGTAAAAGGCAGTTCATAGGCAATCTATAAGCAGTACCGTAGCAGTTTTTTGCAGTATGAAATCAGTTCCGTAGCTGTTATTTTGGAGAATTATGTAATCAAACTGTCTAAATGCAAATTAAACTGCCATACTGATAATGGTTTTGATAAATACATGTACTTGCTTACAATCACAATCAAACGATTATTTGGTCACATATACATGTATATGTATATTCACTTCATGTTTATAAACAGTTGAAATTTCAATGTCTTTGAAACATAGTTGAACCAGAATTCTATAATATCTTTAGCTCACCTATGCACAAAGTGCAAGGTGAGCTATTGTGATCACATTTTGTCCGGCGTCCGTCTGTCGTGCGTCATCAACATAAACAGTTGAAATTTCAATGTCTTTGAAACATAGTTGAACCAGAATTCTATAATATCTTTAGCTCACCTATGCACAAACTGCAAGGTGAGCTATTGTGATCACATTTTGTCCGGCGTCCGTCTGTCGTGCGTCATCAACATTTGAGCTTGTTAACACTCTACAGGCTACATTTTGCATCCAATCTTCATGAAAGTTTATCAGAACATTCATCTCCATCAAATTTTGAACAAGTTCGAAACTGGGCCATATGAGGTCAAAATCTAAGTCACTAGGTCAAATTGAAGGGAAATCTTGTTAACACTCTGGAGGCCACATTTTCAACTTGAGCATGTTGAAACTTTATCAGAAGGTTTGTCTTGATGATATGTAGGTCAAGCTCGAACATGGGTTATGATGGGTCAAAAAGTAGGTCACTACGTCAAATTGAAGAGAAATCTTGTTAACACCCTTGAGGCTGCAATTTTTGCTTCAGCAGTTTGATATTTTGTTGGAATGTTTGTCTTAAACATATCTAGGTCAAGTTTGAATATGGGTCATATCGGGTCAGAAACTAGGTCAATAGGCCAAATTGAAGGAAAATCTTGTTAAAACTGCAGAAGCCGCATTTTTTGCTTCAGCAGCTTGAATGTTGAGCTGAATGATATCTAGGCCAAGTTCAAATATGGGTCATGCTGGTTCAAAAACTAGGTCACTAGGCCAAATTGAAGGGTAATCTTGTTAACACTGTAGAGGACACATTTTCAACTTCAGCATGTTGAAACTTTATCAGAATGTTTTTCTTGATGATATGTAGGTCAAGTTCGAACATGGGTTATGATGGGTCAAAAAGTAGGTCATTAAGTCAAATTGAAGGAAATTTTGTTAACACCCTAAAGGCCGCATTTTTTGATTCAGAAGATTGAAATTTTGTCAGAATGTTTATCTTAAAGATAACTAGGTCTAGGTTATATTGGGTCAGAAACTAGGTCACTAGGCCAAATTGAGGGGAAATCTTGTTAACTCTGTAGAAGCCGCATGACTATGAATACTGCATTTTTAACTTGCATGATGACATTTTATCTAGGTCAAGTTCGAATATGGGTCATATTGGGTCAGAAACTAGGTCACTAGGCCAAATTGAAGGAAAATATTGTTAACTCTGTAGAGGACACATTTTTTGCTACAGCAGCTTGAATGTTGAGCTGAATGATATCTAGGCCAAGTTCAAATATGGGTCATGCTGGTTCAAAAACTAGTTCACTAGGCCTAATTGAAGGAAAATCTTGTTAACACTTTGGATGCCGCATTTTTTGCTTCAGCAGCTTGAAATTTGATCAGAATGTTTGTCTGAATTATATCTAGGTCAAGTTCGAATATGGGTCATATTGGGTCAGAAACAAGGTTAATAAAGGAAAACATTGTTCAAACTCCGGAGGCCGCATTTTTACTTTGAGCAAGTTGAAACTTTGTCAGAATGTTGTCTTGATGATATCTAGTCCATGTTGGAATATGGGTCTTATCAGGTAAAACAATATAGATCACGAGGCCAAATGAAGGAAAATATTGTTAACACTTTGGAGAATAATTATCTTGATGTGTTTTGCATTGCAGTACATTGTATAATTAAAAAAGTTTCAAAATAGACATTCAAGGAACTTTTCTCCAATGCCTAGATACTTCCTCATATTGATAACTTTGTGCTCAATATTGGGCTCATGCAGTCAAAATATTGGGGGCTTGGCGTGAAATGGTTGTAACTAAATTGGTATTTTTTTACCAAGGTTAATCCCCTTGCCATAAAGTCTTTATAAGCGTTAAATCATTTTTCTTGGTAAACAATGGAAATTTCGGTGCCATTGCTCGTTCTGAGCAATGACACCTAAATTTGCATTGTTTATAAATGGGTCAAAATTGCCCCTAAACAAGGGTTTTCAAAATAGGTTGTTAGTTACAACCGTTTCTTGCCAAGCCCTCAATATGCTTGGTAAAATTCTAAAATTTCAAAAGCATGCTGCACTTATAAAACTTGACCAGCCATTTGATGCACCACCGAAAGAACTTTTCAAACAATTATCCTGGGTGGAATTTCAAGCAAGAATATACTATTAAAAAAGCAATAATAATATACAAATCATTAAATGAACAATGTCCTGAATACCTCGCAAACAAATCCAAATACTCCCAAAAAAAGCATGCAGTTACAGTTACCAAAACCAAGCCTAGAATTTTCCAGAAAATCTACCTATTCAGGACAAAATATTTGGAATGGTAAATTTATTAAATTATTATTAGAAATTATATCTAACATGGACATTCTCTAGCTGGTTGATCTTGAAATTAACCCTTTCCCTCATATAGACGCTTTCTGACGCCTCTGCAGCAGACAGCTTTTTGAAAACATAGTGACAAAAGAAGAAATTGCTAAAAACGAGCAATTTCTCCTTTTGACACAATGTTTTCCACTTTTAGTCATAGGTTATCCATTCAGTTATAGAGACTAGTTGACAAAATATGTTCAAAGTCGTCTGCTGCAGAATTGTCGTATGAGGGAAAGGGTTAAGTAATTTTTGTCTCGCCCACGATAGTGGAGTGAGACATAGCAGTCACTTTTCCAGCGACGGCGGCCGCTTTTACAAATGGCTATATCTCGGCAACCCCTGCTTGAATTTTTCTGAAACTTTGTTAGCTGTATTGTTTGGTCATGGGACATCTGTCAACGTCAAAATTTTCAGGGTCAAGGTCATAATTGTGCAGAACTTGACCTTTGTTAGGTAACTTAACCTCAAAACTTAACCTTTCTTATATCTCGGCAACCCCTGCTTGAATTTTTCTGAAACTTTGCCAGATGTATTGTTTTGTCATGGGACATCTGTCAACGTCAAAATTTTCAGGGTCAAGGTCATAATTGTGCAGAACTTGACCTTTGTTAGGTAACTTAACCTCAAAAGTTAACCTTTCTTATATCTCAGCAACCTCTGCTTGAATTTTTCTGAAACTTTGTCAGAATCTGAGATGTATTGTTTGGTCATGGGACATCTGTCAACGTCAAAATTTTCAGGGTCACGGTCATAATTGTGCAGAACTTGACCTTTGTTAGGTAACTTAACCTCAAAACTTAACCTTTCTTATATCTCAGCAACCTCTGCTTGAATTTTTCTGAAACTTTGTCAGATGTATTGTTTGGTCATGGGACATCTGTCAACGTCAAAATTTTCAGGCCAAGGTCATAATTGTGCAGATCTTGACCTTTGTTAGGTAACTTAACATCAAAACTTAACCTTTCTTATATCTCAGCAACCCCTGCTTAAATATTTTTGAAACATTGTCAGATGTATTGTTTGGTCATGATACATCTGTCAACGTCATAATTTTCAGGGTCAAGGTCATAATTGTGCAGAACTTGACCCTTTCTTATATCTCCGCAACCCCTGCTGGAATTTTTCTGAAACTTTGTCAGATGTATTGTTTGGTCATGGGACATCTGTCAACGTCAAAATTGTCAGGGTCAAGGTCATAATTGTGCAGAACTTGACCTTTGTTAGGTAACTTAACCTCAAAACTGAACCTTTCTTATATCTCAGCAACCTCTGCTTGAATTTATCTGAAACTTTGTTAGATGTATTGTTTGGTCATGGGACATCTGTCAACGTCAAAATTTTCAGGGTCAAGGTCATAATTGTGCAGAACTTGACCTTTGTTAGATAACTTAACCTCAAAACTTAACCTTTCTTATATCTCAGCAACCCCTGATTGAATTTTTCTGAAACCTTGTCAGAGATTGCAATTATTTACAATTTAATATAGTATTATTGATCACTCTTTACTTCATGTGTGAATAAATATATTAAGATATATACACATGTAGTGAGTTTATTATTTATCATGACATGTTGATAACAATGCATTGACAGACACTTACTTTTTCACATTTTATCAACTTTACTTTCTTTTTGCATAGTGATACCATTTAATATCTGATTTTCTTAGAAGGGCGAGACACCCTCAGCCCGAGGTCTTGTATTGTATAACACACAGTTTTTGAACAATTTTATGTTTTGTGATTAACTTGCTTTTATTTCAAATTGTTTATCTTGTTTGTTTGTACATGTATAACATTGTGTATATCATGAATTGCTTGTTCTGAGACCCACATGGAAGATTGGTGCACCCTCATACAATAAAGTCATTATAGCATTTCAACTGCTGCATGTTTGCTCATATTAACCCTTTCCCACATAAGACATCAAATGTTATTTTTATTTGGGAAAATGTTAATAATCTTCTATAGCCCTTTCCCTCATATAGATGCTTTCTGACGCCTCTGCAGCAGACGGTTTTTTGAAAAACATAGTGACAAAAGAAGAAATTGCACAAAACATGCAATTTCTCCTTTTGCCACAGTGTTTTCCACTTTTTGTCATAGGTTATCAATTCAATTATGGAGATTTTCTATGTTTTGACGAAATACATTCAAAGTCGTCTGCTGCAGAATTGCCGTATGAGGGAAAGGGATAAAAGGTACATGTATGTAAGTACACCTGTAGTTGACTGTACATCTAGTCTCAATATATCGACCGCAAACAGTCAAAATATAAAATCACATCCCAAGTACAGAAACCTGGACTAACTGTACGCATGCATCTTTCTCTTTTTTCAGAAAGTAAACATTTAATGATTCAAGAAGACGTTTTGACAGTCAACTTTCAAGAAACAGTCTGAAGGGAACATTGTAAATGGACGGTTCCATTTCTTCTAAATTGGTGGATTTAATGCCCAGAGACCTGTTTCAACAGAATGTGAAATCAGCATTTGCTATAGGACTGTACGGTGTCAGCTCTGTGACAATAGTGCTGGTCAACAAAGTACTCATGACCTTCTATGAATTTGACTTTCCAGTTTTCATAATGGCTTCTCAAATGGCATTTACAGTGTTTATCCTCGAGACATTGAAAGCTGTGGGATGCATATCATTACCAGCGTACAGTTTTGAGAGGGCTAAAGGCTTTGCTTTAGCCTCCTTTTTCTATGGCCTAAACTCGATTTTAGCCTTGAGTGCGCTGAACCACATGAACATAGCGTTGTACGGGGTACTGAAGAGGTGTGTGCCAATTGTGACCATGTTGCTGTCTGTGGCCATTTTACGTAAAGGTTGGCCCTCAAAGATGACCGTTTTGTCAGTTTTACTGCTATCAGCAGGGTGTATTATTGCAGGTATTTGTTGTACTTTTAATTTAACCCTTTTTCCACATGTAGACACGTCTGCAGCAGACGACTTTCGAAAACACTGTGACAAAAGGAGAAATTGCTCAAAAGGAGCAATTTCTCCTTTTGCCACAAAGTTTTCAATTTTTTTCAGTAATTATACCTACAATTATAGAGAATTTCCATACTTTTTAGTAGATATTTTTAAAGTCGTCTGCTGCAGATTTGTTGTTTGTGGATAAGGGTTAACTTAATGTAAACATTTTGTTATTATTCATATTATTTTGGAAAACTGAGTGAAAAGAGGAGTAACTGTTTGTGCTGTGAAAATTCTTCTGTTCTAAATTTATTATCTACAGTTTATTATACTTAAATTTAATATTCTCTGAAAACACATGCAGTTTATTTGGCAAATAAATGCTGAAAACATGGAAAAAGGATCAATTGATTGAAAAAAGCAAATATCTTTCAGTGCATGTTTGAGACCTGATAAGGTGTTGATATATTTTTCTTTTGTAAACTGCATTTGTATATCCACCAGATTCAAAATTCCATTGTTGCTGTATTGGGTGACTTCGGCATCCATTATATCGGTGAAATACACTTTTTTGACTTTAATGTACTGAATGGTATTTTGTGCTGTGTGGTCTGATGCGGAATATTGGTGAAACACCATGTCCTTGGGTTGAGACAGGGCATATCTTTTTCCAAAACGTTTTATGAACCTTTTATAACATAGTACATGTACTTTGATTTAACTTCTGTTTGTTTGTCATTGATTCTCATTTCAGTTGTTCGGCTATTGCACAAACCATTCCTTGCCATGAAACCAGCGGCGACAGCAATTTGCTTAACCGTTTCCCACATAAAGACGCTTTCTGATGCCTCTGCAGCGGATGACTTTTGAAAATACTGTTACAAAAGGAGAAATTGCTCAAAACAAGATTTTCCATATTTTTAGTAGACATTTTTAAAGTCGTCTGCTGTAGATTTTCTGGAGTTTGGCTTGTATTTGAAAAATCTGATTTACACACCCAACTTCGTTGTCATCTCATCTTCCATTGGTGGATATTATGGAACTGATATGCTCAATAACTGCTGAAATTTTTAATCTGGGATGGATTTCACTATTACTGGCAGCAGATGGTATTGCTGCATTTTTATGACAAACAGAACTCATACATGTATAACCATGTTCCGTCACCACATTGTTGATGTTCCTATATGAATGTTTAGCCTTCCTAAGTCCCAGGTCACTGCCATCTGCAACATTATTAATTTTACCTTTAACAATATTGCATAAACAATACAAAGCGAATGATAATCATAAAAATTACATCACCTGCATATACGGTTGAATAGCGAAACTTAAACAAAATCTGAAATTGAATATTTTGAACATGTCTTGAATATTTGAAATTATAACCATCGAATACAGTTGAAAACATTGTGGAAAAGGAGAAATTGTTTATTTTTAGCAATTTCTTCTTTTGCCACAATCTGTTCTAAAGCCACCTACTGCAGAAGTGTCAGCAATTGGGAAAGGGTCAAACAAATGTACCGGTACATATCACAAACAAAAACAACCTTGATTTATCTACCTGGGACTTTTGGTGGCCTGATAACTGAATCTCTTTCAGGCAAAGGTTAGTTTGACGCATAAATAGGTCTTTCAAAGAACTTCTGGTTTGTATACAAAGATGCTTTTGGATATGTAGCTTTGTGCTCCATGCAGCACAAATTTTGTTAAAATTGTAGCCAAGGTATAATTATGTATACCTTTTTGCTACAGAGCTAACTTTTTATGCCCCCGGAATCACCGATTTGGTGGGCATCTAGTTTTTGGCCTGTCTGTCTGTCTGTCTGTCTCTTTGTCTGTCTGTCGAAAAAAACTTTAACCTTGACCACTACTTTTGAACCATAACAGGTACGGCTACCATATTTCACATGTGTATTCCTTGTGACATGACCTTTCTGTCAGTACCAAAATTTTTGACCTTGCAACCTTGACCTTTAACCTAGATGTTGCCATTCGGGGGCATCAGTGTTTCACAAACACATCTTGTTCATTGATGTGTAAGAGTGTTTGCCTTTGAGTCTAAAGGTTCAATGCCTTCTACAATGGCAATGCAAAAGCTAAATCTGAAGCAATGCAGTATTGGTACTCAAAAGAATCATCTCACTGAAAGGATTCTTTAGAGTTCCCATAACATAAAGCTTTGGAGGTCAAATAAGAACTCTTAACCCTTTCCCTTATATAGACGCTTTCTGACGCCTCTGCAGCAGACGGCTTTTTGAAAACATAGTGACAAAAGAAGAAATTGCACAAAACGTGCAATTTCTCCTTTTGTCACAATGTTTTCCACTTTTTGTCATAGGTTATCCATTCAATTATGGAGATTTTCTATGTTTTGACAAAATATGTTCAAAGTCGTCTGCTGCAGAATTGTCGTATGAGGGAAAGGGTTAAGCTTGAAAAATGCCCCCCTATGTGGAGCGAGATGTTCTCCCCTTATACTTATACCTTGGCTGTATAAGTGTTTAACCTTTTCCCTCATACGACAATTCTGCAGCAGACGACGTATTTTGTCAAAAAATAGAAAATCTCTTTAATTGAATGGATAACCTATGACTAAAAGTGGAAAACATTGTGGCAAAAGAAGAAATTGCTCATTTTGAGCAATTTCTTCTTTTGTCACTATGTTTTCAAAAAGCTGTCTGCTGCAGAGGCGTTAGAAAGCGTCTATGTGAGGGAAAGGGTTAAGCTTGAAAAATGCCCCCTATGTAGAGCTCTGTTCTCCCCTTATACTTATACCTCGGCTGTTTAAGCGTTTAATTAAACATCTTTACTATTGGTGGTATCTTGTATTTTACAGGCTATGGGGACCTTGCGTTTAACCTGTATGGATATTCTTGCGGTGCAATGAGTAACCTAACGCAAGCTGTTTATCTACTACTCGTTCAAAGATCCGTTCATGGCAAGTCATCAACCGTGGAATCTCTACAGCTCAACTCATACAACACGCTTCCATTCCTTGCCATCATTTGTGTATTAAATGGAGAAATATCTCACATCAGAAATTTTGACAGTTTTAGAAAAATATCATTTATTATGGTATTTTCGCTTACTATTTCTCTGGGATGTTTACTAAATTATTCTTTATTTCTATGCACGCGGTTAACATCGGCTTTGACAACAAGTGTTGTAGGCGGAGTAAAGGCAATAATACAGACCTTGATTGGGCTATTTACATTTGGTGGCATAAGTCACAATGTTTCTACCTATGTTGGTGTATCAACAAGTATATGTGGAGGAATAGGATACATAGTTGCTAAGTATAATGATAATTCCAGTAAAAATAGTCAAACACAGGATCCTGCCACAATTACAGAAAAGAGTAGTCCTCCCTCAAATGGCCATCTGCCAAATGGCAGGATTGATACTCCTCTGATTGAAGTTACCACGCAGCCGACTGATAATCGACGATTGTTTTGATGATATCTAGGCCAAGTTTGTATATAGGTTATGTCCGGTTATAAACTTGGTCTCTAGGTCAAATATGAAATAAATCTTGTAAGCATTCTGGAAGTCACATTTTTAACTAATTCAAGTTGAAACTTTGTCACAATTCTTTCAAAAGTCGTCTACTGCAGATGTGTCAGAAAGCGTCTACATGTTGGAAATGAAATAACTTGTTTAAGGAGAAAATTTCAACTTCAGTTTTTATCTCTTTCCAACGTACAGATGCTTTTTGTGCAACCCTACAGCAGACAACTTTGGAAACATTGTGTCAAAAGGATGAGCAATTTTATCCTTTTGCCACAATGTTTCAACTTGATTCAATAATTGTCCTTTCATTTATAGAGATTTTCTATATTTTGGACTAAATATTTTCAAAGTTTTCTGCTGTACATTTCTTGTATTTGGGAAAGGGTAAACCCATTCTATAATAGCCATTCTTGACCAATATATAACCTTTCGAAAACATTTTTGACAAAATACTTTTTCATATCAGATGAAAATATCATGTCCATTAGCTTTTCATGTAATGTTGATGAGAAAAACAACCTTGGGTCCAAATATCGGAATAATGTGCAATTTTGAAATACACTGTATATGCAGTAAATGAAAGAAAAACAATTCTCATTGATACAGAATGCTGCAGGGTGATTTTTGTATTGATTGCAAGTCTTTATTGACGTACTTCTTCTCAAAATTAACCCTTTCCTTCATACGACTATTCTGCAGCAGACGAATTCAAACATATTTTGTCAAAAAATAGAAAATCTCTATAATTGAATGGATAACCTATGACTAAAAGTGGAAAACATTGTGGCAAAAGGAGAAATTGCTTGTTTTGAGCCATTTCTTCTTTTGTCACTGTGTTTTCAGAGGAGTCAGAAAACGTCTATATGGGGGAAAGGGTATAAAGATTTATAAGCGTAAATGTGTAGATCTATATTATTTATTTGTGGTGCAGTCATTTAACCCTTTCCCACATACAACACATGTGCAGCAGACAACATCGAAATGATTTAATCAAAAATATGAAAAGCCTTTAAATGAAAGTGAGATTATGGAATAGAGTTGAAAATATTGTGGCAAAAGGAGATATTGCTCACAATGAGCAATAACTACACTTGTCACAATGTTTTCAAATTCTGTCTGCTGCTGATATGTTAAAACTTGGAAAGGTTTATAAAATGTATATTTTATCTAAATTTGATTGCTCAATTTCAATCTTTTACAATATTTCTTGTTACATGTTGAGAATAATTTTACACAAAATTAATTTTTATTCTGCATAATAGTTCAAAAGACCTATAATTGTTAGACAAATGGGCGGAATAGTCTTCATGGAAAGGTTGTCAGTTACCTAGTCAGAAAATTCTTTGTAGTACAGGTGTGAGACAGACCAAGAACACCCTAGGTGAACTGGCCACCCTGTTATATCTGAAATACTATTGGAAAAAGCATTTAACCCTTTCCCTCATATAGACGCTTTCTGACGCCTCTGCAGCAGACGGCTTTTTGAAAACATAATGACAAAAGAAGAAATTGCACAAAACGTGCAATTTCTCCTTTTGCCACAATGTTTTCCACTTTTTGTCATAGGTTTTCCATTCAATTATGGAGATTTTCTATGTTTTGACAAAATACGTTCAAAGTCGTCTGCTGCAGAACTGTCGTATGAGGGAAAGGGTTAACCCGTTCCCAAATACAGCAAATCTGCAGCAGACGACTGCAAACGTCCAGGCAAAAGCACAGAAAATCCCTTTAAATAAATGAACAATAATTGAATAGAGTTGAAAACGTGGTGACAAAAGGAGAAATTGCTCGTTTTTGAGCCATTTCTTCTTTTGTTGCCATGTTTTCAAAAGGCTGTCTGCTGCAGAGGCTGCAGAAAGCGTCTATATGAGGGAAAGGGTTAACTGTAATCAAAAGGTACTGATCAAATATCGAATAGACTTCATGTTGTTGACACCTTCCCACATACAACAAATCTGAAGCAGACGGCTTTTTGAAAACATAATGACAAAAGAAGAAATTGCACAAAACGTGCAATTTCTCCTTTTGCCACAATGTTTTCCACTTTTTGTCATAGGTTTTCCATTCAATTATGGAGATTTTCTATGTTTTGACAAAATACGTTCAAAGTCGTCTGATCAAATATCGAATAGACTTCATGTTGTTGACACCTTCCCACATACAACAAATCTGAAACGAACACATTTCAAAACATCGGGGCAAAAATATTGAAAATCTCGTAAGATATTATTTTTTGAAAGAGATGAAAACATTCTGGCGAAAGGAGAAATCGCTTAATATGAGCAATTTCTCCATTTGCCTCAATGTTTTCAACAGTTGTCTGCTGTAGAGGGGTCCAAAAGTGTCTGTATATGAGAAAGGATTAATCTCTCATCAAATTAACCCTTTCCCTCATACGATAATTCTGCAGCAGACGACTTTGAACAAATTTTGTCAACAAATAGAAAATCTCTATAATTGAATGGATAACCTATGATTCAAAGTGGCAAACATTGTGGAAAAAGGAGAAATTGCTCGTTTTGAGCAATTTCTTGTTTTGTCACTATGTTTTCAAAAAGCTGTCTGCTGCAGAGGTGTCAGAAAGTGTCTATATGAGGGAAAGGGGTAAATAAGTAGATTGAATTGAAATGAAATAATTATTGCAAAAGTAGAAATAGCCCATTATGGGCAAATTATCTATTTGTCACAATGATTTCAAAAGTCAGTCATAACATGGTGACCAAATCACCTACCCATGTGTTTCCTGGTTAAATACAGTGTCTATGATACAGTAGTTAACCCATTCCGGACATATGAAAATATACTTATGAGATAAATAAGGATTGCAAAGGAAAAAATTATCATAAAAATTGTTTAAAACTTTTTTAGTAGCAAATTTTTAACAATATAGTGAGACAATGTTACAATACTTATTATGAGCAATATCTTAATAGAAATGCTGTGCTTGTGTTAAGGTTTTATTTTCCTGCTAAAAATCATCATCCGTGATTATTGACAAGATCTGCCATTGTAAATGCAGAAGTGTTTTCTAAGAACTAAGAGATGAGTATCATTCAGTGTATACCAAGATTAGACTGTACAAATGTGGGGTTAATTTTGGTATAAAGTAGGGATGACAACAGTTACCGATATTACTAACCGGTCTATCGTATAATTTTGTAACCGGTTACTCGGTTAACCGTATAGATTCATAGACAATCAATATTCACTTGTTATGTGTTATTGTTGTTGTTGTTGTTTTATTGTTTGTTAATGTAACGGCAGTATGGCAATATTCAGTGGATCTTTTTAGCTCACCTGAGCTTTGCTCAAGGTGAGTTATTGTGATCGCCTTTTGTCCGGCGTCCGTCGTCCATCGTGCGTCGTCCGTCGTCCGTCGTCCGTCGTGCGTCAACTTCTTCTCCTCAGTAACCAGTGGGTCAATTTGGATGAAACTTCACAGAAAGCATCCTCTCAATGACCTCACCAGATTTCCTTCAAATATTTGGGATCCATGCAGAATTCTGGTTTCCATGGCAACGAAATGAAAAAAACTTCAAAATTCTTCTTCTCCCAAACTGGTTGGCAGATTTTCAAATAATTGTGTAGAAATGTTCCTTGGATGACCCTCTATGAGATTCCTTCAAGCCATGTTGATTGGTCAAAAAACATGGCCGCCAGGGGGGGGCGGGGTTATTTTTCCTTATATGGCTATAGTGAAAACTTAAAAAATCTTCTCCTCCGAAAGTGTCAGGCCTATTTTCAAATAATTTTGTGGAAATGTTCCTTGGATGACCCTCTATCAGATTCCTTCAAGCCATGTTGATTGTTCGAAAAACATGGCCGCCAGGGGGGCGGGGCTATTTTGCCTTATATGGCTATAGTGAAAATTTAAAAAATCTTCTCCTCCGAAAGTGTGAGACCGATTTTCAAATAATTTTGTAGAAATGTTCCTTTAGTGACCCACTATCAGATTCCTTCAAGCCATGTTGATTGGTTGAAAAACATGGCCGCCAGTGGGCAGGGCTATTTTGCCTTATATGGCTATAGTGAAAACTTAAAAAATCTTCTTCTCCCAAACTGGTTGGCAGATTTTCAAATAATTTTGTAGAAATGCTCCTTGGATGACCCTCTATTAGATTCCTTCAAGCCATGTTGATTGGTCAAAAAACATGGCCGCCAGGGGGCGGGGCTATTTTGCCTTATATGGCTATAGTGAAAACTTAAAAAATCTTCTCCTCCCAAAGTGTCAGACCGATTTTCAAATAATTTTGTAGAAATATTCCTTGTATGACCTTCTATCAGATTCCTTCAATCCAAGTTGATTGGTTGAAAAACATGGCCACCAGGGGGGGCGGGGCTATTTTTCCTTATATGGCTATAGTGAAAAGTTAAAAATCTTCTTCTATGAAAGTGTCCGGCCGATTTTCAAATAATTTTGTAGAAATGTTCCTAGGGTGACCCTCTATCAGATTCCTTCAAGCCAAGTTAATTGGTCGGAAACTATGGCTGCCAGGGGGCGGGGCTTATATAGCTAAAGTGAAAAAAAAAAAAATCAGGTGAGCGATTCCAGGGCCATCATGGCCCTCTTGTTTTAAAAACTTGTAAATAATTTACAAATATATAACATAAATATAAGATAACATAATGTTTATTGGCATTAACAATATTTATTATACCCCCTTCGAAGAAGAGGGGGTATATAGGAGTCACTGTGTCAGGCTGTCTGTATGTCTGTCGGTCGGCCGGAAGTCATATTTTGTCCGGCCTATTTCTTACAAACCACTGGGTGGAATTCAATAAAATTTTACATGAAGTTTCTATACCAAGTGGAGATGTGCATATTTTAAAGGGGTTACAATTGCATGTTATTTTCCTTTTACTTATTAAGTTATGGTGTAGGTCAAGGTGCTGTTTAGGGGGGTATTATCATCTTCAGTAATAGTTCTAGTTCCAATTATTTGTATTATCTACAAAATGCCAAGTATAATAATAAGTCATTATCATATAATTGATGCATTTTTTTTAAAGAAACAAACTGTCCTTTAATTAGTGGTTAGATCAGCCACAATTATTTGATTAACACTTAAAAACAAACGGTCATCAGTAAAATCAGGTGCAGCCGTTTTCACAGTTATGTGAACACTCCCGATCGAGGTGTGAATAAATAATCTCTGGTCAGTAACGTGTGACAACTTGATAAGAAAAAAAGGTGAAACACAACTGTGTACTTTCATTTAAAAGTAATATATATACAATGATTGAATAGAGTTGAAAACATGCTGAAAAAAGGAGAAATTGCTCGTTTTGAGTAATTTATTCTTTTGTTGCCATGTTTTTCACAAAGTCGTCTGCTGCATTGGCTTCAAAGCGTATATTTGAGGCAAAGGGTTAAACGAAAGAATACTATTTAACCCTTTCCCTCATACGACAATTCTGCAGCAGATGACTTTGAACATATTTTGTCAAATAATGGAAAATCTCTATAATTGAATGGATAACCTATAACTCAAAGTGGAAAACATTGTGACAAAAGGAGAAATTGCACGTTTTGTGCAATTTCTTCTTTTGTCACTATGTTTTCAAAAAGCCGTCTGCTGCATAGGCGTCAGAAAGCGTCTATATGAGGGAAAGGTTTAAATAGTGATGAAACCATCGAGTCAAAAGGAGACATTGTTATGTTATGTTACAGATGTTTGTTTAATGATAAAAACATATTGTGGGATATTGAAATCTACAAATCTACGTTTTGTGATATTTGTTTATGGTTACACAGATTATTTTTTGTGGGATATTGAAATCTACAAATCTACGTTTTGATGTATTTGATTATGGTTACAAAGATTATTTTTTGTGGGATATTGAAATCTACAAATCTATGTTTTGTTGTATTTGTTTATGGTTACAAAGATTATTTTTTGTGGGATATTAAAACTTACCCTTTTAAGACTTTGTTGTTTTGGTAACATTGTATTAATAGTATATGTTTACATAATTTAAGCCTATTTATCTGTAATAAGATCCCATATTAGTTTATACAGCATGCACATATGGCTACGGATCTTTAACCCTTTCTCTCATACGACAATTCTGCAGCAGACGACTTTGAACGTATTTTGTCAAAACATAGAAAATCTCCATAATTGAATGGATAACCTATGACAACAAGTGGAAAACATTGTGGCAAAAGGAGAAATTGCACATTCTGTGCAATTTCTTCGTTTGTCACTATGTTTTCAAAAAGCCGTCTGCAGCAGAGGCGTCAGAAAGCGTCTATATGAGGGAAAGGGTCAACCCTTTCCAACTTACAGATGCATTTTGACATGTTTGCAGCAGACACCTTTTGAAAACATTTTATCAAAAGGAGAAATTGCTCATCATGAGCAATTTCTTCTTTTGCTATAATGTTTTCGAATATATACAATAATGATGCGTTAATATATAGAGATTTACCATATTGTTGTCTTGATGTTTACAAAGATTATTTTTCGATATATTTTTTGTGGGATATAAAAACTTACCCTTTTAAGACTTAGATGTTTTGGTTACATTCTATTAAAATAATATGTTTAAAATAATTTTAGTCTCTTTATCTGTTATAAAATCCCATTTTATTGGCCGGATTGTTCTAGCAATTCCGGTCTATAGATTGGCGATGTCTGTCCGTCTGAGCCACGGATGGATACTTGTTGGGTACTGTCTATAACTTAAAGCACACCCACAGCCCTTATAAGACACTTTGATAAGGTTTTTTTTTTTATAATTTTCTAATGCGTATCTAATTAGCATATTAATGCTATTTATTCCGTAAAAGGGTGATAATTACGGAATAAACCATACCCTTGTTGGGTAGTACCCAACAAGAAAACATCAAAGGAAAATACCCAACAAGTGTCCATTCGTAGGCAGGGTTGTCCGTCAACATTTTGGTTAAAGTTTCAGGTTGAGGCAAAATCTCGGCACTGGAAAGGGGTACAAGCTTGAAACTTTGTCTGAAGGTTGATTGATTGATTGATTGGGGTTTAACGTCATTTTTAACAATTTCTCAGTTATATCACGGCGGCCAGTTCACCTACACATGCATTTCCTGGTTTTCTCACACCAGAACTCCACACAACAATCTTGTCTGAAGGTAACCAGTAACAAGTTCTATTGATTTCTATGGTTACTTTGACCTTGACCTTGGTTTGTCGATTTTCAAGGTCAAATTGCCGACAATCTGGCCTTACCGTCTTCAGCGGTTTCTTGTATTGTACATGCATGCAACAATATGAATATATAAACCTTTACTACTCACAGAGGGCATTATGACGCATCTACAGCAGACACCTTTTGAAAACATTGAGACAAAAGAGCAATTTCTTCTTTTGCCAGAATGTTTTCAAATACCGGTATATATACAATAATGATGCTTTCATTTATAGAGATTTACGAGGGGTGGTCCAGAAGAAATAGGACTTTTGTTATAATTTTGGCATCAATCAAACTTGTAATAGTAAATAAACCTGATTTCATCAAAAGTCCACATTTCTCTTAATATATACTGGTACATGTACATGAAAAATATTTGAATAATTGGTTGGAAAATAAAATTTCTGTGAGATTATTTAGTGGGCCTAAATATATCCTCAAATTTCTGTGAGAATATTTAGGGGGCCTAAATATATCCTCACACTTTTTGTATCATCTTGCTAAAAGACGTTCCATAACTTATCTTCATTGCAATGCGGAACATGATACGTAACAAATGACCATTTTTATGGTGAAAAACGACACTGGCACTGGTCCGTTCAATGCCAGAACTGACTCTCTTGCAAGTGACATTCCCAGATTTCTCTCCTTCAACCATGAAAAAAGTGTATGTATACATCGCTAGTGACTTCTTGACACCTCGTGAACTCCACAGAATGATAATTTTTAAAGATTTTTTGGGTTTTTAGCTCGCCAGTACGAAGTACAGGAGAGCTTATGTATTACCCCCGGCGTCGGCACCGTCGGCACCGTCGGCGTCGGCGGTGGCGTAGACACCTAGGTTTAAGGTTTGTGTTTAAGGTTTTCATTTGGGTTTTAAGGGTTTATACCTTTAGGAACCATTTGTCATCCATCTACGCACACCACTACACCCGTCCTGACCCTGGGTCAAGGTCAAGGTAATTTCTACTTGGTTCTACTTGGTTCAGTTACAAGGTTTAAGGTTTGCGTTTAACGTTTAACATATCACTCTGCATTCACTATTATGACATTGATTGCTTTCATATTTAGTTTATACATTTAGGAACTATTGGTCATCCATCTACGCACACCACTACACCCGTTCTGACCCTGGGTCAAGGTCAAGGTCATTTCTACTTGGTTCAGTTACAAGGTTTAAGGTTTGCGTTTAACGTTTAACATATCACTCTGCATTCACTATTATGACATTGATTGCTTTCATATTTAGTTTATACATTTAGGAACTATTGG
>JASEVX010000004.1:50714411-50740969 GCA_031761405.1 Serripes groenlandicus
AAGAAATTGCACAAAACGTGCAATTTCTTCTTTTGTCACTATGTTTTCAAAAAGCTGTCTGCTGCAGAGGCGTCAGAAAGCGTCTATATGAGGGAAAGGGTTAAAGGGATACTATAGCAAATGGCAGGGAATCCATTGATCAAAGTAGACCTACTGTTAGTGATTTGTCATATATCTTAATCAAACTGTTTTTGAGATAAATATTTAGTGATATTTTAGAAAACATTAATCTCCAAGTTAGATGATTTCAAAGGTGTATTTGAAATACATATTAAGTAATCTTTTAAAAACTTTCATCCGTGGAGCAGATAATTATAGTCTTTATCAAATCTAGCATGAAATGGGTTGCAGAATATCCAAAATTGCCCACGCACATTTTGCTATTATTGCTAAGGTTTCATTCACATCTGTTAAAAACTGCACTGCATAAATCTCAAAACAAGAATATATTATGGTCACAAATCTTGTGATCATGGGTAGTCATAGGTGTAAATATTAAAAAGATGGTAAATAATAACTGAGAGTATAAATAACTTCCCTTGTCTTGAAAAAAGCTGACAAAGAAAAGAGTGGTTGAGTTTCTGACTTCTAAATTAACCAACTTTTCACAAGTCTGTGACAGGCAGCTTTTCATAAAGACATTTTGAGTAAAAAGAAAATTCCCAATAACAAGCAATTTCTCCCATTTCCGCAATATTTTATGTCTAAAACTTGACTTATCATTCCTCAGTAAGGAAATGCAGTGTTCATTAATCCTTTTTAAAACTTACATTCCCTTGGACGCCTTGCAGCAGATGCCTTTTTAAAACACTGTGACAATAGCAGAAACTGCTCATAATGAGCAATTTCTCCTTTTGTCACAATGTTTTCAACTCTATTCAGTAATCATATTTTCATTTTCCATATTTTTGCCGATTTGATTTCAGAGTCAACTGCTGCAGATTTGGGGTATGTGGGAAAGAGTTAACCCTTTCCCTCGTATATATACGCTTTCTGAGCAATTTCTCCTTTTGCCACAATGTTTTCCACTTTTAGTCATAGGTTATCCATTCAATTAAAGAGATTTTCTATTTTTTGACAAAATATGTTCATAGTCGTCTGCTGCAGAAATGTTGTAAGAGGGAAAGGGTTAAAAGGGTTAATGTACCTACAGCAGATCATATCGATGCAGACAACAAAGATAATAAATAACCAATGCAAATGTACCAAAACTGTATGCATCATAAAGTTCAATTGTCATAAACCATTTTTAGTCTGAAATCCATTTCATTTTGCCTTCCTATGCATTAATATATATGGGGAAATGCAATAAATCCTGTAACGTTTCAACTTTATTACATTTTGTCGTCCTACGAGCAAAGGTATGAGAAATTGCTTCCATGTTGATTTATTGTGAAGTACTTTTATGGTTAAGAAAGAGTTGTCACAGGGATGTATAGCTTGTAGGATGGGAGCTTGCTTATTATCTTTAAACTTAACCCTTTCCCACATAAAACTTATGTGTTGCAAACAACTTAGAAAACATTTGAGGAATTATTTTGAAATCTTTATTCATGACAGTAAAATTATCGAACGGTTGAAAATATTGTGGCAAGAGGAGAAATTGCTCACATAGTTTTCATCTCTATTTCATAATTATTAGTCGCCGGGCAGAAGCCCGCGACTTCTATTTTTAATAGCTTTTCGGAAATCACATGGGAGGAGGGATAATTATTGGAAAGAAACACATTAAGATGTTTTGAACATATTACAATTGTGTTTGTTTAAAAACACTAAGTAATGACACATCTAAAATGGAATAAACATTTCGATGTTTTAGGTATTTTTAGTTTCATTTTGTTGACTTGCATTTAAGTGTTTTTGTCTTATTTACGAAGACAAATGTGGTCCCTGCTAGACTTGCAACCAACTGCTATATGTCAATATTGAGATATATTGAAATAAAAATCACGTCAAATTCTACTTTCAATAGTAATGTTAACTTACTGAATGTTATTTTCATGTTCAAAAATATGTCTTGATTTGTGAAGAATTCATTTGATAATGTTAACTCGTGTATATCTAAAATATGAACTGTTTCTAACCTAGAACTGTTGATTACGTCACTACCGAGTACCGCCCGCATAGATTTGTAAATTTTGCACACGCTACTATATACTACTGTACTTACTGTGTGTGCGATAACCAATGAAAAGCTGGATTTGCACGCGATACATTTTACAACAAAAACCTGCGTCGCTTACACTCATACTCTCATTCGATGGGCTGAATATGCACAATGACACACACACACTTGTATAGTTTCCCATGAACATAAACTGGTAACAGAAACAAAAATAAGAAATAATTTGTGAAAATATGTCTCAAATATAAGCCTGTTTATCGGTCGTGAACGTCGAAACGCCTTTTTCTCAGTTTGTGACCTAGTTTCATATTGCCAAAATGTAAACAAAGCGAAGTAACCGGAAGTACATGTAAACTTAGAAAAGTGACTAGGTTATGCAGACAAAAAATGTCGCACGACAAATTGATTTTTCTTAAACGTCACGAAACGAATGCATGGGTCGAATGTAGGAGAAAGAAAGATAATATAGAAATGCTTTTCTCTCTCGAATGCAGTGGAATAAAACATGCACTAAAGCTTTGCCTGATTTTTTATTCACTTTCTTCGATGTCTGACACTACGACTCGATGAAGCCTGACATTTCGAAAGAATGCTCAAACACCTTATTACAGATAGATAGCTAATATTACACACTTAAATGATTAAATATATGTGATATTAAATGTTGAAACAAATTAAGAGAAGAACAAACTCTGATAAACAATAGATTTAGAAATAAAGAAAATCTGCTCTTTCGCACCCAATTAATTTCATACTTGCCACATATATTGTATGCATCAACGATTTAGATAAACAATTTAGCTGTTATATTGTTACAAGTGTGGTCTACTTGTGAAATAATTAGTATTAAAAAGGAGGAAGTTCATGTCTTCAGCAATTTAACCGTTTTCTCAATGTTTTAAGCGATTAAAGGTTTTCATTGTTGCTTCAGACATGGAAAGGGTTTAATAGCTTTTTATTGCATGTAGATTTAAATCCCAAAATGTATTAATTTGTTGGTTTTTTTGACAAATACAAAACATCCAAAATCCTGACCAAAAGAAATCCTGAAATTTGTAGATCTATGTGGAATTTCAAAAATCCTGGAATTAATCCTTATGAAAACATTATGTGTATGTTTAGACTAATGAAAGTCAAGACTACATGTGTGTTAAAAAATAAATCAATGCAGTCTTTTCCGGCGACATTGATGCCTTGCATCAACTTTCTCTTGTACTTTCATTTAAATACATTTTGCATATTTTTCTCAGCTGTTTTATCAGAGATTGCAGAGTTGCTTCCCTTTTTTACTCACAATAGATCTCTTGTCATCTGTGAAAATACCTGAGAAAAAAATAATAAGATCTGGAAATGTGTAGGTATATTCTTAGTAAAGAAATGAAAACATTGTGGAAAAGTGTGCCTATTTTGAGCATTTGTCTTTTATCCCCAAAAATGTGTTGATAAGTCATCTTCTGTCAAACGTCATCTATATCCAAGAAATGTTTGTAAATACAAAGGCGATATTTGTGTGTTTCGATGAATGATAAAAACTATTTCATTCAGTTAAATTAAGCACAAGAGAAAATATCAAAGCTTTAGCAATAGTTTCTGAAGAGAAGTTTTTTATATCAGTTACAATGGCAACAAGAATTTAATTTATTTTGCAGAGCTAAATGATTTGCTCGAATTTAAAGGAGGACATTAAGAAGATGCTTGCTATAAAGTAGCATCTCAGTCAGCCAAATAGTCACAGAGGAGAAGTTTTATGAGGCCAACAATTTACTGAGAGAGACCGTTCCCCAAGATGTAAATTCGACTGGCTTTTAGCCAGTCGAGTTAAAAAGAAATTATATATAATTGCATCTTCATGTGATATAAACTGTTACATTTAATCAATCGATGAGAACAGCCCTATTCTAAATATTCCATAACTTCTAATTTTGCCACAATGTTTTCAACTCTATTCAATAATTATACCATTCATATAGATTTTCCATTTATAAGTGTAGATGTTTTCAAAGTCATCTTCTGCAGATTTGTTGGTTGTGGAAAAAAGATGATCAATGTATACCCTGAATAAACATCAGTATGAAAATAATAACAGAAAATTTCATAAAATATAATAGTTCTATTACCAACAACAACTCTTGTAATAACCAATAATTCGTGAAAATTAAAGAGTATTTTAAAAGCACCAATAGATAACATTTAATGGCTAAGTTTAAACAATGACAGTCAGTCCAAAGGAACCATTTTACCCATATATAGATGCTTTCTGATGCCTTTGCAGCAGACCACTTTTGAAAACATTGTGACAAAAGAAGAAATTGCTCAAAACAAATTATTTCTTCTTTTGCCTAAATGTTTTTCCACGCTTTTCAATAATTAAACTGTCTTATTTAGAGATTTTCCATATTTTGAACTTGATGTATGTATGTATTCAGTCGTCTGCTGCAGATTTGTTGTATGTGAGAAAAAGTTAACTGTTTTCTTGATTTAACATTTCAAGGGTTGTCTTCTTTAAAATTTCCTTTTAGACAAATATTAATATTCTGGAAAAACTGAGTTTATTTTTAATACAAAGAAGGCAAAGATTTTAACCCTTTCCGTCATACAACAAATCTGTAGCAGCCGACTTTGAACATATTTTGTCCAAAAATAGAAAAATCTCTTATAATTAAATGGATAACCTATGACTAAAAGTTGAAAACATTGTGGCAAAAGGAGAAATTGCTCGTTTTGAGCAATTTCTTCTGTTGTCACTATGTTTTCAAAGACCGTCTGCTGCAGAGGCTCCAGAAAGCATCTATATGAGGGAAAGGGTTAATGAATCTGTGTACAGTGATCATTCTGCTGAGCCTGTACATTCCCACAGTCACACCAAAGTCTTCTTTTATTTTGAAAAAATATATGAAAAAGCTCTGCAAATGAAAGTATCATTATTGAATGCACTTGAAAACATTGTGGCAAAATGGAGAAATTGCTCATTTTGAGTGATTTCTCATTTTATCACATTGTTTTCAATAGTTGTCTGTTGCCGAGGTGCTAGAAAGTGTCTGTAAGTCAGAAAAGGTTAAATGATGTCAAACTGGAGAGCCACTAAAGACCCCAGATCCCAGGACGCATCTCATATACAATATAGAACCCTTTAAGGATTAATTTAACACTTAACCTCATGTAGACATTTTCTGACGCCTCTGCAGACGGCTTTTGAAAACATTGTGGCAAAGGTTAAATTGATGACCAATTTCAGCATATTTGCCACAATGTTTTCAACTTTATTTAACAATTAAGCTATCTTTTATGGAGATTTATCAGGTTTTTGTCACTATGTTTTCAAATTCGTCTACTGCAGATTTATTGTATATGGGAAAATGTTAACAAGTGTGTTTGAAGCAACACACACGAAGCCTGCCATATATATTTCATATGTCTTCTCCTGCAAAGGCAGGGGTGGCGAAATATGATTTTGACTTACTTGTCCGTTTTTTCAAAATGCTGTTTTGCACTTGTCCATATGATATTTATATAGTAAATCCATACAAAATTTCACTTGTCCGTACAGGCTCTGGGACAAGCTGGGCAATACGGACAATGCATTTTGCCACCCCTGAAAGGCATGCAACATAAAACAAAAACACACATGAAATAAAGAACAAAATATATCATAATTCAAAAACTAATTTTTTAAACCAGTTATACAAAATGAACACACTATTTAAAACAGAAAAAAAAAGTTATGCTATGTTTAAAAACATGAAACATAAACAATGTATTACAACACAAAATAATAAGGTAATGGATCACTATTTGACAGGTAATTAACAGTTACGAGTACACATGTATAATAATAGCAGTGTTAACATAATATGCATAAAAGTTACATTTTCCGAGGCTTTAAATAACAAACACATACAAGTTTATTTCAGAACAATTTTCAAATGCATAACAGTTAGTTTTAGAAACTTAAAAAAAAACAACAGGGAAAACAAAACTAAGCTTTTCAATAGATAAACAAATGTTTAGGAAAGAAATAACATCATAACATCAACTTTATTAACCCTTTCCCTCATATAGACGCTTTCTGACGCCTCTGCAGCAGACGGCTTTTTCGAAAACATAGTGACAAAAGAAGAAATTGCACAAAACGTGCAATTTCTCCTTTTGCCACAATGTTTTCCACTTTTTGTCATAGGTTATCCATTCAATTATGGAGATTTTCTATGTTTTAACAAAATATGTTCAATGTCGTCTGCTGCAGAATTGACGTATGAGGGAAAGGGTTAACCCTTTCCCACATACAACAAATTAGCAGCAGACAACTTTGAAAACATCTCAACAATAATATGGAAAATCTGCCTAAATGAAGACATACTAAATGATTAGAGTTGAAAACATTGTGTCAAAAGGAGAAAATGCTTGTTTTGAGCAATTTCTTCTTTTGTCACAAAGTTTTCAAAAAGTGTCTGCTGCATGGGCGTCAGAAAGCATCTTCATGCAGGAAAGGGATGAACAAGAATTATACAATGGTATGTAACCTGGGAAAGGGACCTTAGCCCTGTACTTGTTAGACGTCTGGAGCCTTAAAGCAGACAACTCTTGAAAATATCATGGAAAGGAAAAACTTGCTTACAATGAGGAAACATTCGATTCCCATACAATTTGTTCAGATCTTTATAAAAATTTAAATTTCAATTGAACAGATATTTTTCCTGGAATATTTTCAATTTTTGCCACAATCTTTTCAACTCTTATTTAATGGTTGAACTCTCATTTATTGACAGTCCAATGACGTTTGTCAGAATGACTTTTGTCAAACGATGGAAAGAATGTTGTCCGAGCTGGTCAAAACTCAATACATTTTGCCAATGTCCCAAATACCCACGGCATGGTTACAGGACAAGCTTTCCTTGAACATGTCCACAAGACATGAAATAATACTGCTATATATTCATATTTTCATTTTGAGTTTTTAGTTGTAACATATTCTATTGAACATACTGCTATGTTATCATATTTTCATTTTGATCTTTTAGTTGTAACATATTCTATTGAACATTGTTCTAAAATAACCATATCCAGTAAAGAAGGATAATGCTTTTCACAAGTTGTAAAGAAAGTGGCTCAATAAGAGGCCAGCTATCTAGGAACAAAATAAAAGTGAATGTAAGAAAAGGTGAATATGACTAATGACTCAACACAGATCTAGATAATCCTTGCCCATTGAGAGAACAGTTGTGTTGAAACTTTTCAGTGGACAAAGTCCGTTCTCCAGATCCTTGCATCCAATCACATGGCCCGTTACATCTTCACCATTGAAGAGGAAGCGAAGATAGAGATCACCACTGTCTGCTTGACCCCAATTCTTCTGGTAAGACTCGAAAGTAAATCTGAAAGTAAAAATGGCGACTGAGTTAATCTTCTGCATGCAGCCATATTAACCCTTACCCTGCTGAATTCCTGCAACCTTGAATGTTCTTGCACTTTTTATCTCATTTTACACCTCTGCAGCAGACGACGTTGAAAACATCTTGACAAAAGAAGAAATTGCTCAAAACGAGCAATTTCTCCTTTTGTCAACATGTTTTCAACTCTATTTAATTATAGTACTTTTATTTAAACAAGAGGGCCATGATGGCCCTATATCGTTTACCTGATTTAATAGAACTTCAATAGTTTTCAAAGTTTTTACTCTTTTTAGGCCAATACTTTTGGACAAGAAGATTTTTAAAGTTTTAACAATGCACATATAAGGAAAACAAGCTCCGCCCCCTGGCGGCCATTTTTTCAACGGATCAAAAATATTTAAACAATCTTGGTAAAGGGTGCCCCAAGGAACATTTGTGCAAAATTATTTTTAAATCGGGCCAGTACTTTTGGACAAGAAGATTTTTAAAGTTTTAACAATGCACATATAAGGAAAACAAGCTCCGCCCCCTGGCCGCCATGTTTTTCAACAGATTGGAAATATTTGTACAATCTTGGTAAAGGGTGCCCCAAGGAACATTTGTGCAAAATAATTTTTAAATCGGGCCAGTTCTTTTGGACAAGAAGATTGTTGAAGTTTTAACAATGCACATATAAGGAAAACTAGCTCCGCCCCCTGGCGGCCATGCTTTTCAACGGATCGGAAATATTTGAACAATCTTGGTAAAGGGTGCCCTAAGGAACATTTGTGCAAAATAATTTTCAAATTGGGCCAGTACTTTTGGACAAGAAGATTTTTAAAGTTTTAACAATGCACATATAAGGAAAACAAGCTCCGCCCCCCCTGGCGGCCATGTTTTTCAACGGATCAAAAATATTTGAACAATCTTGGTAAAGGGTGCACCAAGGAACATTTGTGCAAAATTATTTTTAAATCGGCCCAGTACTTTTGGACAAGAAGATTTTATAAAGTTTTAACAATGCACATATAAGGAAAACAGGCTCCGCCCCCTGGCGGCCATGTTTTTCAACGGATTGGAAATATTTGAACAATCTTGGTAAAGAGTGTCCCAAGGAACATTTGTGCAAAATAATTTTCAAATCGGGCCAGTACTTTTGGACAAGAAGATTTTTAAAGTTTTAACAATGCACATGTAAGGAAAATAAGCTCCGCCCCCTGGCGGCCATGTTTTTCAACGGATTGGAAATATTTGAACAATCTTGGTAGAGGGTACCTCAAGGAACATTTATGCAAAATAATTTTTAAATCGGGCCAGTACTTTTGGACAAGAAGATTTTTTAAGATTTGGCAATTTTTCCCTTTTCTGATGCCGCAGCAACCAAAGTTCTACTTGGAATTAATTTCTTTGAACAACTTTGAAAGAGGACTACCTAAGGACCATTCCTGTGAAGTTATTTTGAAATCTGTTCATTGGTTTAGTAGGAGAAGTCATTTGTAGGAAATTGTTAACAGACGCCGCCGCCGACGACGCCGGACACCGGACGGTGAGTGATCACAAAAGCTCACCTTGCACTTCGTGCTTAGGTGAGCTAAAAAACAAACAACATGTATGTTTTCAAAGTCGTCTGCTGCAGATTTGTAGTATGTGGGAATGGGTTAACACAACACACCTAGCATTGGTTTGTTAGCTCAGTTCAACCCTTTTTTCCACATACAGATGCTTTCTGATGCATTTGCAATGGCACAAATTTGAAAACATCTGGGCAAAATGAATTAATTTCAGATTGACCACAATGGTTTCAACTCTCATATAAATTTATCCCTTCATTTATACAAATTTTTCCTAATTTGTCGATATATTTTCAAAGTTGTCTGCTGCAGATTTGTTGTATGTCTAAATGGGTTTATAATAATAATAGCATATTAATCCAACTTTAATTCATAGAGACTATCCACATTTTCATCTGAATGTTTTCAAAGTCGTCTCCTGCAGATTTATTGTATGTATGAATCGGTTTAAGCCTTTCTCTCATATAGAAGCTTTCTGACGCCTCTGCAGCCGATTCTTTATTGAAAACATTGTGACAAAAGGAGAAATTGCTCAAAACAAGCAATTTCTCCATTTGCCACAATGTTTTCAACTGTTTGCAGTAATTATTCCTTCATTTTCCGGGTTTTTGCCAATATGCTTTCAAAGTAACTTTGTGAATCTAGAATAAGGACAACAGCAATGGTAAGTAGTTACAGGTCAAAAACTGTTGCCTACCTTGAACCTAATGGCATCACTTCCTGCTGTTGCAAACCAAGACTGGTTCTCAGAAACTGCAAAAATGTCCTGGTACCCATGAATATATTCATTCTATCATCCTTGTTCTTGAAAGACCTATGAACAAGTCTAGAGAGAAGTGGATAGGTCTTCATCTGGGAATATGTCCTAAATGTGGGCTCGTTGTGAAGATGCTGTAAATAGGTGGACGCGATGTCATAGAGCTGTTTAAGCTGCTGTTGCGTAGAACATAGACATGAAGTACCACTGACACATGGTGAAATCATGTTGTTACACCTGTACAGCATGAGGTGTTCAAACAGCTCTATTCCACCCACAGGTCCTTTTATACATTTGCTCATGACATCGTTGATTACGTCAGCACCATATATACCGTCTTTAAACATGTACCGACCCTTGTCTAATGCCCTTGTTATATACATTTTGAGATCCTGTGTGTGATGGCAGGCGCATGTTTCCCTTCCAATAGTGGATAGAGAACAAAAGTTTTCAAGTGATTTACGTACTTTGATTTTTGTGAACTGCTTTTCTGGTAAAAGACCATGAAGGAATGATAAAAGGCTTTGATATGTGGAATGTGTTGCAAGAGACTCTACGTGAATGTTAGAAGCTTTCAGAACCAGTTTACTGTCCGATCCTGAATGAAAATAGGCTGCATCTAGATGTTCCCCTAGCGAAACCATCTGACGCAGACCGAATGAAGTAACGTGATGACTGGCACAAGATTGACTGAATGTTGGATGAAGATTCTTGAATCCATGGCGTTCCTCTTGTACAACTCTATAAACATCAGACACCTCTGTGAAAGAATTTATCTTGTCGGAGAAAGTGGAATTGAATTTAAGATCACAGGAAGTGAACTTGTCAACCGTTTGACCTTGGACTTTTACATCTAATGGAATGTCAACTTCTCCGGGTGTCATTATAAGATCAATAAACTTCAGGGTGTAGCCTTTCACATTTTGACCTGCAAGTATAAAAACCCTTCTTTCATAATCCTTTCCCACCTGCAGACCCATTTTGAAGCAATAGCAGCAGTCGACTTTTGAAAACATTGTGGCCAAAGGTAAAATTGCTCATGATGAGTAATTTCCCCTTTCGCCACAATGTTTTCAACTTTATTTAACAATTAAGCTATCTTTTATGGAGAATTTTCAGGTTTTAGTCACCATATTTTCAAAGTTTTCTGCTGCAGATTTGCTGTATGTGGGAAAGGACAAATCTGCAATAGATGAGTCTTTGACCCTGTCATATAGACGCTTTCTGACGCCTCTCCAGCAGACGGCTTTTTGAAAACATAGTGACAAAAGAAGAAATTGCACAAAACGTGCAATTTCTCCTTTTGGCACAATGTTTTCCACTTTTTTTTATAGGTTATCCATTCAATTATGGAGATTTTCTATGTTTTGACAAAAAACGTTCAAAGTCGTCTGCTGCAGAATTGTCATATGAGGGAAAGGGTTAAAAATATGTAGTCAGAAATATGGAAACTTCCTATATATGAAAACATGGTAGCAAAGGAGAAATTGCTCGCTATCAGTGCTGCTCTGTGAAAAACAACCATTGTGTAGTTATTACACCTGTGAAACAAGAGGGCCATGATGGCCCTGGATCGCTCACCTTAATTATACAATGTAATGTTATGCAAAACACATCAAGACAATTATTCTCAATGCAACCTCCAGTGTTAACAAGATTTTCCTTCATTTGGCCTAGTGATCTATAAATTATTTTTCCTGATATGACCCATATTCCAACATGGAATAGATATCATCAAAACAACATTCTGACAACTTGCTCAAAGTAAAAATGCGGCCTCCGGAGTTTGAACAATATTTTCCTTTATTGACCTTGTTTCTGACCCCCATATGACCCATATTCGAACTAGAACTAGATATCATTTAGACAAACATTCTGACCAAATTTCAAGATGCTTAAGCAAAAAATGCGGCATCCAAAGTGTTAACAAGATTTTCCTTCAGTTAGGCCTAGTGACCTAGTTTTTGACCCAGCATGACCCGTATTCGAACTTGGCCTAGATATCATTCAGCTAAACATTCTGACCAAATTTCAAGCTGCTGTAGCAAAACATGCAGCTTCTACTGAGTTAAGAAGATTTTCACTCAATTTGGCCTAGTGACCTAGTTTCTGACCCAATATGACCCATATTTAAACTTGACCTACATATCATCAAGACAAACATTCTGCTCAAGTTGAAAATGTGGCCTCTAGAGTGTTAACAAGATTACCCTTCAATTTGACCTAGTGACCTAGTTTTTGACCCGGCATGACACGTATTCGAACTTGACCTTAATATCATTCAGCTCAACATTCTGACTAAATTTCAAGCTGCTGAAGCAAAAAATACAGCTTCTACGGTGTAAACAAGATTTCCCTTCAATTTGGCCTAGTGACCTAGTTTTTGACCCGGCATGACCCATATTCGAACTTGACCTAGATATTTTGAAGACAAACATTCTGACAAAATTTCAAACTGCTGAAGCAAAAATTGCGGCCTCTGGAGTGTTAACAAGATTTTCCTTCAATTTGACCTAGTGACCTACTTTTTGACCCGACATGACCCATGTTCGAACTTGACCTACATATCATCAAGACAAACATTCTGATAAAGTTTCAACATGCTCAAGTTGAAAATGTGGCCTCAAGAGTGTTAACAAGATTTTGCTTCAATTTGACCTAGTGACCTCGTTTTTGACCTCATATGGCCCAGTTTCGAACTTGTCCAAGATTTGATGGAGATGAATGTTCTGATACACTTTCATGAAGATTGGATGCAAAATGTAGCCTGTAGAGTGTTAACAAGCTGAAATGTTGACGACGCACGACGCACGATGGACGGAAGCCGGACAAAATGTGATCACAATAGCTCACCTTGCACTTCGTGCATAGGTGAGCTAAAAAGATGTACATTCAAATTCATATGGATGCTTTACAGAACTGACTAATAAGTGAACAGTGCAGAGCCAGATCAAAGTGCACAGATCTGGATCTTCACTGGTAGCAAATACAGTATGGTTGTTTTTTGCATAGTGCCATTCAATAATGTTTATAAGATAGAGGACACACATTCTGCTGTTTTGGCATTGATGCTGTTTTGTCAACAACAGAAATAGATTATCTCAATTCACCTGATACATTAACAGTTTGAAGCAATTTCTCTTTTTGCAACAATGTTTAAGATTTGACTCAAGATAATACTTTCATTTATAGAGATTTTTCATAGTTTTGCCTAGAGACATATGAATAGAGGTGCGAAACTTAGATAATGCAAATAACAAATCGCTGGCTGGGCGTGAAACGGTTGTTACTAAAATCACCTCTCCATAAAGTCTGTATAAGCGTTAAATCACTTTTCATGAAAAATAATGAAAATTTAGGGGCCATTGCTCGTTCTGACCAATGGCACCTAAATATGCATTGTTTACAAAGAGGTCAAAATTGCCCCTAAACCAGGGTTTTCAAAATAGGTTTTTAGTTACAACCGTTTCCCGCCAAGCCCTCGAAATTGTACTAAATTCTGAGAACTGAGTCAACTTTTATAGTTTTGGAGCGTGATATTTCTAAAGTAGTCTTCTGCAGGTTTGTCGTATGTGGGAAAGGGTAAACCGTTTCAATCATAAAGATGTTATTTTGAAAAGCTCTGTAGCAGGCAACTTTTGATTGAAACCTTTCATGCTTGCTAGACAATACAAAACATCCCTAAACTGTTTTGGTTTTTCTTTAGACGTTTTAACCCGATATTTTTAGGTGTCTGCATTTAACCCTTTACCACATATAGAAGCCTTTTGACGCCACTGCAACAGACGATTTTTGAAAACATTGTGACAAAAGGAAAAATTCATTAAAAGAGATGGTCCATACTTTTTCCATATGTTTTCAAAGTCGTCTGCAGCAGATTTGTTGTATGAGGGAAAGAGTAAAAGCCTCAAAGTTGAATTAATATTTGACATATTTGACATACAACTTCAAAAGAGAGTTAAAATTATTGTTGGCAGACAAAAATATTCTGGTTTTAAACAATTGCTTCTTTTCCATTAAATGTTTTCATCAAAGATGTCTGCTGCAGCGATGTCAATAATTGTCTCTTTCAGGTAATGGATTAAAGGGTTACCCCTTTCCCATATACAAACAAATCTACAACAGTCAACCTTGAAAACACTTAACTCTTTCCCTCATACGACAATTCTGCAGCAGACGACTTAGAACATATGTTCAAAAAACAGAAAATCTCTATAATTGAATGGATAACCTATAACTAAAAGTAGAGAACATTGTGGCAAAAGGAGAAATGGAAAGTCTTTATGCATGTTCATCAAAATGCATAGATCTGTAAGTAGGAAATGAGTAATAAAGTAAATAGCGTATCAAAATTTGCATAAATAAATTATTAACTGATCCAGTGCACGTATACTGTATTAACTATTTGTCACATGGCTGCTTCTTCTAATTAAATCATTAGTTTTGAAAATAAACAAACACTTTTCTTAACAGGGTATTTTTAGACTTTCCATATTGAAAATATCTGCAGAAAAGAGATTAATTTCAGATGAAATTATAAATGATTTTACAGTAGCAGAGAACATTTTGATGAGCAAATTCCTCTATTCCACTATGTACTCAAAAGTTGTTTGCTGTAGATGGACAAATTGCATCTGCATGACAGAATGGGTTAACTCTTTCCCTCATATAGACACTTTTTGACGCCTCTGCAGCAGACACCTTTTTGAAAACATGGCGACAAAAGAAGAAATTGCTCACGATTTCTCTTTTTGTCACCATGTCTTCACCTCTATTCAATTATTGTGTTTTCATTTAAAGAGAGTTTCTAATTTTTATCGAGTATGTTTTCAAAGTCGTCTGCTGCAGAGTTGTCGTATGTGGGAAAGGGTTAAATCTTTCCCAATCACTATCCATAAGATATCAAGACTTGACTTTCGATGTTTTTGTTTTTGAGAAAAACATTAATACTGTGAGCTGTACCAAACTACCAATACCACAGTAGTAACTGACAAACTGTATCGCAGTTGAAGAACCTAGCAACACCATCATAAAAGCCCCGGTAGCTCAGTCTGTAGCGACGCCAGCTGTCAATCCAGGGGTTGTGAGTTTGAACCCGGCTTGGCCAACATTCTTTCCGACGTTTGACAAAAGTCACTGTAGTTGCTTGGAAAGTATGTTGTATGGAGTACTGGTGTGAGAAAACTAGGAAATATATGAGTAGGTGAACTGGCAGCTGTGATATGACTGAACAAGAGTGCCAGTGCCGCCACAATATACGCCGCCACAAAATATAAAGATCAAGATTGGTCCTTTTAATTATTGCTTTTAACATGTCTGTATACATAAGCTCAAAATGAAGTCTGTGAGACCAGTTAGCTTAGCTGGAAGAGACAGGGACCTGAGATCATGGTTGCCTGGGTAGTAGGTTCGATCCCTGCAGGGGCAGCCAGGTGTTTCCTTGAGCAAAACAGTTTATCCTCACTTGTTCAGAGTTGAAAGTCTTACTCTGCTTACCAGCCTAGCTGACTTTGGTATTAACTAAAGAAAATAGGATTCATATAAACAGAGATAGAACCCTATAGAGGCTTCCGATATGAAAGTAGGTCAAATGGCAGTGTCGATATGTATCCTTTTTTCCTTCTGAGCATAACTCTTGCAAAAATCACTCTACCGGATAATCCCTGCTTTATGCACTTTTACCTGTTTGGAAACTTGAGTTGCGTTCTCAAGTGAATATGCTATAGAGACCAAGTTTCGAAAGGCATAACTATTGCAAAAATTGCTGAACCGGAAAATCCCTGCTTCATGCACATCTACCCATTATAGTAACGATATTGACCAAGTTTTGAAAAGATTCAGTCAGAAACGTAGGAAGAGTTGCGTTCACAAGCCGCAATATCAATCAGCTACAGAGACTAAGTTACAAGGGACATAAATCTTGCAAAAATCAATGAACGGGAAAACTGCCGCTTCATGCACATCTACCCATTATAGTCATGACATTGACCAAGTTTTGAAAAGATTCGGTCAGAAACAAAGGAAGAGTTGCGTTCACAAGGCTGCAATATCAATCAGCTACAGAGACTAAGTTACAAGGGACATAAATCTTGCAAATATCAATGAACCGGAAAATCGCCGCTTCATGCACATCTACACATTATAGTTATGACATTGACCAAGTTTTGAAAAGATACGGTCAGAAACGTAGGAGGAGTTGCGTTCACAAGAAATTAAAGTACGGACGGACGGACGGACGGACAGGGTGATTCCAATATACCTCCCCAAAACTTTGTTTGCAGGGGGTATAATAAGGTGCAAAATCCAATCCTAAAGGGAAAGTGAGTTGCAAAGATAAAGGATTTCCCACAAAGCTTGCAGTCCAAATCAATTGAGCCTTCCTCACATGCAAACCCATTTCAATGCATCTACATATAATGACCTTTGTCACAATGTCTTCAATCCTATCCAATAATCATACTTGATTTAATGGATTTATTTTTGTCTAGATGATTTAAAATTCATCTGTTGCAGATTTGCTGTATGTTGGAAAGGAATAAATTAACTGCCAAAAGGGCATTTGTATCACATCAAAGTGTCCTACCTTCTGCTCTGTGGATGAAACTCGGAATGTTACAGTAGTTGGATTGATCGAACTGTCGCACATATTTGGTAGATGGAACATCGAGACTTGCTTGAACACATATTAGGATGACACAACCAATTAAAACACCTGCAATCAGAAATAAAACCTGTCAGTTATATCAATATGGTTTGAGAAAAATTATGTAGAAGGTAACTGAAGTAACAATTTCGCTAAATCATATTGAAATCAGACCAGTGATAGGAGAACAATTTTAAACTTACTATTTGTTCACCCTTTCTGATGCAGACTGGCGGCCATGTTTATTAATCAATCAATATGACTTGAACAAGGTTTGTAGAGGATCACATAAGGAACAGGTGATGTTTTCGCAATTTTTGCTCATTTCGGATGCCACAGCAACCAAAGTTCTAAATACATTAGTAGAATTTAAATCTTTGAACAATTTTTAAGAGGATCGCCACAGAAGATTTCTGAAAAAGTTTGATTTAACCCTATCCCACATGCAACAAATCTGCAGGAGATAACTTTGAAAACATTTAATCAAAATTATGGAAACGCTTTATAAATGAAATAACAATTATTGAATAAAGTTGAAAACATCGTGGCAAAAGGATAAAATGCTCATTGTGAACAATTTCTCCATTTGCCACTATGTGTTCATAGTTCTTCTGCTGCAGGGGCATATGAAAATGTCTTTATGTCGTGAAAGGGTTATATAAGCCAATGGGTTTAGGAGGAGATGTTGTTTGAAGCTTTAAGCTAAATACAAATGAACAGACGACAACAAAGAGTGATCATAAAAGATCACCTTTCAGCTAAGGTGATCTTAGAATATCAGTTATGTATACATCAGTAAGTGAAAACTTATGTGAAACCATCCAAATTAACCTACAGGAATAATTAGAATTGCATTCTGATACTCAATTTTATAGGTTTATGTGTAAAATTGCTATAATTACATTTCAGAAACCAAATCAATATGTAATCCCTTCTGCATTTTTTGATAATAAATCCTTTGGTGCCGAAAACTTAAAATTGTTACTTGCAATTGTCCATTTTTCAATTGTTTTCAAGATCTGTCGCTTGCAGAAGCATCAAAATATCTCTGCATGTGAGAACCCCCCCTCTTTTTGCAGATGTTTTTAATGTTGAAGAATAAGCAAGAGGACCATGATGTCCTGTATTACTTACCTGGTGTATGTAAGTACTTTTATATATTTGCTCAAACAGATTTTGTGCAGCAGAGCAGAACAGTTTGTCAATGCTTGGTAGGACCACTTAATAAATATTTGTGAGATCTATTTCTAAAATGTATACCTCTGGCGATCATCTTGTGCAGCAGAGAGGAATAGATTGAACATTTTTGGTAGAGGGCCAATTAAGAAACATTTGTGAGAATTGATTTTGAAACTTGGTTAATAGTTTAGGAGGAAAATAACTTTGTTAAAAAGTGTTTGTGTTTTTGACTCGGGCAGACATCCTGTCCATGGGTGGAATGGTTCGAACAATTTTGGAAGAGGTGCACAAATGGAAATGTGTGCAATTTCATTTTGAAATTCGGCAGGTGGTTTAGGAGGAATAGTTGTTTAAATACTTTTCTATTTTTAGTTATGATGGAAGCCATCTTGTGTAGAGGAGCAGAATCCATTTTAATAATTTTGATGGAAGGCTACTTAAAATTGACTTTTGAAATTGGTCAAATGGTTTAAGGGGAGATGTTTTTTTCAGAGACTTCTTTGTTTTTGACACTGGTAGCCATCAAGTGCATCTGCATAGAGAATGTACCATAGATAATTTTGATAGAATGCCATCAACAGAACATATTATTGAAGACGTTATAGAGATGGGTTTTTTAAGACTTAAGCTCACCTGTGGGCTTTTTTTTTTTACTTTACTTATATGTACATGTACCTAGAAGACGTTATAGAGATGGGTTTTTTAAGACTTTAGCTCACCTGTGGGCTTTTTTTTTTTACTTTACTTATATGTACATGTACCTATATATTGTGAAACTTAAAAAAATATTCTTGTACAAAAATGTAGGTCGTTTAGAATTTGTTTTGGCACAAATGTTCCTTGGGCAACTCACTTATGATTTTCTTTAAATTATTCTAATATATTGAAAAATAAGCCATCAGGGGGAGGATTTGTTTCCCTTAAATGAATAATATATAAAATATATTGTGAAACTTCTTGTATAAACATATAGGCCTGATTTTAAAATAATTTTACACAAATCCCTTTGGTGATCCTCTACCAAGCTTGTTGAAATCATTATGAGCCATCAATTGATAAATATGACCACAAGGGGGCATTGCTTGTTTTCCTTGTATGCATATCGTAAGGACATTGTAAACTGTATTTTTCTAATAAATCAGGTGAGCGATTGAGGACCATCATGATCCTCTTTTATTTTAAGCTCAAGTGGCCATCTTGTGCAGTGGAGAAGTACGATTTGAACATTTTTTGGTAAAGGAATATTTGTGTGATTTAATTTTTTATAGGGTCTTTGGCGCAGCTGGAAGAATGCCGTCGCTCTTGTTTTTTTCTATGGCATAAAAGGGAAATTACTGAAAAATTGTTAAAGCAAAAAGTATGTGACTTGGTGTAGACATGCATATTGTTCATAGGAACATGTGTACCAAGTTTCATTTGAAAATGTTGAATGGTTTTTGAGTTATGATTAAAGATTTGTGACGACACAAAGGGTATATAGCCCAACTTTTTTCTTAAAAAAACAGACAAGCTAATGATAAAGGAAAATGGTAACAGACATGACATGCTAAGGTGAGCTAACCATTTTACAAACACGCATATTGCATGATTTACCAAATTTAACGAATGTTTTATTACCGGTGATAATTATGCTTTATTGCATTTCATATTCACAACACTTTGAAGATTTATGACTTTAACTGCCTGGAACTGAGTTATCTTCAGACTGCCATGCTTCAATAGACAGTCATGTTGATTTGGGACAAACTTGCTGATACATGCAATTTCATTTTAAGGTTTCATAACCAATGATTTCATAAAACTTGTGTAACTGCATCTTGAATTTAAGTTTTAAAAATTGCCTTCCTAGCTTGACATACTAACACAACTGAGATAATCAAGAGCTGAAAACAAACACTCTTAAATGATTTTTGTACTTTTCAGGAGCATTTTTAACCCTTTCGGTTTCAAATTTTTTCAGTAATTGTTATTTCATTTATAGAGCTTTTTCATACTTTTGTCAAGATGTTTGTCTGCTGCAAATTAGTTGCATGTGGGAAAGGGTTAAAATGCTAGGGAATTGACACTTTGACTACTGGGCCAGGCTTTATACTGTTGGCTGATAAAATCCCCCCCAAAATAATCTTGATATTCCTTGAATTGGCTATTAACTCTTCCAAAAATCTCAGTAAATGAAAGTACAAGAGAAAGTTGATGCAACGCATCAATGTCGCCGGAAATGCATGCTGCAGTTATGCATAACACTAACGAAGTGAATGATAATTGAAGCCCTTCATTGTTTATGATCAATCTCCATTCCAAAGTAGGTTGACCATACACACAGCCAACTAATTATTGATCATACACAGTAATGGAAATGAGTAATCTTGACAATCATTAGTCTTAGTATGTATACAGTGCTTTCATTAAGGAATAATTATAAGATTTGTGAATTCCACATACACTTTTCAAGATGTTTGTCAGAATATTTGAATTTTATCATTTATCAATAAAACCACAAAACAGACAATTTAAGATTTGCATGCAATAGCACGTCATTTTATGTTTCCCCTATTAAAGTCAACATTGGACACCTTTGCAGCAATCTACTTTTAAAACAATGAGTTAAGGGTTAAATCGCTGAAGACATGAGTTTTCTCTTTTTTCTCAAAATGATATTAGCTTGGCATCCTAATTATATCATACTTTAACAAATGATGAAATGTAGTCCAATATTTATAAATAAGACCACTTTCGAAATATAATATCAGCTAAACAGTTAAATCTCATTGAAATTGTTGTATAATTTAAACTTAATTTCGAACATAAACTGAGCCCTACAACATGTTAATTTATTGTAATTCTTTCCTTCCTTTTTTTTTATAATGAAAATAACAAACTACTCATGTTTTATAATTATATTATGATGAGCGCCCTTGTGTCAATGATGCATAACAATATGCAGATCGGAAGCAATATGCCTTTAGGGAATTTAATGACACATTTAAAATTGTCAAGGACGAAATAATTGTGTACGAAAGACCCGATTCGTGACCTACATTCTTCTTCCCAGAGGTGTCGTTCTTGAAACTCTCTTTATAGGCAGAGAGTGTTCGTTCAAAGTCATTTTTCTATTAAAACCAGTTTTATCTCAGTTTGTTCTTTTCTTCAATTGTTTCGAAATAAACATTTTAAATCACCTATAATTTACTATTTGTAAGTGAGTGTAAAGAGCGGCTCTCTGCAAAGGAGATTGATCTACGCAGTTGGTATTCGCGAGTCACGCGATCAACAGTTTTAGCTTAGAAACAGTTCATATTTTAGATATACATGGATGAACATTATAAAATGAATTCCTCACAAATCAAGACATCTCTTTGAACATGAAAATAACATTCAGTAAGTTAAGATTGCTATTTTAAAGGAGAATTCAACGTGATTTTTACTTGATATTGACACATAACAGTCTGCTTGCTGCAAGTCTCATAGGGACGGTTTTGTCTTCGTAAATAAAACCCAAAAAAAGAGATGCGAGTCAAAATAAAGAAACTACTAATACTTAAAACATCGGAATATTTATTTCATTTTAGATGTGTCATAACTTAGTGTTTTTAAACAAACGCAACTGTAATATGTTCAAGACATTTAAATTTGTTTTTTTCTAATAATAACTCCTCCTCCCATGTGATTTCCGAAAACCTATTAAAAATAGAAGTCGCGGGCTTCTGCCCGGCGACTAACAAGAGAAAGTTGATGCAAGGCATCAATGTCGCCGAAAAAGACTGCATTGATTTATTTTTTAACACACATGTATTCTTGACTTTCATTAGTCTAAACATACACATAATGTTTTCATAAGGACTAATTCCAGGATTTTTGAAATTCCACATAGATCTACACATTTCAGGATTTCTTTTGGTCAGGATTTTGGATGTTTTGTATTTGTCAATAAAACCACAACAAATTAATACATTTTGGGATTTAAATCTACATGCAATAAAAAGCTATTAAATATTTCCATGTCTGAAGCAACAATGAAAACCTTTAAACGCTTAAAACATTGAGAAAACGGTTAAATTGCTGAAGACATGAACTTCCTCCTTTTTAATAATAATTATAATAAATATTTCACAGATGTTAAAATTTATCCTCGTATGTTTAAAAAGTAGACCACACTTGAAACAACATATCAGCTAAATTGTTTATCTAAATCGTTGATGCATACAATATATGTTTGGCGCAAGAGAAATGCCAGTTGCGAGTCCCATTACTATTTAATAGGTGGCAAGTATGAAATTAATTGGGTGCGAAAGAGCAGATTTTCTTTATTTCTAAATCTATTATTTATCAGAGTTTGTTCTTCTCTTAATTTGTTTCAAGCCAAATAATCATTTAATATCACATATATTTAAACATTTAAGTGTGTAATATTAGCTATCTATCTGTAATAAGGTGTTTGAGCATTCTTTCGAAATGTTGACTCTCGATCGTTTCAAAATCAAGTCGTAGTGTCAAACATCGAAGAAAGTGAATAAAAAATCAGGCAAAGCGTTAGTGCATTCGAGAGAAAAAAGCATTTCTATATTATCTGTCTTTCTCCTATATTCGACCCATGCACTCGTTTCGTGACGTTTAAGAAATCAATTTGTCGTGCGACATTTTTTGTATGCATAAAAAAGTCACTTTTCTAAGTTTACATTTTACTTCCGGTTACTTCGCTTCGTTTACATTTTGGCAATATGAAACTAGGTCACAAACTGAGGAAAAGGCGTTTCGACGTTCACGACCGATAAACAGGCTTATATTTGAGACATATTTTCACCAATTATTCTTATTTTTGTTTCCGTTACCAGTTTATGTTGATACATACTTATCTATTAAAAGGAGAATTCTACGTGATTTTAATATCGATAATCGGCTGCAAGCAGGTGCGCGTATGTAATCAAATTAGACTGTGCGACGTAAAGGTTTGTAGTTATCGCCTTTTGATTACATAGTTTATGAAAATAAAGTATCCCAGTCTAGCTAATAGGGACTATTTGTCTTCGTAAATAAAACACAAAAACGTAAATGCCAGTCAAAATAAAGAAACTTCACATACTTAAAACATCGAAATATTTATTTCATTTTAGATGTGTCATAACTTAGTGTTTTTAAACAAACGCAATTATAATAATTATGTTCAAGACATTTAAAAAAAAAAAAAATCTAATAATAACCCCCCCTCCCATGTCATTTCCGAAAACCTATTAAAATTAGAAGTCGCGGGCTTCTGCCCGGCGACTAATGATAATTGAATAGAGTTGAATACATAAGGCAAAAGGAGCAATTGCTTATTTTGAGCAATATTACCTTTTGTCACAATGATTCCTTAAGTTGTATGCTGCAGAGGAGTCAAAATATATCTGAATGCAGGAAAGGTTCAATGCCACTATATTCTTGCTAGTGTCAATAATTAGACCGATAAGCTGTCAGAATGGTTATTGCACATTGCAATAAACAGGCCTGTGATGTTTACATGTATAAACCCTATCCCTCATACAATCACCTGTTATCGACATCACCTTTGACCTTTTAATAATCTTTATAAGCAAAATAAATTAGATATGACAAGCCATATCTTCTTTCTTTGGACATTTTTCACAAGTTGTGTGTGACTTTTGTTTTATTGGGATTTTATGCCGCTTTCAACATTATTTCAGTTATATCACGGCAACATTTCACTTATTCATGATCCCTTGGTAAACAAACCAGTATATATGCTAGAAATTGTGCTATGCCCAAGAGCACTCCACCATGACCGTCGTGCTGCGACTACTGTGTGTGATAGAACTTGAATATATCTGCATAGGGCTAGCCATCCTGTAGATCATTATGTAATATTAACAGCCTTAATAAACCCTTTCCCACTTATATATGCTTTCTGACACCTCTGCAGCAGACGACTTTTAAAAACATTGTGTCAAAAGAAGAAATTGCTCAAAACAAGCAATTTCTCCTTTTGCCACAATGTTTTGAACTTTTTGTTAGTATTATACCTTCCTTTATAGAGACTGTTCTGTGTTTTTGATAGATGTTTTCAAAGTCGTCTTCTGCAGATTTGTTGTATGTGGGAAAGGGAGGGTTAAGTGCCTAAGTAACCATGTTAAAAAGAAACCTCTGTAAACGTGAGTGAACGGCCCATATATATGAAGAAGAACATGTAATCTGGTTATCTAAGTCATTACGACCTCCAACTTTCAAGTACATGTTTTTATTTAACTCTTTCAGCGCAGAATTGTTTAAAGTAGACTCTTCCATATTCAAAATCGGGCGTCTCCATTACTCATGTAATCAAAGTTTGGACAATTTTGATAACTAAAAGGCAAACAATGCTGATTTCAGGTGAGACAGCTCGTTACGAGCTGACTCACCTGAATCAGAATTGTTTGCAAAAACCTCAATATTGCCTTATCTTTAACCCTTTCCCTCTTACGACAATTCTGCAGCAGACGACTTTGAACGTATTTTGTCAAAACATAGAAAATCTCCATAATTCAATGGATAAACTATGACAAAAAGTGGAAAACATTGTGACAAAAGGAGAAATTGCACGTTTTGTGCAATTTCTTCTTTTGTTACTATGTTTTCAAAAAGCCGTCTTCTGCAGAGGCGTCAGAAACATCTATATGAGGGAAAGGGTTAACTTTCAAACATGCAGATGATTTTTGAAAACATTTTAGCAAAAGTAGAAATTACACATTAGTCATTTTGAGTAATTACATGTACTTCTTTTGTAGCATTTATTTCAACTCTTATCAATCAGTGAAATGAATGAATGAATGAATGAATGAATGAAAGTCTTTATTTACAGAGGGTAACCCAATTAGTATAAACTAATCTTCCTTGGGGCCCTCTAAAGCAATATTTACATACATACAAATACATAATTATATAGCAATATAACAATCAGCATAACAAATTCAAAGTTAGCATTATTCATAAACATGATCAACATGATAACAATGTTACACAACAACATAATACATACATATGGACTTTCATTTGTAGAGATTTTCCATACCTTTTTGCCTAGATGTTTTTACAAATTGTGTCTGTTACAAATCTATTGTATGTGGAAAATGGTGGAATGTTTATTTCACCTATTTATTTTCTTCTTATACAAGGAAATTTATTGTTTTGTTTTAACCTTTTAACGTATGAGATACGGCAATTCTGCAGCAGACAACTTTGAACGTATTTTGTCAAAACATAGAAAATCTCTATAATTGAATGGATAACATATGACTAAAAGTGGAAAACATTGTTATCACTATGCTTTCAAAAAGCCGTCTGCTACAGAGGCGTCGGAAAGCGTCTATATGAGGGAAAGGGTTATTCTCCTGTTTATTTTCTTCTTATACAAGGAAATTTATTGTTTTGTTTTAACCCTTTCCCTCATATGGCAATTCTGCAGCAGACGACTTTGAACGTATTTTGTCAAAACATAGAAAATCTCTATAATTGAACGGATAACATATGACTAAAAGTGTAAAACATTGTGGCAAAAGGAGAAATTGCTCGTTTTGAGCAATTTCTTCTTTTGTCACTATGTTTTCAAAAAGTGCGTCAGAAAGCGTCTATATGAGGGAAAGGGTTATTTCACCTATTTATTTTCTTCTTATACAAGGAAATAAATTGTTTTGTTTTAAAAGCAATTTTTTTTTTTTTTTTTTTTTTACTAAAGAGTGGAAAATCTAAACAAAAGCAAGTTAGTTTACGTACATACACATTTTGAGAAACAGCTAATTATTGTTTTCAAAGTCATCTGAAAGGCACTCAATAAAATATAAACATCAAATTCTAGTTAAACCGGTTATAAAATAAAAATCCTGTTAAACCTGCTACAATTTAATCCAATTCAATCAAGATGAAGAATGAAAAACGTCACAACCAACTACATTGAAATACATAATTTGGGAGAAAGATCTTGCAGAAATGACAATAATCCTCGGCCCATTCTAATATGCAGCAGACATTTTTGAAATCATCAAAGAAAAGCATGATAAATTGCTATAAATGAAAGTAAAAAAATAATGAAATTATTCAAAAGAGTTGAAAACAGTTGCTAAAGGAAAAATTGGGTCTTTATGAACCATTTAATTTCTCCTTTCAAACTTCATAAGAAAAAATAAAATGTATGCAAATTCAAAGACACTGCTTAGAAGGAAAATGCTTAATACAAATTTTATAAGAAGAAAAATGAAGAAAGTATAAAATATCTTGTTAAAACTACTAACAAATGTTTGAGGAATAAATTTTCATTCAAAATCTTTTGAAATAGAAAAAAAAGATATTGACAATTTCAAACATTTTTTCAATTTTTTTTTCTGTTTATTCAAAGCAGAATCAAACAATATAATTTGAAGGAGGTAAAAGTATTATCAAACTTACAGAAAGTGTTTACTAATGACTGACCGGACATCATCTTTCTGACAGGTAACGTTCAATGTGCCTAATGATAGGTTCCTCATTGCTTTTATCTTGGTGACAGAAAATAAGCTCAACCCCCTGAAAAAGAAATTTACATATACATATACATATAATAAATCTTCATCTTAACTACTATATACACCAACAGAGCGTATAAAAGTCGTCTGCTTTGAAACATCCATAGAAAACTTAAACATCAGTTAATTGATGGACTTTTCGTTATTTTACGCTAATTTCAACAATTTTTCAGTTATATCACGGCATTCCCTGGGTAAGTTACCAGTACTGCTGGTTAATTTATTTGTAATGCTGACCCGCAACCCTGAGTGCCAAGGAGGGCAGCCATTAATTACTACAATTTTTAAAGTTTTGGTATGACCCTGCCGGAGATCGAACATCAGGAAAATTAGTATAATTCTGATACAGAGTTGATATACAATGCGGGAAAAATACAAATTGCTCA